>CM069925.1:20202061-20662309 GCA_036172225.1 Cryptocoryne crispatula var. balansae
TAGAAAACACCACTCTTCTCTCCGTGTGGCAAGTGCGGTGTTGCCTTTTTAGAGGATATTTGCCAGTGAAGTAAAGAGGATATACGCAACGGTGTATGCACCGGAGGAATGGCACCTCGTCCATGTAGAAAACACCGCTCTCCTCTCTGTGCAAGGTTACAGTGTTGCCGTTTTAGAGGAGATTTGTTAGAGTGAAGTGAAGAGGATATTTGCAGCTTGTGAGACTCCTCCCCTACCTCTCGCCGGTTCATGTCAGTTTTTCACCTTCTGTGGACTCTAACTGGCTTCCTGATTCTCCTCATTCTTGCCGTGACATCTTAACTTGACATGGTAAGAGGAGTTCTCGCTAGACCCCTCAATGGTGATAATGGCCGATCTTGGAGTGCGCTCCATGGAGTAGTTTTACCCCTTCCCCTCGTCTCCTATGCTTTTTATTTTATATATGTGATTATATTTTTTTATCTACACTTCATCGTTCTCTTTTTCATGGAGCAACTTTACTTTCTTATCTTATTATTCTTAATAGGTTGGTCGTCAACTTTCGTCTCTACATGAAAAAAAGTCTTGACACACCCAAATGTTATTTTTTAAGTATCTAAGGAGACTTCACGGTAATGTTAAAAATGTTTTTTCATTCTATATATTTTCTTTTTTTTTCTATATGCGGTTATCCTTTTATGTTTTATTTGTTTTTCAATACCTTTTCTCTTTATGTGTACATTTGGCAATTGAGATATCTTTAGTCACATACTACATTTCTCGTGTTTTTCTCTTTACATACGTTGTTAAATTTTTTATCTTTACTTCTTCATTCCTTTTCCACCATAGGTTACTCTCTTTTCATATTCCTATCCCGCATTTCTCATTATATATTAGAAAGAAGTCAAAGAGTGATGGGTGGGGAATCCCAATTTATTATTCTCCTACTTAGCAAGAAGTGTAATAGAATTAGAGGTTCCAAAATTAGAAATAAATGTCTAACGAATGTGACTTTATTTTTATAAATGCCAATCCAAATGCCCTAATTATATACAATGATTTAAGCTCAGTTTTGTACCATAAATGACCTATATATTTTATTGAAAGTTTCACTCAAAAGAAGGTAGCCATTTCTTATAGTCAGTATTTTTTTAAAAAATGAATATTTTTTTGGTGAATGTAAGATAAATCATTTGTGTTAATATAATTTATAAAGTTTAAGGAAGGACTTGAGTCGATTTGAAATTGGTTCAAAATATGATTAAATCAAATTCATCTAATCTAACTTGCCACTTCTTGATTATGACCAAGGTAATCATATACGAAAATTGAAAATTGTCGAGTTCACATTGTAAACCTAAAATGTCAAAAGTAAAAATAAAATAAAGTAAGATGTAAGTTCTTAACTAAAATGGAAATTCTCAAATTTAAAATTTCTATCTTTGAAGTTTAATGAAAATTTGAATTAGGCTTTGTAGACCCAATTAGGATTTGGAGCAATTTCTATAGATCTCAATAGTGGACCAATCTAGAGAATTAGGCTTTGTAGACCCAATTAAGATTTGGATTAATTGTTATTCCTAATCCAATTGGGATCGGGTGATGTCGTCATAAGGTGAGTTTAGTTTAAGTGAAAATTATACTAGATCTAAATGTTCGTTCCCATTCAAGTTCTTTCGTGTGCCAAAAACATTTGTGCATTGTTATTGTTGATGCAAGAGGATCCCACTTTCTTTCTTTTATGATTTTTTTTTGTGAAGTGAAAAGTTTGTTGGTCAGGTGGGACACATTAACGTTGTCAATTCGGAATCTGACTTGCTAGGAACAAAGTAAATTTGAAAACATATTCCTCGCTCACCTCTTTATATAGCTTCTTTGAGATGTATTCATGCACGAATGGTATCTTATCATGACTCAGATTTTTGATGACTAAGTAAAAAATTTGTATCAAAAGCATGAGTGGCCTTTTTGTTAGTCCGTATCTAATTGACATAATATTTTCGTTCTACCTATTTTGGATTGATCTATGGTAATTTATGTTGTAATATTTACTTCTTGCTAGGTTGTGGTGGATGTCTTCATTCTCCGCATATTATTTTGCTTTCAAAATTATCTTCATTTTCATTTGGAATGTATAAGTATAGAAATATAAAAATATATCATAACTAACTAGAATCAATCAATCTTTACATTGGTTGCAAATAAGTAAGTATGATAATAATAATAATAATAATAATAATAATAATAATAATGTAAAAGGAGTGTTGTTTATAATATTATAAACAATCCTTATAAATCAAAGTTGTTAAATTTCATATAAATGTCGCTAAAATCAATGTGAGTTTGATTACTGATTTATGTGTATATTTGAAGAGTAAACTATAACATTTATAATTTAACTAATTTTTTTATAATGTGCTTATCTATCATAAGAATTTATCTCAATTATCTTATAAATTTATATCTAATCAGTATATAATATATTATTCGAACACGTGCGAAGCATGTGATTTGACTAGTGAATTATGATACGAGAGTTATGAAAATTGTATGCATGAGAAATTTTATTTTTACTACATATACATATGGCAAATCGACTAAATAATTATGTAACTTAACACTCTTGTTTTATAGATAATATCTAAGTTTGCATAAAAAAAAACCAATCCACATGATCTACATTAAAAAATGGACGCCATATGGGACAGCCCATATGGATTTAAGAGATTTTCTATTTCTTGTCCCTTCTTTGAGGAATTAAGAGATTTTTCAAACTTTTGAGTTTCATCGATCGGTAAAAGAGGAGGCCACCAATGCATCAGAAGAGATTGAAAAAAGATTGGCATAAAGTTAGAGAGAGCTTGGAGAGATTGGATCATCATCATGAAGCTGATAGGAGTTTTGCGAGTGTGGATAAAATCTAACACGTGGAGTTTGGTCTTGTGTGAGAAAACATCCAAGGTTTTGAAACACTTCCAAATTTCGGAGACATCATTGATCGGTACGTTTGCTCACACTGCATATCCATTGTTGTTGCTATTGCACATATCAAATGCATCACAGATATAGGGCACATCTACGTTTATTGTAGTGTTTTAAATTTCATTTCTCCTAACTTTGATTTTGTTCATGTCTATTCCTATCGAAATTTCTTTTCATTAGCCTACATTTTACTCATTCATATATTATATTTTTATCTAAAACCCAAAAATAGGTTTAGACTTAGCCCCAGTCCAGTTAATTTTTAATCTCATTGTGCTTATGCTCATTTCCTTTGTCATGGTTCATTGTCTTTAAATTCGTGCATGTAACACATTAAATCAAAGAATTTTCAGATTTGTCATGCTTGACCGGATGAAAAAGAGAAAGTTAGAACCCATAATATATCTCCCTTAGGTTAGTATGTTATGCTATTTATTTTAATTCATTGAAACTAGTGATTTATGGTGACCACACACATATCATTCTCTCTTTATCCCTATCATCCGAATGAACCCTCAAAGCAAGCAAGATCTAGCACCTTGGATCCTGTTTGGTACGAGGATAAAGAGGGATAAATATGATTTATCCTTAATTTTCTATTTGGTATATAAATTAATTATAATTTAACCTAATTTAGTTTAATCTAACTTATCCCTAAAATGGAGGATAATGTCCGGTTTAAGTCATCCTTCCTAATCGATGGGATAAGAGAGGATACGATCGGTTAGGTCTCGTCTCACGCTCTTGACCCTCTTACGGCTGACCATTGGACAAGCTCATGGCGCTCGACACTCTCGCAACGGATGACCTCACGGTGACTGATCTTCGCAGGGTTCTGCCGGAGCTTCTTGCAAGAAGTTTTGCAGCATAACGATCTCGATGAGGTGAATCTCTCGTCGGAACCTCTTCCTTCTTCTCCCCCACCATCCATCGGTGAGTCCGTCGTATTCCTTGCAAGGAACACTAGCTCTCCACTGCGTCATTTGGTCGGAAGCGGAAGCATCCTCTTCCAGGTTCTCGTCTCTGGTATGCTGTTCCAACCTAGTTCCGGACCACTGATTTGTTCTTCCACATTATCGCCATCGCGTGCATGTGCGTATCTGCGCCAAGCGGAGCTGCTTCCCGGCGACGCTTCTGGTCTACGTTAGTTGCTTTTGTCCGACGTAGGCCGTCTCCTAGTGTTCGTTCCGTTTAGACACAAGTGTGCACACAATGCCATTCAGGGAATAAGAGTAGGATTATCGAATTAGCCAGCATTGCAGAAATAGAAAATGAGCTGTTCAGTGGTGCAAATATCGAAACAGGGAATAAGGTGCGAGTGCATTCAAGTCAAATTAGCATGGATTTAATGTTTTAATTGGGATTGGTTTTGTACGCAAAAAATTCAATTCAGGGTCTTTTATTATTTTTATATGCTTACTTTTATTGGTGTTCTTCTTACTTAACTATCCGCATCTAACCCAAGAACAAGTGGGTGAAGAAATTTCAGAATCTTTATGTATTTCGGATAAAATTTTCTTGAGGTGAAGTGTTGAAACTACTTTATATCTATCTTTCGGTACTCAAACAACTTGAAAGAAAAACACAAAAATTCCTTGGACTCAGTTTTATTTTTGAATATTTTTCATATTGTACGCTTGTCAAGTAATTTTAATTTGGTGCTATTTGAAGAAACTTTTTTGTGGTAAACAGGTACTACTTTTTGCAAGCCTTGTTGCATAGCATAACATATCCATGCTTTCTTTGTGATAGATGAAAGATGCTGGGAGTAATAGGAGCTTTACGGCCACATGTGTGGTTGCCAGGAATGTGTGGGAGGTGTCATAGTGGAATTCTTTGTATTTTGAGGATGTTCTGTGCTCACAAGAGCTTGACTCCCCTGCAAAAAAAATATCAGAAAAAGTATGAGTTCATCACAGTTCCCACCAAGTTCTAAATATATAAATGGAGCAACTTGGAGGGCACGGACAATAGAGATTGTAGATCACCAGTCACTTCAAGGATTGCTCTCTTGGTTTGCTTCATTGATTTACTTTTTATATAATTTCTACATGTGAACAAAGCTGTTTGTAGACAACAATAAAGAAAATGCACTATTTAGCTTTGCAATGGGAAGGAATCTGTTGATTGATTTTCGTAGAGTTTGTTTTCAAGTGCAGATAAATTTATTCACCGAGTCATTGACTTCATCAGTTATGAGTGGTCGTTTTTCGCGTACTATTTATGTCGGCAACCTTTCATTAGATGTACGAGAAAGCGAGATAGATGAACTGTTTTACAAGGTTTGTGGTTGTTTTCCTCTTTCAACTAGTTACTGACAAAGATATCTCATAGCTACAACTACCTTATCAACAATCATGATGAGTAAATAGATAGTTTATATCTTGATATTTGTTTGTCTGTTAGATCCTTTTTTGCTTTTTACTTTTCAATTTAATGATGATGTTGCATTCATTTCTTTATTTTTTGTTT
Organism: Cryptocoryne crispatula var. balansae; assembly: GCA_036172225.1. Lineage (NCBI taxonomy): Eukaryota > Viridiplantae > Streptophyta > Magnoliopsida > Alismatales > Araceae > Cryptocoryne > Cryptocoryne crispatula. The sequence continues at coordinate 20,207,495 of CM069925.1, forward strand.
CATCTGTATTTTCATTTGCTAATGCCAATTTGACCTGATTCAGTCTCAGACAACTATTCCATGGGTGATATCCTTTATTTGACCATTATTTGTTCCTGATCACCTTATGGAGATGAGCTAAGAACGTTGGTGGAGACCCCTGTAAGTTGGGAATGGACCAATGATTTCCGAAGTAATGCCATAATATTCAAGCGAGAGCCGCACGTTAATCGTGAAAACACGAAGTCTGCTCAATAACTGACCTTTAATGATCCATACTTGAAGGTCTCGGGAGTCCTGCATGTGTTCTATAACATTCGGGGTTTCCGACAAGTCATTTCGGTAGGCGTTGGTCTATAACGACTTTTAGTTATGGCTTTTCGATTTGTGTTGACACAGCTATCTCGAACCACATGTTAGGCCTTTTCGGTCATCACTGGGCCTTCTCGAGTTGTCTGGATTGATCCTAGCCATACAATGTCATGAACTGGGGCCACACGACCATTTCGGTCGATTGTAGGGTTTCCTAGTTATTCTAGATTTTATCGAAGATCATTTCACGTTTACTAGGTTAATCTCGGATTTTTTGATGATTTTAAGTTTTTCGATCATACCGGACTTGTTCAGTTATTATTTTAAGTCATCCCAAATTGACCCGAGATTCCTCGATTGAAACCATGCCTTTTCGGATTATCGCCTCGATTTTCAGCTTTTCGCAGAAGGGTAAACCGGCTGTCAAAGCCCCGTGTGAATGTCTCGGGAGTCATGCCGGTTGATTTACTGACTTGAGGTGATGCGGTTGAAGGCCCTATTTCCAATGCAACAAAAGGGAGCCAAATCGGACGTCCCGTTTGCAAGTTACGGCTCACGGAACACACGCGTAGGAGAGAGAGTGTACCGTGCCCTCACCCCCCTTAAAAGGGAGGGCGCGGCCTGTGCGCCCTCAGACTGAGGGCATGGTCAGCGCACCCCCAGACTGAGGGCATGGTCAGTTTCGGAAACCAGAAACTGCCCTAGTTTGAACCTTCTAAACCGGATTTTGGGAAGTTTTCCTGGTTAAAAATTGATCATTTTGACCGTACCCCCGAGTTGGAAGCGCGCTCATCTTATCAAGTCTTTTTTTAGTAATTTCTGAAAGATTCTGACGTTTCTTAGCAATAAAACGCCGAACGCGCCCCCGAGGCGGGGGCGCACTGACTGCACCCTCAGGGTGAGGGCGCAGTCTGCGCGCCCTCAGGTTGAGGGCGCGGCTTGCGAGCCCTCAACCAGAGGGCGTGGTCGGCCAATTTTCTTGTTTTGAATTGGTTCTCTATCTCTAAAAATTGAGGGCTATTCCTAACTACATGGGGCTACCACCCATGATCTAGCTTGTCCTGAGGTCATCCAAGCTCCCTCCTGAGGCCGTCCCAATGTTCAAACCCGATCCGACATCGAGAGATCGATCCCGATGTGAAGAAGAAGGCCCGATCCGTGTGCTCTACATCGCCAAACTCCATCGATTTTTACAAAAAATTTGGGGCTTCTTCTGCAAAAGTAGTCAACAGAAGAATTGTTTCTCTCCTCGTCCTCTTTCGTTTCCAACTGGCGTCACTCAATTCCTACTTTCCGTCTGTCCGTGGCGAATGCTTCACCAAGAGCATACATCCAAGTTCTATTTTCTATATCCATTTACTTCCAAATTTTCTACCGGCCTGTACGAACATATTTCGGAGAAGTCATCAACAGGAGATCTCTTCCTCTCTGAGTTCTCCATCCATAGAAACAAACAAAACTCGATTCGACATCAAGATCATTTGTAGAATTTTCAGCACCAAAGTCACGCTAGAAGGGTGCAAGGCTACCCGAACCGGCTAGTTTCATTCTTCTCGGCTTCAACTCAAGCCGTTTCATCCCATAAGTTTCTCTTAACTCGATTCATTTACTTGTATATCTTTTAGTTAGTTTGCATCATCTTTACATAACCAAAAATACAAATGTAAGGGGTTAGGGCTCACCCCGAATCCGTTGAGTTCGATTCCGATTACTTCTTTCTTTTATCTTTCTCTTACAATTTCTACACTTCTCACAAGTCTAATTAAACCCTTCACTTGTTTATTGTTCTAAGTTGCACAGATTGATCAAGTTAGCACCGGTTGGACTCTCCCTCATTGGCCGGCCGACGAGGAAGAAGGTTGAACTCACACATCATCTCCCGCACTAAGGTACACACGGTCATCTCTTGTTTCTATTCCATAAAGTGGAGCCCGCGGCTCCTTGTGACCACAATTTTTTTATTCATGTTCTAAGTCATTTTACTCCTCCCTCTCCGTCCACATGACCCGAACTATCTTCGGTGCTCGAGTGTTGCCGTGAGATGAAAGTTCGGGGATCAATGTGAGTGTGGGGCTAAGGTGAGGATTTTATCACTTTCTGAGTGTTTTCCAATTCACTCACTTTCCCCTATTCTATCATCACCTTTTCTTGAGGTGCTAATATGGCAAACCCGTTTTCGGAGTCGACAGCTTTTTGGCAACCACGGTAGGACAACCAATGTCTTTAATCGTGCTAATTTGATTGATTTGTACAACTAGTTTTTTTTTAACTTGGTTCCCGCGCGAACCGGCTTGTCTTTCACCTTTCTCATGTTCATTGACCTTTAAAACTTGATGTTTACTTTTTATTTAAGATTGTTCCCCATGTGGACTTGACTTGCTTTCTTTTAATTTCAACTCGGTTCCTGCGTGAACCACTTTTTTCTTCTTATAAAACGGTTCCCACGTGAACCACCTTTCTTTTCAACTTGGTTCCTGCGTGAACCAACTTATTTTTAGATCGGTCTCCACGTGGACCACCTCTTTGCAGCACCATCATATTGGCCCCACGTGGCCCTCTTTCTATTTTGTCATCTTTTACACCGGTTCCCACGTGAACCACCCCTTTTCCTTCAAAAACTGGTTCCTGCATGAACCACCCACCTTTCCAAAACTCGGCTCCTGCATGAGCCACCCTATTTTCAAATCGGTCCCCGCGTGGACCATCCCGTATACCTTCACTTCAAATTTGTCCCCACTTGGACACTCCATCACAAGCCGGTTCCCGCGCGAATCACCTTTTAGTTGCTAGTTTCTAGTTACTTGTTTTATTGCTTGTCTTGTTTGCATACTCTTCCTTACTTTATTTAATAGCTTTCTTTCATTTCATGCTTGTTCACATTGATTGCTTATTCTCCTCTTATCATCCATTTTTACTTTTGCATTAGCTTTTTTGCATCGGGTACTGGACTTGTTCCGTTCTATAGGACATTTGAGGCGGGGGCTCTCTCTCCTAACACACCCTCACCCTCCAAACACCTTCTTCGTGTATTCTAACCTCTCTTATGGGATATTCCTTCCTAGTTGATTTGGTTGTTTCCATCAAGACCTATGTAAGTCCCCATCCATGGAGTATTCCTCTTCGCACGATTGCGCCGATTGTACCACTCTCCCAAAACCCGAAGAACACAAGTACCTACTCGTGGTGATTGTGTGATAACCTTAGCTCTTGAATATTGAAGCAATAGGAACCATGCCTACTTGAGTGAACAATTGCTAACAATCTATCTAATCTAAGGTTTGAACCCAAAAATTGTCGAGTAGTCATTTTAAGAACTTGTTTGCATAACTTGCTTGCTCATCACAATTGAAAAAAACCCAAAAAAATATTCCTTCAAAACACCTAAAAAACAAAAAAAAAATATTTTTTATTATGTGTTCAACTTGCTTGCCAAACAACAAAACTGAAAAAAAATTGAAAAAAAACAAAACACAAATAAATCTTTTTGCATTTACACCTTTCACTTGCTTTCTTTCAACCATCTTGTTAGAAAATTTGATAGGAAGCCCATGGCACTAAGGTCCGAAAGACATGTCGGGGTGTTGGACTACTACAAGACGGGTCACTACGTGTTATAGCAACCCATGGTCCAACCAGAGGGCCATGTTTATGCTGTCAGGGAACCCGAAATTCAAGATACCACCCATCAGCCTAGTCCGCTTAGCATGGAGCAACTCCTCCAGGGTCTATCTCTCCACCTTGATCCTAAATCCTTCTCAATCGTGTAGTTCCTAGCAAAGGGCAAGATGCCTGTCAATCAAGGTCCAACCAAAGTCAACCGAGCTACCTCACCTCCCCAATCAACAATTCAACCTCTTACCATAACCTCACCTGGGCAGTCCCACCATGTTACATCACCTATCACCCCATTATGGGTCATTCTTCAGCTCGCACACCAACCCACCTCCATCCCATCAGAGTACCACGTGTACACCCCTAGTGAATTCCTCTCCACCCATTGCTAGGGATCATGAAACTCTTGAATATCTCATCCATAGTATCTACATTCCTCCATAACAAACACCAGCTGACCTTCGCTACAATGGCTCAGGTGACCCCTTTAGCCAGGTCAATGATTTTATGAGCAAATCATCTCGATGGCAAGATGATCAAAGAGCTGTTGCTATTCTTTTTAGGCGATCATTAGATGGTGCTTCCCTAGAATGGTTTTTTTCACTAGGGGAAATAGAAATATGGGATTTCGAAATTGTCAAGAAAAAAATCTTGCAATGATATGGGCCGAGCTATTCAATAATCAGGGAAGCAAGAGAAGATGTGGAATTAATGCAATATTCTGATGAATTGAGCCCCATGGCTGAGAAGAACATTGATGCTATGCACCAACCTAGGAGCTCTCCTCAACCCCATTCAGATCATCATCATCGGCCAACTCCTCGATGCCAGTTGATTAGGCCACCCATGCCCCAACCTCAGTCGGTCATGCAACCCTTGCCAATGACACAAACAATTATGCACAATCAAGTTCCTGTTGTCACTGGTGCAAACACTTCATTACTTAAATCGGCTCCCCAGCGTTTGACTCCACCAACATTTCCAAAGGCCCCTCGGCCAATCATCCGGCCCTTGGCTTCTCAGCTTATTCCACCAACAAACTCTCAGCCAATCATCCAGCCCTTGGCTTCTCAGTCTACTTCACCAATAGATCCTCGACCAACCACACCAGCCTTGGCCCCTCAACCAACAAGGATGCTCCTGCCATGGCAGAGGAATCAACTTCTCAACATATCATTGCTATCTCTCAAGATCAAAATCAGCCAGTAGGGGAGATTGAACCAAACTCTTCTACTTTTTTGGAATCCCTTAAACTAAGCATGCCCTCTTCCCTAGAACAACTTGAAGAGAAGCCTACTGTAGGGAGCTTAGATGAGGGGATCATAAATTCAGTTGATTATCAAGGACTAGGCAAGGATTTGCTAAGTACATATCAAATGTTGCCATCATTGGAATTGATCCCTGAAGTTGGGGAGATAATATTGACCCCAGAACTGAAAAATAAGGGGATATAATTGGTTAGTGAAATGGGGAATGAATTGACAAGCCTCCATAAAGATGTAGGCCTTAGCAAAGGGATACTAGGACCTCCTCCAACTAGGCAGGCAAAATCCTCAAAATTAGTCTTAGGGCCGCGACCCTTGCCCCATTCTCCTTGTAAAGAGCAATCTAGCCCATAGGACCATAATCAATCGATCTTAGGGCTGCAACCCATATCTCATTCTTCTCACAATTTATGGTCGAGCCCATGGGCCCACAATTCATCCATCTTAGGGCCACCGCCCTATATGCATCTTCCTCACAATCGTCAAATGGGCCCAAGGGCTCCCAATTCTTCAATCTTGGGGCCACCACCCATACTTCATCCTATTCGATTGGGCCCATACGCCGCTCTTCTTCAATTGGGCCCTTATGCCCCTTTCTCGGGCTCTTATGCCCCTTTTCATCAACTGGGCCCACGTGCCCCCTCCCATCAGCCGGGCCCATGTGCCCCCTTTATCCAATTGGGCCCACGTGCCATTTCATTCAATCGGGCCCACGTGCCCCTTTCCTCAACAGGGCCCATGTGTCCCTTTCACCCAACCGGGCCCACACGCCCCTTTTTTTATCAACCGGGCCCATGTGCCCCCTTTATTCAACCGGACCCATGTGCCCCTTTTCATCAACCAGTCCCGCGTGCCCCTTTTCTCCAATCTGTCATGTGTGCCCCTTTCTTTTTACCCGACCTGCGTGCCCCTTTTCCCCAACTAGGTCTACATGCCCCTTTCCTTCCATCGGGCCTAGGTGCCCACAATTCTCCTCAATTGGGCCTACGTGCCCTTAATTTTTCTAAATTGGGCCCATGTGCCCACAATTCACCTCAACCGGGCTCACATGCCTACATTTTTTCTCAATCGGGCCCATGTGCCCAAAGTCCTTCTAAATCTAGCTCCCATGCCCACTTTCCATCAACCTCGGGAACAAATGCCCACACTCATTCAACTTCTGGCCTGCGTGCTCTGACTTCTTCACAATCGGGCCCGTGTGCCCTAACTTCTTCAAAATCGGGCTCCCGTGCCCCCGCTTCTTCAAATTCGGGCTTGCGTGCCCATACTCTTCAATGGCGCCTGCAAGCCCATCACAAATCTTTTAAATCACAATCATGCTCCCAACCATTTAAATCAGGTCTATGTGCCCTCTCTTTTCATTGGGTCCCTCAGGCTCAACCTCCAATTAGGTCTTCGAGCCCATCACCTCCAATCAGGCCCTCATACCCATCAACATCAACCGGGCCCTCTAGCCCACATTCAAATCTTGGGCCCATGTGCCTCTTGATTTTGACCATTCCCGGGCCTTCAAGCTCTCTCAATTCCTGGGCCCAAGAGCCTGTGTTAAGTCACTATTGTTTTTAAGCATTTTCTTCTTTTCACATTCTCTTTTCTTTCTTTTTTTTGGATTTTACTAATGGGTAGAGAAATTTCTTGGGTGATACCACAATCTTCGGCTTTTGCATCATAAATCCTGACTCTACCATGCCAACTCGGATCCTCCACATCTTTCACTTGATCATATGACTCTGAATTTGTGATCCAAATCAATTTGGAGCATATCAAAGGTGGAAGCAGTAAGGCAAGGCAAGACAAGCACTAGCAACATTGTCACCAACAATGAACTCTTTCTTTCAAGTATTACATGAAATTGCATTCATCATCATTATGTCATCTGCAAGGCAATGTTTTTTGAAATGATTTTGAATCTCACATGACAATCTTACTTGAGAGAAAATTTATGATTGACAATATTCGTTACAACCTTGGTTTTATCAAAATAATTCTTTACATTGCAAGGCATGTTTACAATTGATTCACCCATGAAATGTAATCTACCTTCAAAAATGGAGAGAACTACCAGTATGACTTAAGTTCATATGTCCTAGGTTGTTCTCTATGAGTCAAAGGTGGATACCATCCCACAGACAACACATCCCAATCCCAGAATCTAGATGACCTGACACCCGAGAGAAACTAGGCAAGGCTTAGAGATGGAAGGAAAACCCTCACCCTGTTCTCTTCTATTTAGTCCAAGATAGGTGCAGGGGACTAGAAGGGGAGAGTATCGAAAGCATCCACCGCCTTAGTAGGAGGTCGTCTCGAAAGGTCCAATTTCTCAAAAGAAATGAAAAAGGGTGTCAAAAGATGGGCAATGAACCCCATAGGTTTAAACAAATATGGGCTTGTTTGAATGAGTACCCCAAAAATGTAGAAAATGAAAAAAAGGCACCAAAAGATGAGAAATGACCCCATAGATCAAAGCACCTGTGTGCCATAAAAATAGGTTTGTCAATAAAGAAGAAAAGACCCGAAGAGGCTGAACCCCAACAGGTAATTAGGTGCAAGTAGAGAAATCCCTCTCGACAACTCCAAAACTTATCAAGGACTTCCTATCAGTTCTTCCTTCTTAACCCCCCAGGGTGTGGGTGGACCAACCAAATTAAAGCTAAACTCTAACTGATTAAAGGTTGAAAGCCAGAAGGATTCTGGGAAAACAACCCTTTCTTTTGCACATGGTATCATCCAGTGAACTTAGAATAACAACCAAGTGATGAGAACTTGTGTCCATACTGATTTTTCTCTCCCCCAAAATTAAATATTTTCAAAAAACTCAAAAAAAGTTGAATATTTTCAAAAGTCCAAAAAAATTAAGTATTTTCAAAACTCCAAAAGAATGAATGTTTTCAAAATCCTAAAAAAAATTGAATCTTTTCACAAAACTTCTTTTTCAAATTCCAACAAAAATTTTCAAAATTTTAAAAAAATTCATCACCATGCTTGGTCTAAATTCTCGTCTTTACATTCATATTTATTCTTAGTCTCTCATGTTTCAAATTTTTCATTGCATATTTGTTGCTTCATTTTTACACCCTTAAGAAGGATATTACCCCTTGACAAAGCTCAAAACCGGTGCAATTTGCAAGGGAGATAAGCAATACCGGCATTCTAATCTCATTTTTCGAGTGTTTCGAGCACGAAGAACAAACAAGAGAATCGCACAACAAGGCGATGCTCGCCACTTCCCTTCCCAAGGATTTTTAGGAAAACGTGTCACCATGACCTCGGCCTCAACTTCGCCGAGGTGCATTTTTCAAGATTTCAATGAGGCGATGCTTGCCACCTTCCTCCCCTGAGAATTCTCAGGAGGTGTCATCTTTATGTCGGCCTCAACTTTGTCAAGGAACTTTTGCTCTGTGTCTTCATTAAGGCACATGAACTCTTTTGTGAGAATGCATGTCATCACACTGCAAACTCACCATCATTATTTCCTTTCTTAGCGTATATTAGTTGCATTACTACTTATTTTATGCATTGATGTTGAAGACCGTAACTACGAAGAAGATTTGACCCGAGATCCCCTTCACCAAAATCTACAACGGTCAGGTCATCTTCGGTGCTCACAGATAAGCCAAAGTTGTGCTGTGAGGGACGATGGTTCCCAAATGGGTATCTTGACCTTATAGACAATCTATATCTTCAACTAATTGTTAAACAAGTCTTCTTTTTGTTTTCTTGAGCCCAGCATGCATCATGTAGTATTAGTTGCATTGCATTTTTCGTTATCATTGCATACATCCATTTTGATTTTCTACCTCCGTTAGGATATCTCTGAACCCTACCAGGGATGTTCTCCCATTGTATACCCCGATTGTGATCTTTCTAATATCCCACCGTGTTTTTTAATCCCACCATATTTGATAATCCCACCGTGTCTGTTAATCCCACCGTGTTTAGTAATCACTTTGTGCCTCCAAATCTTTCATTTCTATCCCCACTGTGGCCACTGCAACACCCTTCTTGCTATTCATCCCACCATGACAGTCAATTCGTCCCACCAAGGGCCGCATATTTGATCAGAACTTGCATTGCCATTATCTTCACAAGTCTAAGCTTCAACATTTGCCTTTTGAAATTCGAGATCATTCCATTCTCGAATTGAATCTTGTCTCTTGGAAGACTTTAATGAATTTGAGAGATTGAATGTGCTCGATTGGTATTCTTTTGCTTTTCAAAACAAATCTCTTTTTAAATTTCAGCCCATCAAAGTACAGGAACACCGCAAAGATCGGGTTACCGGCTGATGATGAACCTACGAACTCATGTTTCGGTGACTCCCCACCACGTTGGGGGTTGGCTATTCTTCTCTCGTGCCCATGGCACATCTCTTACCAATCGAACATAGAATGACTTGATGAAACATAGCGGTTATCCAGGACACTCGAGGAGATTCATCTTGCCAAATCTGGTCGTTGAGTGTGTCTATATCTACACCTTGATGCCACCTTTTCAGTCCATCGCCATTTCGCTCCACTATATTTCACTACGATCCATCTCGCTTAGTCGTTCTCTCTCTACGTTTCACTCCGCTTCGCTACATACCGTTCCCTTGCAAAGCCGACATCAAGGCGAGGCAATCTGTTGACATGCCAATTCGACCTGATTCGGAGCTCCAGACTCCTATTCCATGGGCGATATCTTTTATTTGACCATTATCTGTTCTGGATCACCTTGTGGAGATGAGCTAAGGATGTTGGTGAAGATCCCCATAAGTTGGGAATGGACCAATGATTACCGAAGTAATGCCGTAACCTTCAAGCGAGAGCCACACGTTAATCGTGAAAACACAAAGCCTGCTCAATGACTGACCTTGAATGGTCCATACTTGATGGTCTCAGGAGTCCCACGTGTGTTCAGTAACATTTGGGGTTTCTAACAAGTCATTTCGGTAGGCATTGGTCTATAACGACTTTTCGTTTATGACTTTTCGATCCGTGTTGACACGGCTATCCCGGATCACGTGTTAGGCCTTTCCGGTCATCACTGGGCCTTTTCGTGTCGTCCGGGTCGATCCTAGCCGTACATTGTCATCAATCGGGGCCACATAGCCGTTTCGGTTGATTTTAGGATTTCTCAGTTATTCCTAGTTTTTTCGAGGATCGTCTCATGTTTACCAGGTTAATCTCGTATTTTTTGATGATTTTAAGTTTTCTAATCATACCGGACTTTTTCGGTTATCATTTAAAGACTTCCCGAGTTGACCCGAGATTCCTCGATCGAAATTGTGCCTTTTCGAATTACCGCCTCGGTTTTTGGCTATCCGCAGAAGGGTAAACCAGTCGTCAAAGCCCCGTGCAAATGTCTCGGGAATCATGCCAGCTGGTTTACTGACTTGAGGAGATGCGGTTGAAGTCCCTCTTTCCGATGCAATATATGGGAGCCGAATCGGATGTCCCGTTTACAAGTTACGGCTCGTGGAACACGCGCGCATGAGAGAGAGTGTACCGTGCCCTCGCCCCCCTTAAAAGGGAGAGCGCGGTCTGTGCGCCTCCGGACTGAGGGCGCGGTCGATTTCGAAAACCAAAAACTACCCCGCCTTGAACCTTCTAAACAGGATTTTGGGAAGTTTCCCCCATTAAAAATTGATCATCTTATCAAGCCTTTTTTTAGTAATTTTCGAAAGATTCCGACATTTTTAAGCAATAAAACGCCGAACATGCCCCCAAGGCAGGGGCACGCTGACCGCACCTCAGGATGAGGGCGAGGTCTGCGTGCCCTTAGGTTGAGGGCGCGGCCTATGCGCCCTCAACCCGAGGGTGCCGTCGGCCAATTTCCTTCTTTTGAACCAGTTCTCCGTCTCTATAAATTGAGGGCTATTCCCAATGACCTAGGGTTACCACCCATGCTCTAGCTCATCTTGAGGTCGTCCAAGCTCCCTCCCGAGCCCGTCCCGACGTTCAAATCCGAGCCGACATCGAGGGATCGATCCCGAAGTGAAGAAGAAGGCCCGATTCATGCGCTCTACATTGCCGAACTTCATCAGTTTCTACAGAAAATTAGGGGCTTCTTCTGTAAAAGTAATAAATAAAAGAATTATTTATCTCCTCATCCTCTTTCATTTTCAACTAGCGGCACTCAATTCGGACTTGCCGTCTGTCCGTGATGATTACTACACCGAGGGCATACATCTAGGTTCTGTTTTCTATATTTGTTCACTTAATGATTTTCTACAGGCCTGTACAGATGGATTCAGGAGAAGTCATCAATAGGATATCTCTTCCTTTCTGAGTTCTCCATCGATATAAATAAACATCAGTCAATTCTGACATTGGGATCATCCGTAGCATTTTCTGCACCAAAGTCGCGCCAGAAGGGTGCAATTCTACCCGAACTGGCTAGTTTCATTCATCTCGGCTTCACCTCAAGCCGTTTCATCCCATAAGTTTGTCTTAACTCAGTTTATTTACTTGTTAGAACATTTTTAGTTAGTTTGCATCATATTTACATAACCAAAAATACAAAAAAAGGGTTAGGGCTCATCTCGAATCCGGTGAGTTTGATTTTGATTGCTTCTTTCTTTTATCTTTCTCTTATAGTTTCTAATCAAACCCTTCACTTGTTTATTGTTCTAAGTTGCACAAATTGATCAAGCTAGCACTGGTTGGACTTTCCCTCATCGTCTGGCAGACGAGGAAGAAGGTTGAACTCACACATCATCTCCCGCGCTAAGGTACACACGATCATCTCTTGTTTCTATTCCATAAAGTGGAGCCCGCAGCTCCTGGTGACCACAATTTATTTATTCATATTCCAAGTCATTCTACTCCTCCCTCTCCTCCCACATGACTCGAACCATCTTCGGTGCTCGAGCGACGTCATGAGATGAAAGTTCGGGGATCAATGTGAGTGTGGGCCGAGGTGAGGATTTTACCGCTTTCCGAGTGTTTTCTGATTCACTCCCTTTCCCCTATTCTATCATCACCTTTTTTTGAGGTACTGATCCGGAACCCATTTCTAGAGTCGACAACAGGATCCTGTAGGACACGAAATACCCCACTCATTTGTCAAGAAGAGAAAAGGGGGAATGTGCTCAATATCTATTTTTTAACTCGTATTGCATTAATGGTACGATGGGTTTCAGCTGCTATATTTCTGTAAAATCTTTTGGAAAAGTTTATCAATGTAGAAGCAGAAGATCAACAACTCGGTAGTTGACCCTTTCTATTTTTACTTTGCTTTAAATTTTTTTCATTATTAATAGAAATTTTGGCCTGTTGGCCTTACTAAAAAATGTAGAAGCAGATGACGTGCTTAGATCATTGTTGTTGAATTGTCATCCATGATCAAGTTATATCTATGGAAAGTATGGAGGGACTAGTGTCGACTCCGGAAATGGGTTCCGGATCGGCACCTCAAGAGAAGGTGAAAGATAGAATAGGAGAAAGAGGGGAGTGAATCGAAAAACACTCGGAAAGTGGTAAAATCCTCACCTCGGTCCCACACTCACATTGATCCCCGAACTTTCATCTCACGGCATCGCTCGAGCACCGGAGACGGTTCGGGTCATGTGGGAGGAGAGTGAGGAGGAGATGAACTTAAAGCATAAATAAAAAGGTGGTCGCCAGGTGCCGCTTTATGGAATAAAAACAAGATTAAGTTGAATTTGACCGTGTGTACCTTAGCGCGGGAGAGAATGTGTGTAGGTTCAACTTTCTTCTTCTTCGGCCGGCCGATGAAGAAGAGTCCAACCGATGCTAGCTTGATGTACCTGTGCAACTATTAAACAAAGAAGACAAGAAAACAAGTGAAGGGAGGATTAGAACTCAGTGAAGTGTAGTAACTGTAAAAATAATAATACAAAACGGCAATTGGAAACAAACTCACCGGATTCGGGGTTAGCCCTAACCCTTTTTTTTGGTTTTTTTATGATGTATGAGATGATGCAAGATTGAATAAAAATGATGCTTAAATATGAACTAAATTATTTGAATGAAGAGTTAGCAAAGTGAATATGAATGGTTAAAGACAACACAACCTAGGCAAAGTGGCAACCGGGTTGGATAGATTCAATGTAAATTGGTGTGACTCTGATGTAGAGACCGTAATAGACAACACCGATGTCAGAATCAAGTACCGTTTGTTTAAAAATAAATATAACTCATCGAGGGTGGTTTGATATGAAGACAAGTTTGCCTAAATCTTATGATAAGTAATCTGAATTTACCTAATAAGCCAGATCTTGGACAGTGAAGTTCTGGAAACTCTTAGCATAATGTCGATGTAGGACATGCTATGAGCACCACAGATATCTGAATTGAATAATTCTTATTGTATATAAAATAGGACTCACCGGGGAACAATTTCTATGAAGGATATATAAGCTGAATCCACCATTCAATGTACTGAAATTGACTGAGAATATGATGACTTAGAAGAGAAGACTTCGGATCTGTCTGTGCAGCGCCGGTGTTAAAGCCTTAACAAGCCAAGGGAATGTCAAAATTGATCTATGTTTGTTGGAGATGAAATATATCTTGATGTACCACACTTCTTATGAAGGAAGAAAGGCCATAAAATGACTATAAAGATATGTAGAAGCCAATGATAAGCAGTGCAGCATGTTGGAGCATAGACCGGCTTCTTCTTCACTTTGGAATGATCTCCGGGCACCGGGATGAAGAGAGGACGATTTGGGGAGGTTGGGATGAGCCAAGGGTGGATGGAGGACGAGGAGAGGAGTTCTGGAGGATGGGGATGCCCTACTTAGGTCATTCATATGAGTCTCCCTTTATAGGGGATAAAAAACAGGTCAAAAATAGCAAATTTTGATGCATCCGACCATAGGTTGGATTTCCTCCATTTAATGTTGCTAATTTTTATCCTGAGGCATATATAAGCTTACCCAAATTATTGAGAGATATTGGAAACCGTGGATCACCTTCCCCATGTTCAAAATATGTCTCCACTTGAAGAGGAAACAAATCTAGTCTAAAAATGGCAAGTTTTGATGTATAAGATAACAAGTTGGATTACCATCATTTGATGATGCTGATTTCGACCATGAAGCTTCCAGATACTATAACAAGTGATATGGAGGAGTAAAAAGGAAGGTAAGGTCATGAATTAGTCAGATATGTGCCCAATGGGCTCGACTTGCATGCAATTGGGCTTGATCGGTGCTGCGTGCGGACAGAACTGCACGTCTGACTTCTAAAAGGTGCTGCAGACAAATGGTAGATCGGAATTGAATGATGTTGGTTGCATTGAAAAGAGGACTCATAGAAGAAGATTATTTATGTTGAAGACTTTTTCATTGAATGTTCATAAAATCCTGCGAAAAATTTTCAAATAGAGGATATGCTGGGAAAAGCATAATCTCGCACACCACCAAGAGTCTCTTGTTCGGCAAACACGGATTTGATTAGAAATTAGCAAATCATCCTCATATTTCCAATAAGCACCTTGGCTCATCCAAAAGGGTGGTTCATCATGATTTTGATGGTTTAAAAGATATGTTGCCAATGGAATAATGGTTTAAGCTCTAAATAAGGCCACATTGGCGTGTCTACAGCTAGTTTATTTGGACTGCCAGGAAAATTGAGGACCTGGTGATGATTCTCCAATGCATGAGCTTCTTCATCAAGGATTGAAGCTTTCAACATTCTAAATCTCATTCGACTTGGGCTTCCTTGGGGGGAAACCTTTTCCAATGGAAGAAATGTTTGTTATAGCTTTCGTGTCTGCTACCATGTCGGTAGTAGTCACTTTATAGTTGTTTTTAACTTCTTAACCTTTCCCAATAGAAGAAAATTGTTGTTTCACCATATTGATCCTGAAGCGGTGAGTATTTTTTAGTAGTTGGTCATTGAGTTGTATTGACGTCCTTTTCTTTGTACTAAATTTCATTGCATGTTGTAGATTCTTGCCTGTAAGAGTATCCTCTCTGGATACAGCAAGGTCCCACGGTCTCCCACTCCTTGTAATGGGAAAATATCAAGAAGTGCTAGTGAAACAAAGAGGAAAGGTTTTTTTTATTCTCGATCGTACCCACTGAGAAGCTTGCAGTGTATTTCCACGACCTCGGAAGCCAAAGCTCTCATTTTCTCGTTGAGTAATAGTTCAAGTCTGTCTTGAATGGGCCCCTCGAAAGCTTGATGAAAATAAACGAATTTTTGTTCGGCAGAATATTGCTAAGATATTTGCTTCTGTTGTCAACTTGGATGTCTAGCTTGGATGTCTAGAAATTGGGCTACATCGATTCTAAGCTGTCTGTCAACTGAATATGCCATGTATTTGCTTCTGTTGCAGGCAAATTTATTGAAAAGTCACAAAGGGAGGTGCACCCTGCAACCTGAGGCATTTTATAATGCAAGCAAGGCATTTGTATATACAATTAGACAGTGGAGAATAGGACATGATACTCAGATTACACAGCAAGCTAGGGAATCAGATACAAAGATTTCCCATCGGCGATGAGCAGACACCAGCTGTGAGTCCCCGTATATGATGGTGCAAGAAACGGTTAGACATAACATATATAAAAAGAGTGGGCCACTCTCCCCTAATGAACCATGGATGAGGATGAAGTGGTTCTATACATTTTGTCATTATGATTTCTATACAAATGTTAGTGGTTTGACATGAAATAGAAGAAATTTTTGTTTTCTTGTGGTTCACCCTTTTTATTTATACATAGTCTCTACCATTTTTATTGATATGAGTAGATGATGGTCAATCTAACACCTCTTTTCATGTAATTTGACAATGTGTTTATTCAAGTTTAACAAATATAAAAATAATATTTATAATTAACACTCTATATTAGATGATGATTATTTATTAGATTCACGATAAGTTTAAATAGTTAGTGATGTTTATTATTTGTATTATATATTTAAAATTTATCATTATTTATATTTTAAAATTTATATCTATTACGTGTTTAATTATAGTTAAAATTTATTATATGATTCTGTAAGTTGACTAAGAAGATATTTATGAAAATATAATATAAGTTATTACAAAAATATAAATATAAAAATATATGATTATCCTCAAATTAATCTTTGTCATGCCAAACTTAGAATAGGGTTATTCTCTACATTTATCTTAACTCAAACCAAACATAATAAGAATAGGAATAGTCACAAGGGGTGACTTATCCTTATCCTCTTTATTTCTATCCCGATACCAAACGTAGCCTAGGTGACACGGATGGCGAGTCCTAGATCTATACTCCCTTTAGACTAAAATATATACATGTAAAACTGGTGGAGTAAAAAATTCATGAATGAGAATTCTACTAGTAGTGTGTATAAAATGATAGCATATAATGTATGCAAATGAAAGAGGGTGAAATGTAAGTAATGATAATGGGATGGTGGAGATATAATGCCTGTCAAGAAAAGGTATGAACCCTATTAGTACTTATAAAAATTCTTATATTTTGTATAAAAGTAAATTAAACTTGATTGGAAGTAGTTGGTATGCAAAATTATGTGACAAAAATGATAGATGAAAATCAAGTAGCTAAGTACATAGTATGCTTTATTAAAAAAAGAGAAAAGAAAATAATATATTATCACATAAAAAACTTGATGTTATGGTTTTAAAATTCGTTGTCAAGTAAGCAAAGGGATTAACACCTATCGAGTATATTGCGACTGCCATCTATTTTTTTAAATATTGTCATGTCTTGAATTTTTGAACATGCATAATGGAATAATCCGAGGATGCCACTGGAAAAATTAACCTCTCAAGTATATTGGTTTGAAAAAAATAAAGACTCCATTAGGTCCCAATTAATAATTTCATAAATTTTATCTAAAATTTTATGCAACGACACAACCTAAAACAATTATATACCATTTAAAAGGAAATACATGATGATCTTCCAAATAATTCTTCGATATCCAAATCATCACGTTTTTGTTGTGCTAAATTTGATCACCTAAAAATATTAAAAGAACTGAGGTGAGTACGATGGCTCAATATACATTCTATCATTTGTCAAATTGGATAGCCAAACGATCCTGCATGATAAATAAATAGATATCCAGACCTACACCCATTGTATACAAGTATAGAAATAAAAAATATAATAAATATTTAACTTAATCACATGTTTTAAACCACCAACTATTCTCTAAAAACACACCAACCAACACCTCTAAATCAACCAACCAACACCTATAGGCATCCAAACATAACTTGGATCAAAAGGGATAACATATGCATGAGTATCTACTACATGCTCTAAATGATGAAATATTTATAAATGAGACATCCGATGCATACCATGCAACACAGCCTGATTACAAACTAATGTGCATCACAAGACCACATTCACAACATCATATAATAGATGCACATATCCTCTAATAAGAGACCACATATTTTCTTATTTACAAAGAATGTGTCGTCTTGTAATCTCAACTAGCTAACACCAAATCTATCATATATAGCAGTACAATATAACTAAACGAAATCCCATAATGCACATAGGAAGGGGTGACATTTAAGATATATCACGGTGTCTAGGATCGAAGGATGCATCAGAATGATCTAATTTCTACTACCCATGAGTCATGACTAACTAATATGGTGTATCTCAGTCTTCTATCTCGATTAATGTGTCATGCATCCACATAACTCATGTCATGCTATGACCATAATTATGCAAGGTTAATGAACATGGACAATAACATGTAATAACATATACACCGCTAGTGCAATTACCGCTATTAACATCACCTAATTTAAATATGCTCATATTGTAGAACTCTAGAATGACAAGTATAAACAAGAGCCAATATGACATAACAACATATACCCAACATTACACAACAGGACCACACCCAACCAAACTCTACCACCTTGTTTAGTGACATGACATAGCCAACATCATATTTAATTAGGTTAGCTAAATATTATCTAATCTTGTTAAGCTATCACCACACATATACTGTAGAATTAACTCAAAGATAATAAAGATTAGTTAGATACATGTTAAATTAAATGGAATATAACTGATCAAAAATATGCTAATTAACATAATATAGACGATCTAAATTCATCCTTACAGGATCGATATTACATACAATAGAAAATAACACTGTCAATAACACTAATTAACCACAACATGGTTAATTTAAACCATGTCAATTACTACAAGTTATAGAAAATTTTAAAACATATAATTTAATGATAGTAAACACGTCAATGATACTTACCTTAGTGACACTTAAAAGATCGACGATGAGAGAAAATGGATAGTGATGATGTGGTGCAAACATAGGCGATCGAATGGGATCTATTCTCCCTTGCACACCTGTTGGAGAGAGAAATATGTGATAGATGGGATGAGATAGAGTGGAAGCATGGGAGAGAAAGACGATAGGAGAATAGGAGAGAGAGTCTAACTAGGGGTCAAAGCAACGTTGGGGTGTCTTTGCGGATGTGCTGGCGGAGACTAGAAGAGAGAGAGAGAGACTATCGTGGCGCATTAGCATGGGCTGCTACGCGGTTACGGGAGATATATATATTTATATATATATAGAGAGAGAGAGAGAGAGATAGAGAGAGAGAGAGAGAGAGAGAGAGAGAGAAATGATGTGTTGATGTTGAACAAGAGAGAGAGCCGAAAATAGGGATGTCAACGGGTCGGATACGGGTCGAATAATAGTATTATCCGTATCCGTATCCTATAAGAAAATGGTGTATCCATTTGCTGTTCGTTAACTATCGGTATCGGGTGTATCCGCGAACCGCATTGTTCTATCCGCTTAAAAATGATTTACGGTCGGATAACGGATGGTTATCGAATATATAAGAAGATAACATGTGTATGATACAACCCAGTAAAATAAAGAAGTAAATATAATTTTATCGATGAAAACACACATAAAAATATATATTACAATTAAAAGTATCTATTTATAGCAATGAACAAAAAGAAAAATCTTAATTATATATCTAACACAAAAACATGAGATACAAACAAATAATTTACAAGTCTATAGTAACAATAATTTTTTAGTTTGTAGTAAATAATTAGATGCACAACACAAAATATGAGATAGAAAAAAAAATCTTAATTACATATCCAAAATAATACATGTCTAACATAAAACATGAAATATTAGATTTGCAATAAAAGTGTGTACGTGGATTGCACCATCAAGAAGCGAAAAAGGAAGAAGATATTGATGTCGAACGTCAGAGCAAGGCTTGTCCATTGTTAAGATCTCAAGGAGGAGGGTGAACCGGTGAGTTAAGGACAAAAAATTTTTCTAGATGAGACATATATACTTAGATGTCATAAATTATGAGTTAATATATTATATATTAATTAACGATTACGGCTAGCGATTTTCAGGTTCGGTTTATGGTGTATCCATGACCGTATCCGCTAAGATAACGGTTAATCGGTAAACGAACGCGGATAGGTTATTCGAAAAATTTAAACTATCCATTAACTGTTCGTTAACTAACGAATAGGTCGAATAATCGGATAATCGGTAACCATTGACATCCCTGGTAGGAAAGGGATACTGTGCAAGAAAGGAGGAGGAAACGGACTCCGGATGACATCATGTGCCAAGAAAACATGAGGCACGAGGGGGATTTCCTTTGGGAGCCGCTGGGGAGAGAGAGGGATTGAAGGAGAATGAACGGACATCAGGATATAATAATAGGATGAGCTTTTTATTTGTAAAAAATTGGTGTAACGCAGGAGAGAGCGCTTGATGATAAAGAGAGAGGATAAGATGATGATATTTTTAGACCAATCAAAATGCTAATCCAAATAAGATACATATACTTTCATCGTGATAATATTTCTCCTTTCAATATTTAAGAAATTGCAAATATGTTTTTACGTGGTCAAGGTGTTTATTTCTAAAGTAGAAGTGGGAGCATTAGAATGTTAAATTTAAATAAAAACTAGAATAAGATAGCAAAATCTTGATGAGATGAAAACAAAGAGTTATTAGATAGTAATTAAATTATATTTATTAGGTCATATTGGATTTATTTAGAATGAAAATAGATGGAATTAAATAGAATATTTTATGTAGATTTTATAACTTAAACCATTATCAATTAAAATTTGATATTCTTTTGTTCCGAAGAAGTGACATTTCAACTAGTGAATACTCCCCTTTATTATTTTTCATGATATTTACATTAATTTTTTCTTTCCGTCATAAATATCAAATTGTAACGTAATCAAGTAAAATTGTTCCATGTTATGACTTCGAGAAAATATATTAAAACACCTTTAAAAAATTAAAATAACATTTTAAAACAATTAGTTAATAACATAATTAAACAAAAAGTAATCTCTAAGAAATTTGGAAATGAATCAAAAATTCAAAAATATTGAAATACTTTAAAAAAAGAAAGCTCACTTTAAACGCTTTGAGACAAAAAGAATGTTTAAAGTGAGAAAAAAGTTGACGACAAGTGAAGACGTAGGGATAAGAGGAGATCCCTCAGGGATCTTAAAAGCCCTCCAATGGGCTGACCGCCACCCGACCAAGTCATCTGACCAAGTCACACAATCTGACACGTCCCGAGCGGGTTAACCCGAGGTCCGGACCAAACCAATCAGCCAAAATCCTGACCAGGCTGCCCAACAGTCTATAGGTTAGAGCATATTCTCTAGAGATTTGAACATCATAGTCTTTTACATTGTCATAATCTTCAAAATACTTCATCACTGATTTGGTTGAATCGACACTGGCAAAATGTTTTGATTATCATAATGAGATTTTGCATGAATATAATGACTGAACAATCGCCATCATGTATATTTGCAAGTTTTGATTATTATTAAATCCAATAGTGATTATGAAGTTGATTAAAACCCATTACCAAACACAATTAATTTTAACGTCTAAATAAAATCCAAAACTTTTTTTCTACAGACTAATGTGTTGTTTGATACGGAGATAACTTGGATAAACATGAGTTATCCCTAAAATTTTGTGGATAACCTAAATTTATCCCCAAAATTTTATGATACCAAACATGCCGCCCTAAGAGATCGCATACTTACGTTAAACCCAAAACAAACTTCGCCCAAGTTTTGAAGTACTGTCTGTAGCGACTAAATACAAAGTCCCATGTTCCAAGCCCTCCGTCTCAGGACTCTGCTCCACCCGAGCGGGTTCCGTCTTCCAAGTGCTCGTGAGCTCTTTCGTTCACTACCAGAGATGAGACCTCTGATCCCGGTCTACTTTCGACAAGGATAGTTTTCATGGCGGCTGGTTGCGACCCCTGCAAGCTGTGCTTGTGCTTCTTACCACCCAAGTGAGCCTCCAGGGTGATCGTGCTGTAGCAATTCACCTGACACAGCTCGCACCGCAGCGCAGCAGAGCGGTGCCGCTGCTCCGGCGGTTGCTCCGCCGCCTTGCTCTTTTGCTGCCTACTGTTTGCTTGCAATCGGGTCTCTTCCCGTTCACCAAGCACTGCAGCTGTCAAAAGCCTCACGTTGGGAGGAGCCGGACTAGAAGTCGCAACCCTCGGCCAGCTGCTTCTGTCCTTACTAGGCATGCCGGGAAACTCGCCTGCCCTTCCTTTGTTGGCTTCACGCTTCGCCGAGCTCATCAGCTCAGCATTCAACCAGTGCCGTTTCCCAGCGAGGTGCATGTCCATGTTCTCCCTGCTTGTAGTGCTCACCCTGACACAAGGCACAGCTCCATCTCTGTTTCGGTGGATCACTTTCCTTCTTCTCATAGATGTCTTGGAGAAGTTCATTTGCCGTTCTCTTGGTTCCACACTGACGGTACGTTGAAAGGTTCTCCTGCAAAAGGTCGAAAATCATGAGAGAATGTAAGATTAGTTCTGTACTTCTGGATGACTTTTACTTGTCTTGCACAATAAGTGCTTGATTAGAGTATCAAAATTGATGCAGGTGGATACTTGTATTATATAACATATTTCGTTTATATTCAAGTTTCAAAATTGATATTAATTGCCAAACAGTTTTTGATGATTTATATCAATATCGAATTAAAAATTAACAGTGATATGAATGGTACTCTTACCAAACAGGCTGTAAATTCAAAAGATGCTTTGCAAGTAAAACATTTCCAGAATGGACAACTACAGACATGAGAATTCCACTTTTGTACCAGATTGTGCGTGCCTTCTATAGCATGAACAATTTAAATGAAGCCTTCTGCATGAACAACATGGTTCTCCTCGTAGATGTTTTGTTCATTCAATAGAAGCATATTGTTCAGAAATATTCATATCGAAGCATATAACATAAGAAACAAATGCAGCAACCTAGGGATTGCAGAATCGGCCGATTCTTAGATCGGATCGGTACCCACCGATCCGATTCCAGCTGGAACTACCGATCCAGCTGGGACTCCCGGCTGGATCGGTCTGAATCGACCGGATCGGTCGATCCTGGACCGATCCAGGTGGATCAATCCGGAAATCGGTCGATCCGGACCGATTCCCTAGAACCCGGAAGGGTCCAGAATTGGATCGATTCAGGACCCGATTCCGGACCATTTTCTGGTCCGATCCCCCCAATAAGGGGGAGATCGGACCGATTCCCCCTTCCCACCCCTCATTCTCACTTCCCCCCCTCCCCGTCATTGTCTAGGGCTAGGGCTCCCCTAGACCCCTCCCCCAACAATCCACCTTGAACATTGGCCGATCCCCCCCTAAATTTAGTGGGGGCTCCGATCCCTTCTTCCCCCTTCCCTTTACCACTATAAAAATAATTTTTCTTCAGGGGGCGTTGCCCCCCTGATACCCCCCATAAGGGGCGCTGCCCCCTTGACCCCCTTGACCTGACCACGCAGGTCGATCCGCGACTACTCTGCGCCCCGCTGATGATAGTGTAAACATATTAATATATTTCACTATCACTTATACTATCACATATATAGAAGATTCATAATCACAAATATATATTATATACTTAAATTTACATAAAGATCTATTTAACTCTCTTTTCTCTCTCTCTCTCTCTCTCTCTCTCTCTCTCTCTCTCTCTCTCTTTTATATAATGATTTATACTTATACTACAGTTTCTTGAAAGGAACTTACATTGTATGGCATTGTTTGATAGAATGTCATCCACATTATTTTTTATTTTTTTTAAAATTTTTTATTTATTTCTATAATTTTTCCTGATTTTTTATAATTTTTTGTGAATTTTTATGATTTAAAAAAATAAAAAATTGTGCCCGATCCGGATCGGATCGGTGGTCACCGATCCCGATCCCGCGATGCTTGACCAACACGGGATGAGATACGAGATTTGAACATCAAATCTTATATATTTAATCAGAGGAGAAATGACAATAGGAATAAACAAGGACATAGAAGAGATTTCCTGAAACCATCTGCAAGAGTATAGGAATAAACAAGGACGTAGCAGAGATTTCCTGAAACCATATGCAAGAGTGCCAATACACAGTTTCATTGTGCTAATGGCTTCTTTAGAAAATGATCACGGTTACCAAAAAATTCAAACTTCGACAGGAGAATTGCTCGCAAGTCACAATGAATGCATAAACAAGGCTACCTAAGAAGACCACCAGACCTTTACATAAAACTAAAAAAAAAATAGAACAATCTACATCAAGCAGCATAATGTTACCATCCATTTCCAACATACTGCAAATCTTACCATTTCCCCTCATGATTTAAAAGTGTATTTTGATGTGAACATGCTTAGAGGAAGTGTAAATTATCTTATTATCAATGTAAATGTAATAAATTGAGTGTCCTAAGTTTGAATAGGTACATTTTGTAAAAGTCAATACATTAGAAATAGAATTTTTAACTAGAATTCTCTCTTTTGATGCTTACTTTAAAAATGATACTCTTTTGTTAAAAATTCAGTATTTCAGGTTTATCTTTCTTCTTTCAAGTTTAATTTTTCCATCTTTAACAAGTTGAAGTAATTACCCCTTCCTATTTTCCTTGCGATTCAACATTTTTTTCACAACCTATGTGGTATATTTAATTATGCATGTAGACATTATTATGTGACTCACACTTTGACATATCTACTTGTTGTTCCTTTTACATTAATCATCACCTAACAAATTCCCTAGTACTATTGATTCTAAAATGAGAAAAGGCAACGCTCAGCACCCTGCGATGTCACCTAGGCAGCAAGGGCGGTACTCTATTGCCTTGAAAACTAAGGAAATGATTGAGATGAAATTAACTGTAGTAAAACATTAAAAGGTTTTTCTACCCATTTGGACTTGTATCATACCATACATCTGAGGGTAGCAGATGCCATAGATTCCATAAAAAATTCACTATCTGTGAAGAAAACTACAACTCAATAAAATTTTAGGTCAGTCATGATTCCAAAAAGATTTAGATGCTCCAAATCATTGTGTTACCCTCTTTCACATGATTCTAGGTCTAGACCGTAGTCTAGACAATCTCCCTGCCTTTTTCATTCTTTAACATTATGGTTTCCAACTGGAACTCCTTTTGGTCTGCGGAATCTACGGTCAAGCAACCTCAACCTTCTTTTTTAACCTCGATCTGTCTATGCAGAAGACTGTAAATTAAGATGAACTCTCCGATAAGAAAACAACAAACATCATATTAAAATACAATCTGAAACAGGATTCCGTGGGGCCATAACCAGATCACAAGGGCTTTCTGGTAGAAGAAAGTGCCAATATAACAATATGCCAATCATGACGATAATACACGCAAAGACATGGATCACCGACTACAGATTATAAAGTTCACTATAAAAATGCAAGTATATAAATAGAACAGGGGCTTCAGCTGACTCACATTATTGAGAATCGTTGACGTTGCAGAGCTCTTCTCCGATGGAGTCACAGCCTGAGGGAGCATCCGTGCACAAGAAAGCGACCCTCGGAGGTGCGTTGCCATCGCCAGTCCGAGCTCTACCTCTCTCCTGACTTCTTCTTCGAGCAAGTTGATGCGAGCCGCTTCCCTCCTGATGATCTCACCGCGGATCCTCTCCTTCAGCAGTTCCCTCTGCAGTATCTCCCTCTCCGAAACCGCTCCCATCACCTCCGACCACCGGATATCGCCAGCAAAATCGGATAAACCCTCTTAAAAAAGAAGAAAAAAAAACAGAAGGGCATCAAAAGAACAAAGCGTTCTGAAAGAAACGCAGATAAACAAAGGGAAAAAAATATAAAACCATGAAGAAAAGGGAATAACGAAGAAAACAAAGACGGTAACACGACAGGCAGAATGAAACACATGATACACCCTATTTTAACGACGAGAGCTAGAAGACAACGAGAGCCACGAAGTAAGAATGTGAAGAAAATGTAATTCTGGTTTCGGACGATACCACGCAGTGCAGACTGGACGAAGCCACGGTTGTTCAGAACGTGAGAGGGATCCATTGCAGAGGCTTAAGAAGGGGTGCTACGAGAACCCACACCCCGCAAGGATGAACGCTATAACAGGTCGCTTCCGCAGGGAGCGGTGAGAAACCCTAAACCCCACGAGGAAGAAGCGTAGCAGTCGAAACTAGTGAACCGCAAAGCCAGCAGGCCTTTTATCGTCGGTAACGCACTGCCAACGGGAGACGGACGGGCGACGTTTTGATTTTTGAATTTGAATATTTTATTCTGAGTTTAAATTTTGAATATTTTTTATTTACACGTCCTTAAAAAAACACACAATATCTTTTATCACCATGACATTCATATTTCTCAATATATACAGATATAATTTTAACTTTTCAAACAGTTAAATATGCACTTCTTTGTTTCTTTTGGATTGAATTCTGTTGTTGTTTAAATCTTGAAATTAAAATCTGGTTCAGCTAATGTGGTGTTTGGTTGCAGATAATAAAATTTTATTTTAATTTTTAAAAATTATAAGAAATTTTTTAAAAGAGTTATTTGACAATCTTGACGAATTTATGTTTTGAAAGTGATTTTCTTGTTAAATAAAAAAAGAGGATCTCACCTCTTTCTTTCTTTTTTTGTGGTCCCCCACTTTGTTTGGCCATGAATGATAGTAATTCTTTTTTGTTATCACATCCCTCCAAACATGATAATTTTATGTGTTGGTTCACTTTTTATTTTAATATAATTTTTTATCATGAAAGTGTACAAAAAATTGTCGTGCAGCAAAACACCTCATAAAGCTGTAAAAAAACTTGAAATTGAACAAAAAGGTTCCATGATTTAGACGGTTGGGTGATTATATGAGCCCTTTATTTTTTGTTTTTATATCTCCTTCATACGCCATTCAAAGTTGGAATTTTCCAAATTTTTATAAAAGTGATCTTGACAAAAGAAAAAGTACTGAGCTGAAATAAAATTGGTGTGGTTTCAAGTGAGAGTTCTAGTGTAACGTTGCGTATTAAAAAAAAAAAAATAGTTATTGTTTATTAATATTTTAATCTGGTCCTCTCCCCATTTAATCCCCTCTTTCCTCCCCCCGTGAGAAACCCTCCCCCGTACGTTTTTCCCCGGCGCCGTTTTTTTTTTTTCTCCCCCGGTGAATCCCTGATTTTCCCCCTTTTTCCCCTCTCGGCCGCCGCCGCGCGAGCCCCTAGAGACGACGCCCGGCCGCCGCGTTTCCTCCCCGCCCTCGCCACCTCGGTCTCGCCGTCGCCACATCGCCGGCCGCGAGACGCCGCCTGGTCGACGTTCCCGCCCTCGGTCCGCGTGCCAACGCGTCGCCGCGCTCGCGGCCCCGTCGCGTCTCCCCGTGCGAGACGCCCGCCGCCCGATTCCTCGTACCGCCGCCCTCGGTCGCCGTGCGACCGCGTGGCCGTCCACCACGCGATCGTCTCCCCGCCTCGGCCTCCGCGCCCGGCCGCCCGCACCACCGCGTGCGCCCGTGCCGCCGTCCGCCCGCGACGCCGCCCGCCGCGAGACGCCGCGGCCGCCGGCCGCCGGTCAACCCCCCCCTCCGTGCGCCCGTCTGCGCCGCCGCCCGCGCGGCCCTCCGCCGTGCGCCCGCCGTGCGCCCCTCTTCTCTCTCCAGCGCGGTGATACATCCTCTCTCCTATCGCCCTCTTTCCTATTATTTTCTATCAAGCTCCATTGTTCATTATTTCTTTTTCCTCCGGCAGTTTTGGAAAGGCCTACCCGACTCAGTTTTTCGACGCCGACGCAACCGCGGCAGTCTCGTCGCCAAATTCCAATTTCTTGGATTTTCCGTGCGCCGTTCGCCGTTGCCGTCAAGGTAGGCGTCTCGGCTATTCTTAGCACTCTAATATTTTGATTAAATCGTAATAATCATGTTTAGACCACCAGGATTAGAATATTGTAGTTAATGGGCTGTTTTTAATTTATTGGCATGCTTAGATAGAATTAGATTAATTTGGTTAATCCATGCATGTTTAGATTAATTTGTATATTCATGTATGTTAGACATCATGATAGGTTGTATATGTTTGATTTAGCTAGTTTAGTGTGTCTGCATCGCGATTAACCTTAATCATGTATATCTCGATTTGATAAAAAGCTGTTGTAAGGATTAGGCATACTGGTGTTAGAATTTAGTTTATTTTCTTTTATGTAATAGGTAGTTCTGTTTAAGCATGTAATTGTCATATTTAGATTGTAAATTGCATGATTCCATGTATATGCATTAGTTTATGTTAGATTGTGTTGTGGTATGCAAATATGTGATGCATAGAACCATGGGTGTTCATCTATGTATTTCATGTTTGATTGCCAATTAAATGTCCTGTTTTACTGTCTGAGTTAATTAAATGCTTGCATGGTGTGGAATGTGGTTAGTGCAGTGAGTCGCATTGTGATGGAAATATACTTCACCGGACTATGGTTCGGTCCTGTGGGCGACGGATGAATTAGAACAATCTGGAGCATCCTTCGATCCCAGATACCGCGGTTGATCCTAAGTACTCCCCTGCCTATGGGGTACTATGGGATTTAGTTACTATATGTTACATTCTACTATATGGTAAATCTGGTGCTAGTTTTGTGATGTGACTGCATTTATCAGATGGAGCATGGTATTTACTCAGACAGGTGTCTAGTTGTGTAAATTGGCATAGATGGTATGTATAGATGTGTTTTTGGTTTTATGTCAGGTTTATGTGCTCTGGGCATACCTAGAGTGGTTTAATGTGTAGGTTATGTTGGTCTGATGCATTTAGAGTCTAGTTATCATATGGGGTAGTTGATTGATTTTGTAATCAATTAATTAAAGATATATAACTAGTTTACACCCTATGTAATAAATCTGATTTGTAGGTTTATGTATAATATACCACTAGAATTGTTATTATAATGGGGTAGTTCGGGTGTAAGACCTACTGAGTATGTTGTGACTCACCCCTTCCATTATTAAAATTTTCAGCTGAGTTCGAGGAACCTCTTCCTGAGGAGGAGTTTGGAGAGGACTACGAGGAGGACGTTGGAGGTGATCCCGGAGCCACTCGAGGACCCGGAGGACGAGGAGTTTGGTGACGAGTGATCACCACATATATCTTTTAGGTTGTTGATTTTCCTCCCGATTGTGGTTAATAATTGCTTGGTTTGACTTATAGCTGATGTTCGGACTATGTGTTGAGTCCTTCTTAGTTGTTTGATGTTGGTTATTTGGTGGTATTTCTTGGAGTTTGAAATTGTTTGGATCATTACAGGTTGATTTAAATTATTCGGATTTGATGGTGTGAATTTTGGTTTGTTCTCCTAAAACTGTCCCGATATTCCGGATTTATTTTCCGCTGCGCTATTGTATATTCCGGGTCGTGACAGGAGTTGGTATCAGAGCATTCTTCCGGCCTGAAGATCCTTCTGGATCTGCCCGGATGCATTATTTGGATTTAGGAGAACAAAGTTTGATTTAGATCAAGTGATTTTGGATTTTAGATGGAATTTAGATCTTTTTGCATTATTGGAAGTTGTATGTTGGAATTATCTGATTGGATGTTTACTTCTTGGAACAGGATGGCCTCCAGGGGATACAACCGTAGGCGTGGAAATGGCGATGCACGGAATGTGCCAGAGATGAACGGGGATCAGCAAGGTCGTCGCCAGCAAGACCTAGCGCAGGGTGGAGACCAAGCACCAGTGCAGGGACAAGTTGGAGGTCATGCGCCAGTGCAGGTTGGAGGTCAGGTACCGGATGCAGCTGGCATCCTAGGTGCCATTCACGAGCTTTTTCAGACGGTTCAGGCTCAGAACCAGGCCCAGCAGGGTAGGGCCCAGCAGCAGAATGCCAGAGCAGAGAGACCTCAGGTCAGCACCTTGGAGGAATTCAAGAGGCTGGGTCCGCCAGCTTTCCGTGGCGAGAGGGACCCGGCAATGGCAGAGAACTGGTTGAGGGAGGTTGGCAAGATCTTCAGGGCCATGCAGTGTCCACCTGAGGACATGGTCCGTTTAGCTGCGCACATGTTGTCCCATTCGGCAGGAGCTTGGTGGGAGTCCTTACTCCGCACCCGTTACGCTGGGGTAATAGAGGCTGAGATCGACTGGGAAGACTTTCTCGGAGTCTTCAGGGACAAGTACATCCCCATGCATGTCAGAGATGAGAAGAAGCTGGAATTTCTACTTCTGGAGCAGGGCAGCATGTCCGTGATGGAGTACGAGAGCAGGTTCGTGGAGCTTGAGGCCTATGCACCGAACCTGTACGAAGAAGAACGCGAGAGAGCCAAGAAGTTCGTGGGTGGACTTCGTGGAGCTATCAGGGACAGGTTAGTGTCCAAGGTCTGGCGCAGCTTAGCAGCAGTATATGAGGCAGCATGCAGGGTAGAGCAGAGCATGGGAGCTTACAGGCAGCCTTCTCAGTACCAGAGGGCACCAGCTCGTACTCAACCCCAGCAGGGGGTGGATCGCAAGAGGAAGAGGACAGAGTATGAGTTACCTTGTACTTTGTGCAGAAGATACCATCCTGGCACCACTTGTCACCGCAGCAGTGGACTCTGTTTTGGGTGTGGGCAGCCTGGTCACTTGGTTATGGATTGTCCCAGTAGGGGTAGAGGTGCACCAGCAGGCGGCCACAGATTAGGGAGGATGTCCGTCGTCCACAACTCACCCTTCCAGCACCTCCTCAGCGTCAGGCACCCCAGCAGCAGCGGTTCGTGCCCCAGCAGCGACCAGCGCCGCCTAGGAGGCAGTTTATAGCACCTCGGGCACCACGAGCACCACAGCCACCACCGCGCAGTGCCCAGGCCAAGGTGTTCGCCATGGAGCGCCAGGACCTTCCAGAGGCAGCCAATGCGGCAGAAGGTACCCTTTTAGTTGCTGGATATCATGCTAGAGTATTATTTGATTACGGTGCTACGGATTCCTTTGTTTCCTTCCGGTTTGCTACTTTCTGTTCAAGTATTGCAAGCATGAGGTTATTGAGTGTAGTCCAGTCAGTGTTAGCATGTCATCTGGGAAGTCAGTAGATGTATCTTTTTGTATGCCCCAGTGTGATATAAATGTTAGTGGTTATGTTTTGAGGGCACGGTTATTTGTGATTGAGATGGAGGGCTTTGATGTCATCCTTGGGATGGATTGGCTGGAACATCACCATGCCATCCTAGACTGCTTCAAGAAGAGGGTAATTTTCCAGATACCTGGGGGTGACACTTTCTCCTATAAGTGTCCTAGTTATGGCAGGTCAAAGATGTTGATCTCTGCTTTGAAGACTTCCAAGTTGATTGGTGCCCAGTGTGAAGCTTACTTAGCTTGTGTTACCAAGGTGGAGGAGTCAGGAGGTAGTCTGGCTTTGGGGGATGTGACTGTAGTTAATGAATTTGTAGATGTATTTCCAGATGAGTTGCCAGGTTTGCCACCACCTAGGGACATTGACTTTGCCATTGATCTTGTCCCTGGGGCTGCTCCTATTTCCATTGCTCCTTATAGGATGGCACTGTGAAGCGAGAGAAGGCGAAGAAGCAGTTAGAAGAGTTGCTAGAACTGGGTTTTATTCGCCCTAGTGTGTCACCTTGGGGTGCACCAGTGCTGTTTGTCAGGAAGAAGGATGGATCACTGAGATTGTGCATTGACTACAGAAAGTTGAACCAATTAACCATCAAGAACAAGTATCCCTTGCCTCGCATAGATGATTTATTTGATCAGTTGCAGAGTGCTAAGATATTTTCCAAGATTGATTTGAGATCAGGTTATCATCAGTTGAGGATCAAGAAGGAAGACATTCCCAAGTCAGCATTCAGGACCCGGTATGGCCATTATGAGTTTCTGGTGATGCCTTTTGGCCTTACCAATGCACCTGCAGCATTCATGGGTCTGATGAACCAAATCTTCAGAGAGTACTTGGATCAGTTTGTGGTTGTTTTTATTGATGATATTTTGATCTACTCTGCTAGTGAAGATGAACATTGTCAGCATCTAAGGGTTGTTTTGCAGACTTTGAGGGAGCACCAGCTCTATGCCAAGTTCAGTAAGTGTGCTTTTTGGCTCAAGAGTGTTAACTTCTTGGGTCATATTATTTCTGAGGCAGGTGTGCAGGTTGATCCAAGCAAGGTGGAGGCAGTGCAGAACTGGGAACGGCCTACCAACCCCACTGAGGTGAGGAGTTTCCTTGGTTTGGCAGGATATTACCGCAGGTTCATTGAGGGGTTTGCTTCCATATCAGCCCCATTGACTGCTCTGACCAAGAAAGGAGGGTTCAAGTGGACAGATAAGTGTGATGAGAGCTTCCAATGCTTGAAGGAGAAGTTGACCACGGCACCTGTTCTTGTGCTACCTTCTGGTTCAGGAGGTTTTGTGGTCTACACTGATGCTTCTAGGGTTGGTTTGGGCTGTGTGCTTATGCAGCATGATAGAGTTGTTGCCTATGCTTCCAGGCAACTGAAGCCTCATGAGAAGAATTACCCTGTTCATGACTTGGAGATGGCAGCTGTAGTTCATGCCTTAAAGGTGTGGAGGCATTATCTGTATGGTGAAATTTTCGAGATATTCACAGATCACAAGAGCTTGAAGTATATATTCACTCAGAAGGACCTGAACTTGAGGCAGAGAAGATGGGTAGAGTACATGAAGGACTATGACTTTAGCCTGAACTACCATCCAGGGAAGGCTAATGTTGTAGCTGATGCATTTAGCAGGAAAAAGATGATGGCTATGCAGTTGCACCAGACATGGGAAGGAATGGAGCTATTAATTGATTGTGCACCCAACAGGGAAGTGGATAACCTAACATCCTTCTTGGCACAACTTTCTATTGGGTCAGCTTTAGTGGACAGGGTGAAAGAAGCTCAAGTTGGGAACCAGGCAGTGCAAGATTTAGTCAGAAGGTCAGATGTCTCCAAGTATGAAGATGGTACAATCAGGCACCAGGGAAGGTTGTGTGTGGCAGAGGATGCAGAGCTAAGGCAGGATATTTTGGCAGAAGCTCATAGATCCCAGTATGCTATTCACCCAGGGGCAAACAAGATGTACCAAGATCTTAAGAGGCAGTTCTGGTGGGAAGGCATGAAAAGGGATGTGGCTGACTATGTATCCAAATGTTTGATTTGCCAACAGGTGAAGGCAGAGCATAGGAAGCCAGCAGGGCCACTTCAGCCATTAGAGATTCCAGAATGGAAGTGGGAGCATATCACCATGGATTTTGTCACTGGTTTGCCAAGGACCAAGAAGCAGTTTGATGCTATATGGGTAGTGGTGGATAGACTCACCAAGGCAGCTCATTTCTTACCAATTAAAGAAGCCCAACCGACAGAGAGCCTGGTGAGGTTGTACTTTGATGGAGTTGTCAAGTATCACGGAGTGCCTGTCTCTATAGTGTCTGATAGAGATCCCAGGTTCACTGGAAGAGTATGGAAAGGATTGCAGGATGCTTTGGGCTCTCAGCTTAAGTTTAGCTCGGCATATCATCCCCAAACAGATGGTCAGTCAGAACGCACTATCCAGACATTGGAAGACATGTTGAGGGCTGGAGCACTAGAATGGCAGGACAGTTGGGACTTGCAGTTGCCGCTTATCGAGTTTGCATACAACAACAGTTTTCACTCCAGTATCGGCATGGCACCATTTGAGGCCTTGTATGGGAGGCCGTGCAGATCACCTCTTTGCTGGGAAGAGGTTGGAGACCGCAGTTTAATTGGGCCAGATTGGGTGCAGGACAGCAATGAGAAGGTCAAGTTAATCCGCCAGAAGTTGCTTACTGCTCAGAGCCGCCAGAAGAGTTATGCTGATTTGAAGCGCAGAGCTGTTCGGTTTGAAGAAGGTGACCATGTGTTCCTGAAGGTTTCTCCTTCAAAGGGAGTTATCAGATTTGGTCGGCGTGGAAAGTTGAACCCAAGGTATGTGGGTCCATTTCAGATTGTGCAACGAATTGGTGAGGTTGCTTACAGGTTGGCGTTGCCCCCGGCAATGGCGAGGATACATCCGGTTTTCCACGTCTCTCTACTTCGGAAGTACGTATCAGATCCAACCCATGTTATAGATTTCCAGGAGATCAACGTGCAGCCAAATCTGAGTTTTGATGAGAGGCCGATCCGGATCACGGACCGGATGGTGAAGCAATTAAGGAGGAGGCGAATTCCGATGGTCAAGGTCCTTTGGAAGCATCACTCGTCGGAAGAATCGACGTGGGAAGTGGAAGAGGATATTAGACGTCTGCACCCGCAACTATTCGGTTAGTTAATTTAATTTAATTTTCGAGGACGAAAATTTTTATTAGGAGGGTAGATTGTAACGTTGCGTATTAAAAAAAAAAAAATAGTTATTGTTTATTAATATTTTAATCTGGTCCTCTCCCCATTTAATCCCCTCTTTCCTCCCCCCGTGAGAAACCCTCCCCCGTACGTTTTTCCCCGGCGCCGTTTTTTTTTTTTCTCCCCCGGTGAATCCCTGATTTTTCCCCCTTTTTCCCCTCTCGGCCGCCGCCTGCGCGAGCCCTAGAGACGACGCCCGGCCGCCGCGTTTCCTCCCCGCCCTCGCCACCTCGGTCTCGCCGTCGCCACATCGCCGGCCGCGAGACGCCGCCCGGTCGACGTTCCCGCCCTCGGTCCGCGTGCCAGCGCGTCGCCGCGCTCGCGGCCCCGTCGCGTCTCCCCGTGCGAGACGCCCGCCGCCCGATTCCTCGTACCGCCGCCCTCGGTCGCCGTGCGACCGCGTGGCCGTCCACCACGCGATCGTCTCCCCGCCTCGGCCTCCGCGCCCGGCCGCCTGCACCACCGCGTGCGCCCGTCCGCGCCGTCCGCCCGCGACGCCGCCCGCCGCGAGACGCCGCGGCCGCCGCTGCCAGGTCAACCCCCCCCCTCCGTGCGCCCGTCTGCGCCGCCGCCCGCGCGGCCCTCCGCCGTGCGCCCGCCGTGTGCCCCTCTTCTCTCTCCAGCGCGGTGATACATCCTCTCTCCTATCGCCCTCTTTCCTATTATTTTCTATCAAGCTCCATTGTTCATTATTTCTTTTTCCTCCGGCAGTTTTGGAAAGGCCTACCCGACTCAGTTTTTCGACGCCGACGCAACCGCGGCAGTCTCGTCGCCAAATTCCAATTTCTTGGATTTTCCGTGCGCCGTTCGCCGTTGCCGTCAAGGTAGGCGTCTCGGCTATTCTTAGCACTCTAATATTTTGATTAAATCGTAATAATCATGTTTAGACCACCAGGATTAGAATATTGTAGTTAATGGGCTGTTTTTAATTTATTGGCATGCTTAGATAGAATTAGATTAATTTGGTTAATCCATGCATGTTTAGATTAATTTGTATATTCATGCATGTTAGACATCATGATAGGTTGTATATGTTTGATTTAGCTAGTTTAGTGTGTCTGCATCGCGATTAACCTTAATCATGTATATCTCGATTTGATAAAAAGCTGTTGTAAGGATTAGGCATACTTGGTGTTAGAATTTAGTTTATTTTCTTTTATGTAATAGGTAGTTCTGTTTAAGCATGTAATTGTCATATTTAGATTGTAAATTGCATGATTCCATGTATATGCATTAGTTTATGTTAGATTGTGTTGTGGTATGCAAATATGTGATGCATAGAACCATGGGTGTTCATCTATGTATTTCATGTTTGATTGCCAATTAAATGTCCTGTTTTACTGTCTGAGTTAATTAAATGCTTGCATGGTGTGGAATGTGGTTAGTGCAGTGAGCTGCATTGTGATGGAAATATACTTCACCAGACTATGGTTCGGTCCTGTGGGCAGCAGATGAATTAGAACAATCTGGAGCATCCTTCGATCCCAGATACCGCGGTTGATCCTAAGTACTCCCCTGCCTATGGGGTACTATGGGATTTAGTTACTATATGTTACATTCTACTATATGGTAAATCTGGTGCTAGTTTTGTGATGTGACTGCATTTATCAGATGGAGCATGTTAATTACTCAGACAGGTGTCTAGTTGTGTAAATTGGCATAGATGGTATGTATAGATGTGTTTTTGGTTTTATGTCAGGTTTATGTGCTCTGGGCATACCTAGAGTGGTTTAATGTGTAGGTTATGTTGGTCTGATGCATTTAGAGTCTAGTTATCATATGGGGTAGTTGATTGATTTTGTAATCAATTAATTAAAGATATATAACTAGTTTACACCCTATGTAATAAATCTGATTTGTAGGTTTATGTATAGTATACCACTAGAATTGTTATTATAATGGGGTAGTTCGGGTGTAAGACCTACTGAGTCTGTTGTGACTCACCCCTTCCATTATTAAAATTTTCAGCTGAGTTCGAGGAACCTCTTCCTGAGGAGGAGTTTGGAGAGGACTACGAGGAGGACGTTGGAGGTGATCCAGAGCCACTCGAGGACCCAGAGGACGAGGAGTTTGGTGACGAGTGATCACCACATATATCTTTTAGGTTGTTGATTTTCCTCCTGATTGTGGTTAATAATTGCTTGGTTTGACTTATAGCTGATGTTCGGACTATGTGTTGAGTCCTTCTTAGTTGTTTGATGTTGGTTATTTGGTGGTATTTCTTGGAGTTTGAAATTGTTTGGATCATTACAGGTTGATTTAAATTATTCGGATTTGATGGTGTGAATTTTGGTTTGTTCTCCTAAAACTGTCCCGATATTCCGGATTTATTTTCCGCTGCGCTATTGTATATTCCGGGTCGTGACATCTAGACGAAAAACCTGTCCCAAATATATGCATGAAACATTCTTTTTATGCATAATCATTGGTAGCTATCTCAATATTGAATCTGAGACACATCGCAACCCATCATATGCATAATCTTTTCATTGATGACCTGTACTGTATAGGCTGGGCACCTGTATATAGAGAGAGATCCAAGAGTTATTTTATTTTATTTCTGTTTCTAGGGTATAGTAAACATATATAAAATGAAACTCGACAATAAATCATACAAAGATTCTGCGAGTCCTCTCAAAATCACTGCTGAGTGAAAAATATGGTAACAATTCCCCACTCATAGGCGACACTAGGCTTCTAATTTGCGAGTATTATACTGTGATTCATGTTTTGCCCATCACACGTATCTATGTCGATTGTAATGAATGTTCTTTAAAAGACAATATTGTTTTTTTAACATTTTCTTGGAACTGCTATTCTTTGCACATTTGACAGTCGGACAACTTGTCTAGTTACATAGAAATTGAATAAGCTCTGAATTATATTTTTCTTAATGTTTAATCCACTGTTTACCATGAACTCGACACTTTTTTAAAGTTACCATTACTATTCATAGATTATAATAAGTTATCCTTAACTACTTATTTCATTTCTGCAAAATATGACATTCAAGTGCAAAGAGTTAGCACTTAGCTTTTAGAAACCAATAAGTGTATATTTTTTAATATTGTGTCTGATTGCTCTTTTTTAATTTAGATAATATTATTTTTAAAAAAATTATCTTGTATTTGTATATAAATTTTAAAATTATAGAAACACATTTTGTGTGTTTGACAAAAGTGTCACAAAATTTAAAAAGTATAGAGTGATGTTTGACAACAATTTTAAAATTAAAATTATATCAAAAGTTGTGTACCTGAACAAATTGTTGCATTAATTATTATATAAAATGTCGAATTATAAGTATGAATAAATATTCAATATACATCAATTTCATCTACTTACATAATCTTTCAATATTTGAAATACTATTTTGTTGCATAATTTTTATTAAGTTGATTCGATGATCTTCCAATATAATATTTTTCACAACAAACTCTATATCACTTTTTCTTTGATTAATCTTTTAGTCTATTGTTCTAGCGCAGTCTCTTTCAATTTCAAGTTATGTCTTATATTTTCTCCATTGAACACTTTGTATAAAGTTATGAAGCAAACAAGAAGCTATGATAATCTTAATTTGAACATCAATAGGATATTCTATGGGCCCTACAAATATTCAAAAATCTCTTTCAGAACACCAAACATTCGGTATATCACATTTTCTGATAGAAACATGCAAATTATAAAGTTCATTATAATATCCGAAAATAGATTGATTTGGATCAAACTCTTTTAAATGGATATCTCCCTCCTCAATATAGTATAAGAAAATTTGGTGAGCTCGTATCTCACTTTAATTTGGTGATGCTGAAAGTTGAAAATTTTCAATAACTAGAATAAATTAACGACTGATAGTTTTATCGATATGCTGAAATCTTACTTAAACACATTGATTGTTTGTATCATTTGTTAATATACATGATAGTTAACACGATCTCTTCTATATCCATTCTTATGTTTTGCTTTTACTACATGTGAAGCCTTCATTTTATTGCATAAAGTGTAAAATATATTTTTGTTTATTTTAAAAATCTCATGAAATTGTACATGAGCTCTTGAGAGTATAATTCTTAAGTATATTATTTGCCACTAAATATAAAATCTCATACACATTTCCTTTTAATTCAAAATATTGGCATGCTTTCTCTATAATTACAATCATAGTATGAAAAAAAATGCGAGATGCTTCATACATATTTCTTCTTTGTCAATCATGTTAATGCTCGAATTTTCATTATTCTCAAATTTTTTTATAATATTGCATGAAGCTATGTAATCATAAATGGCATCCAACATGAAACATAATTGGACAACACAAATAGCAGTAAAATTGACTTCTAAAAATTAATGAAATAAAAATTTAGACAACATAGTACATTCAAAATGGTAACTTAATTTTTTATTCTAATTTTTAAATATTTTGTAAATGCATATTTAACCATTATAAGAGGATAAAGTTTCTTCATCAATTTTAAGAAAAACATGATGAACATTCTCACTCCTAACTATATATGTTACTTTTTCTTTCTCAAGTGGAGTCAAATTTATCATAATTATGATATCAACACACTCTTAAAACATCACAAAAGATATTGAGATGTGTCTTCTAATACTCCTCTATAGCTTTATGCAGTGCTTCAACTAATATTGTTTCTTTTTGTTTTTTCCCTTTACATATATCCTCTAATGCTATTGACTCTTATTTTTTATCTTTTCTTACTTTTTTTGTTATTTTGAATTTTGGACTAGAGGTAGATCTATCATCTTTTGTAAAGTCCACTGCCTTTTGGTGTTGAGATGTAAAATATAAGTAATGAAATATTAGACTTTGTTATTAACGAGGAGTAATGTGACTTCTACTTTCAGATGCCTTAGTCTACATTTCATATCAAATTATATTTAACATATATCATTAATTATCAATGATATATATGTTAAAATCAATCACCCTCAAAACTTTCATACCACTTATTATAGAGAGGAATAGTGACTCCTTTCTATGATTTAATTTCGAGATGCTTCTATAACATAAAGAACTATTTTACAAATTACATTTTAATTAAAGATATTGTAATGTCCTACAAAAATAGAGAATAGGTCAGTACCTTTGAAGGTGTTTAAATGGGATTAAAATACTTGATGGTGATAAGCTGAGGATTAGAAGTTCAAATTTATCTTTATTTCTTTATTTTTTCTCATCATTCTTTTCCTCCTTCTCTTTCCCCCCCCCCCCCCCCCCCTTAAGCCAGCGCCCCCTGCATGGCCGTCTAGCTGCCACAGTGCACCTGTGCAGCCACGCAGCCGACGCCGCGCGAAGCCACCGGCGCCCACGCAACGCTACCTGTCGCCAGCCGCCCTCTGCTCCGCCCCTAGTGCGCCCAGCCAGCCGGCCACTTGCCCGGGCCCTCCGCCACGCCAGCACACCAGCCCGCCATCTCGCCTGACCGCCTCGACGTGACCATCTCACTCGACAGCCACGTGAAGGGAAAATTTGAAATTACATAATTAAAAATTTAATTTCCCAGATGTAACACACTAATTTTTTTCGAATATAACATATTAAAATTTTTATTTTCGGATATATCACGATTTTAGCGAAGTCATCGAATCTCTCAATGACTTTGATACGTCGAGGTTGAAGTCCATGAATTGATGAACAACTTTGATGAAGTCGTTAATTCATTTAATGATTTACCATATTATTTTTTTAAATTAACATGCAGTCATTAGATCATCCAACGACTTTAATCCAGCAATTTCATATGATATATTTTATAAATATGATAAATATAAGTTAAATATACATTCAAAAAATATTTAAATAAATTATTAAAAAATATTTTTAAAATTTAACATATTTAATTAAAATATAAAGCTAATATTTATAACATATAATATCAAAAAATAATATATTTATTTAACTAAAATATATTATTATATGTATATTTAATTTAATTTTTAATATTTATTTTTAAAATTTAACATATTTTATTAAAATTTAAAGCATTTCGACATCTATTAAAAATATTTTCTTTCTTGGAATAGCTTCTATTTTCATAGTATTTGAGAGAGTTTCTATATAACTTCTTTCTTTTGTTTTGAATTTAAATCTATCTTGCCGTTTTCTTCTTGATTCAAATTTACGATACCTACCTCCATACCTATTTTGTTTGTAAGTTTTATAACTTTCTTCCGTGAGTTTTGGTTCTCCTGAGTCAGAAGCTTTTGTAACATCCGTTTTTAGATTTTCATTTTTGTCTTCTATTTGTAAGGTTGTTAATTTTCTTTCTATCTCATCAAGGTCACTTGATGATATATCTAAGAATTTATTTTCTAATTGTTCTATTTCATAATCTTTAAGTATAGCTAAGTTTATAATAGTTAATTCTTCAAGTTCTTCTGTTTCTATATTGGGCCAGGTTACTAAATGTTGTTCAGCATGATATTCTATAGTCTTTTGTATTTCTACTAACATTTTTTGAACTTTTTCAAAGTTTTTATCTATAGTTGATTGGAGTTTGACTGATAACTTCTTATAGCTCATAGCCTCTTTTAGTACTTGACGTTGTTTTACTAGTGTTTCCTACTCCAGAGCATTGCTCCTTCTTGGCAAAGATCCTGATTTCTAGCCTATATACCGAATTCTTATGAGTTATAAGAATTTTTCTTAATAAATTCTTATGTTGCTCTGATACCATCGTGGTGTTTAACCAGATTTCTTGAAGGTTGGAAGAAGAAATCGTAATAAAAACTTCCAAATAAAAGTATCAAGAAAACTGATCTACTAGGCATCAATTAAGTAAAGATAGTTAAAGATGTCAGAATAACTATCTGATTCTATCAATTCTGCCTAGTAACATGATACTAAGGGTCCATCATGCCTTCTGCTCTCTCTTTTTTATCTCAACTGAATCAAATTTGGTATGTTAGGCAGCTTGATATTGGCTTTCTGACTAAGTCTTTTTACTTTGCGGATCTCAAAGATACCAAAAAAGATCCTGACTCTCAAATTGGACAGACAAAACTATCAGAACCCATATGAGCATCCATGCTCTTTGCTTGGATTTCAGAAATGAGATGATCATAAAGAACATACAAACATAGATTGGAGAAACAAAGTATCATTTTACATTGCATAATTAAAGAGTACATTAGCTATTACGATAAAAAAAATGAACTTACATTGCCTTTACATAAGAGATACAAGTAGTAGTCTCCTTGGTAGGAGATTTTCCCACCATTCTTACAAGATCAGCTAAAAAAACTTTCATTCTCTCTTGAAAACTAATGCTAGAAAGGCAAGAGGATTTATTCTAAGAAGCTTTTCATTCTTCCTCCGATGTCCTTCTTCTTTGGGGTGCTCCTCTTCTTATAGCCTCGGGCTTGTGCTCTAGAGTCTTCTGTAAGATGCTAGATTTCAATCTTTGCAGCTTATTAGAAAAGATTTTTAACTTTGTCTTGGAATTTTGTGAGTTGTCCTTCTTCGAGAATAATCCTTGGAACACCTGTGTTGTTGTCATTTTATTAATGAGGTCACTACTTACCTTATTATTCTTCTAGATTTATCATGACTTCATTGCTGACTTAACATTTCTTATAGAATATTTTGTCCGAACTTCAGAGCATGATCATGTTCTCATCTTCTTCGAAGCAAGTTGAACAGATATTTTTTTTATGTTTTAAGAATTTACATAACTCTTCTTGACAAGCTGTACTGCTTCAAATTCTTTCAAAAGATATAATTTCCATAATTTTTTTGTAAGGAATCAATACATGATAGCGAAAAAATTGTTGATATTTTAAAACCATGATCTTTGCCTTGATCGATGTCGAACGAGTAAAACCGGGAATCAAATATAAAGTAGAATGAGATTACCTCATGGGATTTACAAAATCCCTCACCATGGATGAAGAAAGGACATTCCTCCATGCTTAAAACTGTTTAAGTGTACGGTCTCTAACGGTAGCCACACGATCTGCTTCAATAGACGAGTTCTTCCTTCCTTCGGGTCTCCAGAAACCTTTCAGATCAAAACTTGACCATAGGATATCACCTTCTAGAGAAGAGAGGAGGGAGACAGGCTGCTTGGGACATGCTCCAACCCTATGGCTTGTTAGGGTTTGGCTTCATAAGCCATTTATTTATAAAAGTTGAGATTTTTCACAAAAATCCAAAACATCTATAAAATTACATCTATGCTCTCATCTTATTGACCAGATCTAAGGAGTGTGACCCACTAGGCGTAATAGTCAATTTGGTTGAAGTCTTAATTAATTTAAAAGAACAATTCCTTTATTTTTCATCTCTTATGCCAACGACATGTCTTTTATCAATCAATTATATGAGGTTTTGATGAATCATGAAAGCGATCTAGAATATTCAGCGAGATTCATTTTGCTGAATTGGGTAGATAAGCATGTCTATATCTACACCTTGATGTCACCTTTTCAGTCCATCACCATTTCATTCTGCTACATTCATCTACGCTCATTTACATTCCATTACATTTCACTCCGAATCACTCCACTTCATTACATGCCATTCCTTTACAAAGCTGACATCAAGGTGAGGCAAGCTGTAGACATGCCAAATTTACCTAATTCAAAGCATAAAACTCATGTTTTATATGGTAACATATGTGATTTATCTTATAATAATGTCGGGTCTTTTAATGTTGATTTGGAGCTTTGCCGAACGAAATCAGATGTTTTCCAAAATTTTCTGCACAAAGTCATAATTTCCAAGCGAAAGTCACATGTAAATCATGTAAACATGGAAATTGGCTAGGTGACCAATGCCTAATGATCATGCATTGAAGGTAATGGTCAGATTCACATTCTGGACAACTTTTGTTTCATGCCATGTCTTTTCGGTTGGTCGTCGGAATCATTTCAACCAATATCAGATCTTCTAGTCACTGTCCTAACTTCTGGATAAAATTCTAAAGTTTTGGAGAGTGTGATGGCTGATGCATTGCTATAGAAAGCTTCTTCGGCATGTTATCTTTCCAACGCAACAAACGGCTGTAGACACGTCAAATTGGCCTGATTCGGAGCCCTAAACTCCTATTCCATTAGAGATATCCTTTATTTGACCATTATCTGATCTGGATTACCTCGTGGAGATGAGCTAAGGACGTTGGTGGAGCCCCTCGTGAGTTGGGAATGGACCGATGATTTCTAGAATAATGCCATAAACTTCAAGCGAGAGCCACGCGTGAACCATGAAAACACAAAGCTTGCTCAATGACTGACCTTGAATGGTCCATAATTGAAGGTCTTTGGAGTCCCGCATGTGTTCTGTAGCATTCAGGGTTTCCGAGAAGTCATTTCGGTAGGTGTTGGTCTATAACAGTTTTTCATTATGGATTTTTGATTCGTGTTGACACGGCTATCCCAAATCATTATGGCTTTTTGATTCGTGTTGACACGGCTAATCCCATCATCTGGCCTTTTCAGGTCATCCGGGTTGATCCTAGCTGTATATTTCATCAACCGAGACCATACGGCCGTTTCGGTCGATTTTAGGGTTTCCCAACTTTTTCGAGCTTTGGTTCACGTTTACTGGGTTAACCTCAGATATTTCGATGATTTCATGTTTTCCGACCGTATCAGACTTGCTTAGTCATCATTTTAAGTCCCCGAGTTGACCCGAGATTCCTCGATTGGAACTGTGCCCTTTCGGATTTCCGCTGCAGTTTTTTGCTTTCCGTGAGAGAGTAAACTGGTAGAAAGCCCCGTGCAAACGTCTCGGGAGTCATGCCGGCTGGTTTACTGACTTGAAGAGCTGCGGTTTAATACCCTCTTTCCAACTCAACAAACGAGAGCCAAATCGGGCGTCCGTTTGCAAGTTACAACCCATGGAACACGCACGTAGGAGAGAGAGAGTGTACCACGCCCCCGCTCCCCTTGAAATGAGAGGGCGTAGTCATACTGGGGGCGTGTCCTGCGTGCCCTCAGTCCGGGGGCGTGCCCTGTGCGCCGTCGCTCCCTTTGAAAGGTGGGGGCGCAGTCTGTTTCTGAAAACTGGAACTATTCCAATTTACACCTTCTAATTCTGATTTTGGAAAGTTTCCTCCTCTTAAGATCTATTATTTTGACCACACCCCCGAGTCGGGGGCGCATTCGTTGTGTCAAGTCCGATTTTTAGCAATTTCCAGAAGGTTCTGGTGATTTTTAGCAATGAGATGCGTAACGCGGCCCCTCTTCCTTTGAAAAAAGAGGGTGTGCAGACCGCGCCCCCAGGATGAGGGTGCCCCCTACGCGCCCTCAGGTCTTGCACGCCTTCACTTCCTTTGAAAGCTGGGGGCGCGGTCAGGCCAGTTTCCATATTTTGAACTGGTTTCCATTCTCTATAAATTGAGGGCTATTCCCAACGAACCAAGGGAGAACCCCCCATGCCTAGCTTGTCCTGAGGTCGTCCAAGCTCCCTCTCGAGGCAGTCCCGACGTCCAAAACTGATCCGACGTCAAGAGATCGATCCTGAAGTGAAGGAGAAGCCCGATCCATGCGTTCTACAACAACCTAACTTCATTGGCTTCGGTAGAAAATATGGGGCTCCTGCTGTAAAAGTCTTAAACAGAAGAGTTGTTCTTCTCTTCATCCTCTTTCATTTGCAACCAGCAGCACTTGATTCCAACTTTCCGTCTGTCCGTGGCGATTGCTGCACTAAGGGTGTACATCTAGGTTTGTTCTTTCATATCCATCCAGTTTCTAATTTTCTACAAGCTTGTATAGACGGATTCCAGAGAAGTCATCATAGGAGATCTCTTCCTCTCAAAGTTTCCCATCCATAGAAAGAAATGGCACTCGATTCTAACCTCAGGGTCGTCCATAGAATTCTTTGCACCAAAGTTGCGCTAGAAGGGTGCAAGGCTACCCGAACCAGCCTTCTTCAACCAACTCGGCT
Organism: Cryptocoryne crispatula var. balansae; assembly: GCA_036172225.1. NCBI lineage: Eukaryota > Viridiplantae > Streptophyta > Magnoliopsida > Alismatales > Araceae > Cryptocoryne > Cryptocoryne crispatula. Next base: position 20,252,202 of record CM069925.1, read on the forward strand.
TCAACTCAAGTCAATTCACTTCATAAGTTCTTCTTAACTCATTTCATTCAGTCTATTTATTTGTTATAACATCTTTTAGTTCAGTTTGCATCATTTTTACATAACCACAGAAAAAGGGTTTAAGGCTCACCCCGTAGTCGATGAGTTCGGTTTCAATTGCTTATTTCTCATCTTTTGTTACAGTTTTTACACTTCTATCAAGTCTAATCAAACTCTTCACTTGATTCATTGTTTTAAGTTGCATAGATCAATCAGGCTAGCACCGGTTGGACTCTTCTTCATCGGCCGACCGAAGAAGAAGAAGGTTGAACTCACATCTCAATCTCCCGCGCTAAGGTACACACGGTCATCTAACTTAATCTCTTGTTCAATTCCATAAAGCAGAGCTCGCGACTCCTAGCGACCACCTCTTTTATTCATGCTTTAAGTCAGTTCATTCCTCACTCTTCTCCCATATGACTCGAACCATCTCCAGTGCTCGAGCGACGCCGTGAGATGAAAGTTCGGGGATCAATGTGAGTGTGGGACCGAGATGAGGATTTTACTGCTTTCTAAGTGTTTTCCGATTCACCCCCTTTTCCTATTCCATATTTCACCCTTTTCTTGAGGTGCCGATCCGGAGCCCGTTTATGGAGTCGACAGCTTTTTGGTGACCACGGTGGGACAACCAATGTCTTCAACCATGCTAGCTTGATTGATCCGCGGAACTAGTTGTTTTCCGATTTGGTTTCCGCGCGAACCAACTTGTCCTTTACCTTTTCCATGTCAATTTACCTTTAAACTTGCTGTTTACTCTTCCTTTAAGATTGTCCCCCATGTGGACTTGAATTGCTTGTCTTTAATTTCATCCCGATTCCCATGTGAACCACTCTTTTCTTCTTATAAACTGATTCCTACGTGAACCACCTTTCTTTTCCAACTCGGTTCCCACGCGAACCAACTTTTTTTCAAATCGGTCCCCGCGTGGACCACATCTTTACAGCACCTTCATATTGGCTCCACGTGTCCCTTTTTCCATTTTGTCATCTTTTGCACCGGTTCCCGTATGAACCACCTTTTTCTTCATAAAAACTGGTTCCCGCGTGAACCAACCTCTTTTCTAAATCGGTTCCCGTGTGAACCAACCCACTTTCAGATCGGTCCCCACGTGGACCACCCCTTTACACCACTTTAGATTGGCCCCACATGGCACTTCTTCCCTTTTCCAATCAAACAAACTGGTTCCTGCATGAACCACTCCTTTTCCTTCAAAAATCGGTTCCTACGTGAACCACCTACCTTTCCAACTCAGCTCCCGCGTGAGCCACCTTATTTACAAATCGGTCTCCGCATGGACCATCCCTTTTACCTTAATTTCAGATTTTTCACTACTTGGACACTCCGTCACAAGTCGATTCCCGCGCGAACCACCTTTTAGTTGCTAGTTACTAGTTATTTATTTTACTTTATCATTGCTTGTCTTGCTTGCATACTCTTGCTTGATTTACTTAATAGCTTTATTTCATTTTCATGCTTGTGCACATTGTTTGCTTCTTCTCCTCCTACCCTCCATTTTTCCTTTTGCATTAGCTTTTGCATTGGGTACCGGACTTGCTCCAATCCATAGGGCATTCGAGGCGGGGGCTCTCTCTCCCAACACACCCTCACCCTCCAAACACCTTCTTAGTGGATTCTTACCTCTTTTCTGGGATATTCCTTCCTAGTTGATTTGGTGGTTTCCATCAAGACCTCTGTAAGTCCCCATCCGTGGAGTATTCCTCTCTGCATGATTGGGCTGGTTGTACCACTTTTCCAAAACCCGAAGAACCCAAGTACCTACTCGTGGTGATTGAGTGACAATCTTAGGTCTTGAAGATTGAAACAATAGGAACCATACCCATTTGAGTGAACAATTGCTAACAATCTATCTAATATAAGGTTTCAACCCAAAAATTGTCGAGTAGTCATTTTAAGAACTTGTTTGCATAACTTGCTTGCTCAATTGAAAACAACCAAAAAAATTCTTCTTTCAAAACACCTAAAAAAAACAAAAAAAAATCCTTTTAATTTTTGTGTTCAACTTGCTTGCCAAACATAAAAATTGAAACTAAATCAAATCAAACAAAAACAAAGCATAACCAAACAAAAATTCTCTTTGCATTTACACCTTTCATTTGCTTTCTTTCAATCATTTTGTTAGAAAGTTTGACAGGATGCCCATGATGCTAAGGTCCAGAAGACACATTGGGATGTCGGACCACTATGGGCAAGAAGAGGAGTACGAGATAGGCCACTACGAGCTACAACAACCCATGGTCCAACCAGAGGGCCATGTCAACGCCGTCAGGGAGCCTGAATTTCAAAATCCTACTCATCAACTTGCTCCACTTAGCGTAGAGCAACTCCTCTAGGGTCTATCTCTCTATCTAGACCCTGAATCCTTTTCACTTGTGCAATCTTTGACAAAGGGCAAGATGCCCACCAATCAAGATCCGGTCGAGGGAAATCAAGCCCCCTCACCACCTCAATCAGTAGTCAGGCCCCTGATCATTTCTTCTCCTTGAGAAAACTATTCTAACTGATCGGTTAGGTCATTGACAGAGTTTCCTTTCACAGTTTGATATCATCTATGTTCTCCAGAAGACAATTAAAGGCTATGCCATTGCCGAACATCTATCCCATCACCTTATACCCCTCTTTGACCTGGTCCAGTCGGAGCTCCCAGATGATGAACTAATGTTGATCCGATCTTCCCATCTTTGGACATTATATTTTGATGGGACTCTGAATTCACATGGTAAGGAAATAGGAATCGTCCTTTTATCACCCAAGGGTGTCACCATTCCATAGGCATTTCAGCTCGACTTCCCAGCAACCAACAATATAGCTGAATATGAAGTCTTACTGGTTGGGCTGGAGGCCATTCATTTCTATGGTGCTACGGAATTGAGGGTGATAGATGATAGCTAACTAATACTTCTCCAAGTCCTAACCAAATACCAAACTTCTCATCCAAACCTCAAACCCTACCAAGAACTCACCTCTTGCTACATCAAACTCCTTTCCAAACTCACTTTTGTCCATGTTCCTCGAGCTCAAAACATTTTTGCTGATGCCCTAGCCTCCTTAGCTTCATCTCTATCAGTCCCGCTAGATAGATAGGTGCAGACTATCCATGTCCATAGAAGGTTGATTCCGGTGATTAAGGATGGTCGATTTCTGAAGAGCAAGGAGAGATTTGGCAGAAAGGAATATCTAGAGCAGAAAGAGGAGATTTCTCTAGTCAAGTTGGAAGAGTTAGACGAGAGTGAGAGGCCTTGGTTTGATGAGATTGTAAGGTATTGTCGAGATCAGACATATCCCCCTAGATCCAATGCAAAAGAAAAGAAGGCTATCCGGAGAGTATCCCAAAGGTATACCATCTAGGAGGGGTGCTCTACAAGAAGAGCCTGAGTGGAATCTTACTTAGATGCGTTGATGAAGAAAAAGTAGAGTTGGTGCTTAAGAAAGCACATTCTGGGGTCTGTGGGGGCCATGTCAATGCTCAAGCTCTTGCCAAGAAGATCATCATGCAGGGGTATCATTGGCTAACTCTAGAAGAGGATTGCTTTATCTTTGTCCGGCACTGTCATTTTGCCAACTCCATGCTGACAAGATCCATTCTCCCGCATCTTCCCTTCATCCGATTCATACCCCATGGCCCTTCGTCATGTGGGCTTTCGATATCATTGGCTCTCTAAGTGATCTTAACTCTGAAATCCGTTCCAAATCATTCATCTTGACGGTAACAGAGTACTTCACCAAGTGGGCAGAAGCGGAAGCGTTCATGGAGATCAAGACATCAACACTGTGCTCCTTTATCAAACGCAACATCATTGCCAGGTTTGGGATCCCCAAGGACATCATCACCGACAACGGACCACAATTTCTCTCTCAAGATCTACACAATCTTTGCAACAGGTACTGCATTGTATTGCATCATTCATCTCCATACTACCCACAAGGCAATGGTCAAGCAGAAGCCACCAACAAAACCTTGATTAAGATTATTAAGAAAACCTGTAAGTCTAGCAAGTTCATGGACTAACCAGATAAGCTTGTAGATGCCCTATGGGCTTATCATACTTCTGTTTAGACCCCCACTGGTCAAACCCCGTATGCCCTCGCATATGGGATGGAAGTGGTGGTCCCATACGAAGTACTCATTGTCGACTCCAAAAACGGGTTCCGGATCGGCACCTCAAGATAAGAAGGTGAAAGATAGAATAGGGAAAAAAGGGGAGTGAATTGAAAACACTCGTAAAGTGGTAAAATGTTCTCTCCTCGGTCCCACACTCACATTGATCCCCGAACTTTCATCTCACGGCGTCGCTCGAGCACCAGAGATGGTTTGGGTCATGTGGGAGGAGAGTGAGGAGAAGATGAAATTAAAACATGAAAGAATGTGGTCACCAGGAGCCGCGGGCTCCGCTTTATGTAATGGAAATAGAAAGAAGTTGACCGTGTGTACCTTAGCGTGGGAGAAAGGGATGTGAGTTCAACCTTCTTCTTCTTCGGCCGGCCTATGAAGAAGAGTCCAACCAGTGCTAGCTTGATGTTGTCGACTCCAGAAACGGGTTCCGGATCGGCACCTCAAGATAAGGTGAAATATGGAATAGGAGAAAAAGGGAGTGAATTAGAAAACACTCGGAAAGCGGTAAAGACTCCTCACCTCGGTCCCACACTCACATTGATCCCCGAACTTTCATCTCACGGCATCGCTCGAGCACCGGAGATGGTTCGGGTCATGTGGGAGGAGAGTGAGGAGGAGATTAACTTAAAGCATGAATAATAGAAGAAGTGGTCGCCAGGAGCCGCGGGCTCCGCTTTATAGAATAACAACAAGATTGAGTTGTTTTGACCGTGTACCTTAGCGCGGGAGATCGGGATATGGGTTCAACCTTCTTCTTCTTCGGCCGGCCGATGAAGAAGAGTCTCCCAACCGATGCTAGCTTGATAAACCTGTGCAACTAGAACAATAAACCAAGTGAAAGAAAATGATTAGAACTATGGGAAGTGTAGTAACTGTAGAGAGAAGATGAGAAAGAAGCAATCGGAATCGAACTCACCGGATTGGGGTGAGCCTTAACCCCTTTTTTTGTATTTTTTATGATATATGAAATGATGAAAATAAACTGAAATATGCTTTAAAACAGTAAATGAATTGAGTTAAATGAGTTGAGAAAGCTTATGGAATGGATCGGCTTGAGTTGAAGCCGAGTTGGTTGAGAAAAGGCCGGTTCGGGTAGCTTTGCACCCTTCTGGCGCGACTTTGGTGTAGAGGATGTTACGGACGACCCCGATGTCAGAATCGAGTTCCGTTTGTTGGAGTAGACGGAGGACTCAGAGAAGAAGAGTTCCTATGTTGATGACTTCTCCGAAATCCTCCTGTATAAGTCAGTAAAAATTCTGAAATTGGGCGGATACCAAAAACAGAACCTGGATGCGCGCCCTCAGTGTAGCAACCACCACGAACAAACGGCAAGTCGGAATGGAGTGCCGTCAGTTGGAGACGAAAGATGACGAAGAGAAGAACAATTTGTATGTTGAAGACTTTTGCATAAGAAGCCTCGTAATTGCTTCAGAAGTCGATGAAGATGGTTGATGAAGAACACCCGGATCGAGCCTTCTCCTTCACCTCGGGATCGATTTCTTGACTTCGGATCGCCTTTGGACGTCGGGACGGCTTTGGAGAAGAGCTTGGACGACCTTGGGACGAGCTAGGCACCGGGCGTTAACCTCGGGTCGTTGAGAATGGCCCTCAATTTATAGGGGAAGGAAGCCGGTGCAAAATTTAGAAACTGGACGTACCGCGCCCCCGCGTTTCAAAGAGGAGGAGGGCGCGCAGGGGGCGCCCTCAAACCAAGGGCGTGCAGGGCGCGCCCCCAGTTCGGGGGCGCGGTCTGCGCGCCCCCCTGTTTCAAAGGAAGTGGGGGCGCGTTCGACGTCTCACTGCTAAAAATCGACGGAAACTTCCAGAAATTGCTAAAAATCGACTTGACATACGTAACGCGCCCCCGAACCGGGGGCGCGGTACAAATGAGTGAAAATCCTCCCCGGAAACTTTCCAAAAAACCGGTTTAGAAGGTGCTAATCGGGGTAATTTCCGATTTTCGGAAACCTACCGCGCCCCCGCTTTTCAAAGGAACCGGGGGCGCGCAGGGCGCGCCGCCAGTTTGAGGGCGCGCAGGGCGCGCCCCCGGGTTGAGGGCGCGCAGGGCGCGCCCCCGGGTTGAGGGCGCGCAGGGCGCGCCCTCCCCTTTCAAGCGGAGCGGGGGCGTGGTACACTCTCTCTCCTGCGCGTGTGTTCCGCGAGCCGTATCTTGCAAACCGGATGTCCGATTCGGCTCTCGTTTGTCGCGTTGGAAAGAGGGCCTTCAACCGCACCTCCTAACGTCGGTAAACTAGCCGCATGACTCCCGAGATGTTCGTACGGGGTTTTCTACCGGTTTACCCTCTCGCGGAAAGCCGAAACCCATGGCGAAGATCCGAAAGAGCACGGTTCCGGTCGAGAAATCTCGGGGCAACTCGGGATGACTTGAAATGATGAACGAACAAGTCCGGTACGATCGGACAATCCGAAGTCATCGAAAAATCTGAGATTAACCCGGTAAACGTGAATCGAAAACCGTAAAAGCAGCGAAACCCTAAAATTGACCGAACCGGCCTTATAGCCCCGGTTGATAAAATATACGGCTAGAATCGACCCGGATGACCTGAAAAGACCCGGTGATGACCGGAAAGGCCTAACATGTGGTCCGGGATAGCCGTGTCAGCACAGATCGAAAAAAGCCGTAACGAAAGCCGTCATTGACCGACGCCTACCGAAATGACTTCTCGGAAACCCTGAATGTTACGGAACACATGCGGGACTCCCGAGACCTTTAATTATGGACCATTGAAGACCGGTCATCGAGCAGGCTTCATGTTTTTACAGTTCACGTGTGGCTCTCGCTTGAAGGTTACGGCAATATTCCGGAAATCATTGGTCCATTCTCAACTAACAAGGGGGGCTCCACCAATGTCCTTAGCTCATCTTCACGAGGTAGTTTGAATTAGATAACGGTCAAATAAAAGATATCGCCTATGGAATAAGAGTCTAGGGCTGCGAATCTAGCCAATTTGGCGTGTCTACAGATGTATTTGTGCAACTAGAACAATAAACCAAGTGAAAGAAAAAGATTAGAACTATGGGAAGTGTAGTAACTGTAGTGAGAAGATAAGAAAGAAGCAATTGGAATCGGACTCACCGGATTGGGGCGAGTTCTAACCCCTTTTCTTGTAGTTTTGATTATGTAAAAATGATGCAAATAAACTGAAATATGCTTTAAAACAGTAAATGAACTGAGTTAAATGAGTTGAGAAAGCTTATAGAATGGATTGGCTTGAGTTGAAGCCGAGTTCGTTGAAGAAGGCCGGTTCGGGTAGCTTTGCACCCTTCTGGCGCGACTTCGGTGAAGAGGATTCTACGGACGACCCCGATGTCAGAATCGAGTTACGTTTATTGGAGTAGATAGAGGACTCATAGAGTAAGAGTTCATATGTTTATGACTTCTCCTAAATCCTCCTGTAGAAGTCAGTAAAAATTCTGAAAGTGGGCGGATATAGAAAACAGAACCTGGATGCGCGCCCTCAGTGTAGCAATCGCCACGAACAAACGGCAAGTCAGAATTGAGTGCCGTCAGTTGGAGATGAAAGAGGACGAAGAGATGAACATCTTCTATGTTGAAGACTTTTGCATAAGGATTCTCGGATTTTCTGCAAAAGTCTATGAAGTTGGATGATGCAGAACGCCCGGATCGAACCTTCTCCTTCACCTCGGGATCGATCTCTTGACTTCGGATCGCCTTTGGACGTCGGGACGGCTTTGGAGAAGAGCTTGGACGACCTCTGGATGAGCTAGGCACAGGGGATTAACCTTGGGTCATTGAGAATGGCCCTCAATTTATAGGGGAAGGAAGCCGGTGCAAAATTTAGAAACTGGACCGACCGCGCCCCCTCTTTTCAAAGGGGACGAGGGTGCGCAGGGCGCGCCCTCAAACCAAGGGCGCGCCCCTAGTTCGGGGGCGCGGTCTGCGCGCCCCCCTCTTTCAAAGGGAGCGGGGGCGCGTTACGCGTCTCACTGCTAAAAATCGATGGAATCTTCCGGAAATTGCTAAAAATCGACTTGACATACGTAACGCGCCCCCGAAACGAAGGCGCAGTACAAATAATCGAAAATCCTCCGCGGAAACCTTCTAAAAATCCAGTTTAGAAGGTGCTAATCGGGGTAATTTGCGATTTAAAGAAACTAACCGCGCCCCCACCTTTCAAAGGAACCGGATTTAAAGAAACTAACCGCGCCCCCAGTTTGAGGGCGCGCATGGCGCGCCCTCCTATTTCAAAGGAAGCGGGGGCACGGTACACTCTCTCTCCTGCGCGCGTGTTCCGCGAGCCGTATCTCGCAAACGGGATGTCCGATTCGGATCCCGTTTGTTGCGTTGGAAAGAGGGCCTTCAACCGCACCTCCTCAAGTTGGTAAACCAGCCGACATGACTCCCGAGATATTCGCACGGGGCTTTCTACCGGTTTACCCTCTCGCGGAAAGCCGAAACACGGGGCGAAGATCCGAAAGAGCACGGTTCCGATCGAGAAATCTCGGGTCAACTTGGGATGACTTAAAATGATGAGAGAACAAGTCCGGTACGACCGGAAAACCCGAAGTCATCGAAAAATTTGATATTAACCCGGTAAACGTTAACCGAAACTCGGGAAAACCGGGAAACTCTAAAATTAACCGAAATGGCCATATTGTAGACACGCCAATTTGGCCTTATTTAGAGCTTAAACCATTATTCCATTGGCAACATCTCTTTTAGACCATAAAAATCATGATGAACAACCCTTTTGGATTAGCTGAGGTGCTTATTGGAAATATGAGGATGATTTTCTAATTTCTAATCAAATCCGTGTTTGTCGAACAAGAGACTCTTGGTGGTGTGCCAGATTATGTTTTTCCCAGCATATCCTCTACTTGAAAATTTTTCAAAGGATTATGTGGACATCCAATGAAGAAGTATTCAACATCAATAATCTTTCCCTCTGAGTCCTCTTTTCAATGCAACAAACGGCATTCAATTCTGATCTCCCATTTGTCTGCAGCGCCTTTTGGAAGTCAGATGCGCAGTTCTGTCCGCACGCAGCACCAATCAAGCCCAATTGCATGCAAACCCAGCCCATTGGGCACATATCTGACCAATTCACGACCTTACCTTTCTTTTTCATCCTCCATATCACTTGTTATAGTATCTGGAAGCTTCATGGTCGAAATTAGCATCATCTAATGATGGCAATCCAACTTGTTGTCTTGTATATCAAGACCTGCCATTTTTAGACTAGATTTGTTTCCTCTTCAAGTGGAGGCATATTTTGAGCATGGAGAAGGTGATCCACGGTTTTCAATATCTCTCAATCATTTAGGTAAGTTTCTAGATACCTCAGGATGAAAATCAGCAACATTAGTTGAAGGAAATCCAACCTATGGTCGGATGTATCAAAACTTGCTATTTTTTGACCTGGTTCTCATCTCCTATAAAAGGAGACTCATATGAACGAACTAAGGAGGGCATCCCCATCCTACAGCACTTCTCTCTTCGTCCTCCAGCCGCCCTAGGCTCTTCCCAATCTCCCCAAATCGTTCTATCTTCGTCCCGGTGCCCGGAGATCATCCCGAGGTGAAGGAGAAGGCTCGATCCGGGTGTTCTTCATCAACCATCTTCATCGACTTCTTGAGAAAATCCGGGGATAATTCTGAAAAAGTCTTCAACATAGAAGATGTTCATATCTTCGTTCTCTTTCATCTCCAACTGACGGCACTCAATTCCGACTTGCCGTTTGTTCGTGGCAATTGCTACACCCAGGGCGCGCATCCAGGTTCTGTTTTCCACATCCGCCCCCTTTCATAATTTTTACTGACTTCTACAGGAGGATTTCGGAGAAGTCATCAACATAGGAATTCTTACCCTCTAAGTTTTCTGTCTACTACAACAAACGGCACTCGATTCTGACATCGGGGTCGTCCGTAACATCCTCTGCACCAAAGTTGCGCCAGAAGGGTACCAAGCTACCCGAACCGGCCTTTTCTCAACCAACTCGGCTTCAACTCAAGCCAAATCATTCTATAAGCTTTCTCAACTCCATTAACTCTGTTTATTCAATGTTTTAAAGCATATTTTAGTTCATTTACATCATTTTTACATAATCAAAAACACAAAAAAAGGGGTTAAGGCTCACCCCGAAGCCGGTGAGTCCAATTCCAATTGCTTCTTTCTTATCTTCTTACTACAGTTACTACACTTCTTACAAGTCTAACCAAACTCTTCACTTGGTTTATTGTTCTAGTTGCACAGGTTGATCAAGCTAGCATTGGATTGGAGACTCTTCTTCATCGGCCGGCCGAAGAAGAAGAAGGTTGAGCTCACATCCCTTTCTCCCACGCTAAGGTACACACGGTCAACTTCTTTCTATTTCCATTACATAAAGCGGAGCCCGCGGCTCCTGGCGACCACACTTTATTTTTATTTCATGTTTTAATTTCATCTCCTCCTCACTCTCCTCCCACATGACCCGAACCATCTCCGGTGCTCGAGCGACGCCGTGAGATGAAAGTTTGGGGATCAATGTGAGTGTGGGACCGAGGTGAGGAGTCTTTACCGCTTTCCGAGTGTTTTCCGATTCACTCCCCCTTTTTCCCCAATTCCATCCATCTTTCACCTTCACTTGAGGTGCCGATCCGGAACCCGTTTCTGGAGTCGACAGATTTTTGGCGACCACGGTGGGACAACCAATGTCTTTAACCGTGCTAGCTTGATTTGTTTTTGCAACTAGTTTCATTCTAATTCAATTCTAGTCACTAGATTGTTTGTTTTGTTGCATGAGTGCTTGTCTTGTTTGCATATCGCATGCTCTGTTTACTTCCTTTCATTTCATGTTCTTGCATATTGATTGCTTCTTCTCCTTCTACCCTCCATTTTTCATTTTTGCATTAGCTTTTGCATCGGGTACCGGACTCGTTCCGATCCGTAGGGCATTCGAGGCGGGGGCTCTCTCTCCCAACACACCCTCACCCTCCAAACACCTTCTTGGTGGATTCTAACCTCTCTTCTGGGATATTCCTTCCTAGTTGATTTGGTTGTTTCCATCAAGACCTCCGTAAGTCCCCATCCGTGGAGTATTCCTCTCTGCACGATTGGGCCGGTTGTACCACTTTTCCAAAACCCGAAGAACCCAAGTACCTACTCGTGGTGATTGAGTGACAACCTTAGGTCTTGAAGATTGAAGCAATAGGAACCATACCCACTTGAGTGAACAATTGTTAACAATCTATCTAATCTAAGATTTCAACCAAAAAATTGTCGAGTAGTCATTTTAAAAACTTGTTTGCACAACTTGCTTGCTCACAACAATTGCAAACAACCAAAAAAATTTATAAAACACCTAAACAAAAAAATACAAAAACCTTTTTAATTTTGTGTTCAACTTGTTTTCCAAACAACCAAATTGAAACAAAAAAAATCAAACAAAACAAAACATAACAATAAATCTTTAAATTGTGTGCTTTGCTTGCTCTTTTTTTTAACCATCTTTGTAGAAAGATCGACATGATGCCCATGATGCTAAGGTCTTGAAGCCACGTTGGGAGGTCAGACTACTACAAGCTTCAACAACGACTCATGGTCCAACCAGAGGGCCATGTCAACGCCGTCAAGGAGCCTAAAGTTCAAAATCCTACTCGTCCACCTGCTTCACTTAGTGTGGAACAAATCCTCCAGGGTCTATCCCTCCATTTAGATCCTGAATCCTTTTCACTTGTGCAATCTTTAACAAAGGGAAAGGTGCCCACCAATGAAGATCTGGTCAAGGGAACTCAACCCCCCTCACCCCCCCAATCGACAGTCAGGCCCCTCACCCCCTCCCCTCCTACGCACCCCTGTCGTGCCTCTACTCACCCCATTGTGGGGCATTCATATAATTCTATACCAGTTCCTACTTTGAAGCCACCTCTTCCAGCCCATTCATCTAAATACCTTGCACCGGTGGCTCAGGAACCCAGCCTCACTCAAGCATTCATGGACAAACTCAACCAAATGGATGAACACTTTGAAGAGCTAAGGCACCGTTTGGACTCGAAGGCCATCCCTAAAATATCTGCTCCATCTTTCCCAGTCCCACATATCCCTCCATCACAAACACCAGCCTACCATCGCTACAATGGCTCAGGTGATCCCTTCACCCATGTCAATGATTTCTTGAGCAAATCGTCTCAATGGCTAAATGATCGAAGAGCTCTTGCTATTCTTTTTAAGCGATCATTGGATGGTGCATCCCTAGAATGGTTCTTTTCACTAGGGGAAATAGAGATATGGGATTTCGAAATTGTCAAGGCCAAATTCTTGAAACGATATGGGCCAGGCTATTCAATAATTGGTGAAGCAAAAGAAGATGTGGAATTAATGCAATATTCTGATGAATTGAGGCCCAGGCTTGAGAGGAGCATTGATGATATGCATAAACCTAGGAGTCCTCACCAATCCCATCATAATCATCTTCATCGGCCGATTCCTCGACGCCAGTTGATTAGGCCACCCATGCCACAACCTCGCCGGTCATGCAACCCGTGCTAATGGCGAAACCAATCGTGCACAATCAAGTTCCTCTTGTTTCTTGTGCAAATACTTTGTTACCTAAGCGGTTCCCCAGCCTTTGACTCCACCAACATTTCCAAAGGCCCCTCGCCCAATCATTCGGCCCTTAGCTTCTCGGTCTACTTCACCAACAGCTCCTCGGCCAACCACACAAGCCTTGGCCCCTCAACCAATTTCGACAATAGCTCCCCGGCTGAATCGACTTCTATGCCGGACCACTTCAATCAATCCCTCAACATAGGGTTCCCCCTCGGTCGATCAAACCAGTTGTTTCTTCTGTTGCTCCTGCCATGGCAGAGGAACTAGTCACTCCTATCATTCATGCTCTTTCCTTGGCAGAGGAACTAATCATTCCTGCTCCTACTATGGTAGATGATTTAGTCACTTCAACCATTCATGCTCCTGCCTTGGTAGAGGATCCAGTCAATCCGATCATCCATGCTACTACCATGGTAGACGATTTAGTCACTTTGACCCTTCGTTCTCCTGCCCTGGCAGAGGAATCAATCACTCCAACCATTTGTGCTCCTGCCATGGCAGAAGAATCAGCTTCTCATCATGTCATTGCTATATCACAAGATCAAAGTCAGCTAGTAGGGGAGGTTGAACCAAACCCTTCTACCTTTTTGGAATCCCCTAAACTAGGCATGCCCTCTTCCCCAGAACAACCTGAGGAGAAGCCTACTGAAGGGAGCTTAGATGAGGGGATCACAAATTCAGTTGATTGTCAAGGACTAGGCAAGGATTTGTCAGGCATTGATCAACTGTTACAATCATCGAAATTAATCCCTGTTGTTGGTCAGATTGAATTGACCCCTGAACTGAGAAGTAAGGAGACCAAATTGGTGAATGAAAGGGAGAAGGAATCAACAAGCCTCCAGAAGGGCATAGACCTTAGCAAGGGGATACTAGGACCTCCTCCAGCTAAGCAGACAAATCCTTTAGCATCAATCTTAGGTCCACGACCCTTACCCTATTCTTCTCCTAAGCAACAATTCGGCCCATGGGCCCACGATCAATCAATCTTAGGGCCACGACCTTTTCTTTATTCTTCTCAAAATCAACGATTGGGCCCATGGGTCCACAATTCCTCAATCTTAGGGCCATTGCCCTTTCTTTATCCTTCTTACAACCATCAATCAGGCCCATGGGTCCAAAATCTGTCAATCTTAGGGCCATGGCCCACACCTCATCCCACTCAATTGGGCCCTTATACTCCATTTTTGGGCCCTTATGCCCCATTTTCGGGCACTTATGCCCCTTTTCTTCAATCGGGCTCTTATGCCCCTTTTCATCAAATGGGCCCATGTGCCCCTTTCCATCAGCCGGGCCCACGCGCCCCCTTTATCCAACCGGGCCCATGTGCCCCTTTTAATCGACCGGGCTCTTATGCCCCTTTTCTTCAACCGGGCCCACGTGCCCCTTTTAATCAATCGGGCTTGCATGCCCCTTTCCTTCAATTGGGCCCATATGCCCCTTTTCCCCAACTGGGCCTACATGCCCCTTTCCTTCCATCAGGCCCACGTGCCCATAATTCTCCCCAATCGGGCCCATGTGCCCTTAATTTTTTGAAATCGGGCCCACGTGCCTGCAATTCACCTCAACCGGGCTCACATGCCCATGTTTTTTTACAACCTGGCCCATGTGCCCAAATTTCTTCTAAATCGGGCCCACGTGCCCACCTTCCATCAACCTCGGGCACACATGCCCACACTCCTTCTACCTCTGGCCTGTATGCCCCCATTTCTTCACCATCGGGACCGCGTGCCCATACTTCTTCGAAATCGGGCCCCCGTGCCCCCACCTCTTCGAATTCGGGTTTGCGCACCCATACTGTTCAATGGCGCCAGCGAGCCTATCAGAAATCACAATCGGGTCCAAGTGCCCACTCTTTTCGTTGGGTCCCTCGGGCTCAACCTTCAATCGGGCCTTCGAGCCCATCACATCTAATTGGGCCCTCATGCCCATCAACATCAACTGGGCCCTCTGGCCCGCATTCAACTCTTGGGCCCACGTGCCCCCGATTCCAACCCTTCCGGGCTTTCAAGCCCACTATCAACTCTTCGGCCCAAGAGCCCACTTTAGCACACTTTTGTTTTCAAAACATGTTTTTTTCCTTTTTGCATTCTCTTTCCTTTTCCAAATTTTATTTTCAAAAAAAAAATCAAGGTAGAGAAATTTTCGGGGTGATACCACAATCTTTGCCTTTTACATCATTAATTTTGACTCCGCCATGCTAAATTATATCCTCCACATCTTTCACTTCATCCTATGACTATGAATCTTCAATCCAATGCAATATGGTGCATATCAAAAGTGGAAGAAGTTGGGCAAGGCAAGGCAAGGCATGGCAGGCAAGGTAAGGCAAGCACAAGCAAAGCCGTCATCAACAATGAACTTCTCATTCTCTCAGGTATTACATGAAATTGCATTCATTATCATTATGTCATCCGCAAGGCAATATTAATTTAAATGATGTTTAATCTCACATGACAATCTTACTTGAGAGAAATTTATGATTGATGATAACTACTTTTTGTTTTATCCTAATGAATTCTTTACAATGCAAAGCATGTTTACAATTGATTCACCTATGGAATGTTATCTACCTCAAAAATGGAGAGAACTACCGGTATGACTTGAGTCCACATGTCATAGGTTGTTGTCTAGGAGTCGAGGGTAGATACCATTCTACACACACAACACGTCCTGATCCCAGAATCCGGATGACCCAACACCCGAGAGAAGCTAGGCAAGGCTTAGAGATGGAAGGAAAACCCTCACCATATTCTCTTCTGTTCGGTCCAAGATAGGCAAAGGGGACTAGAGGAGGAGAGTATCGAAAGCATCCACCGCCTTAGTAGGAGGCCGTCTCGAAAGGTCCAACTTCTCAAAAAAAAAAGGTGCCAAAAGATGGGCAATGATCCCCACAGGTTTAAACAAATATGGGCCTGTCTGAATGAGTACCCAAAAATGCAGAAAATGAAAAAAAGGCACAAAAAGATGGGCAATGACCCCACAGGTCAAAGCACCTGTCCGAATGTGTGCCACAAAAATAGGTTTGTCGATAAAGAAGAAAAGACCCGAAGAGGCTGAACCCCAACGGGCAATTGGGTGTGAGTAGAGAAATCCCTCTCGACATCTCCAAAGCCTATCAAGCACTTTCCCTCAATTCTTCATTCTTACCCCCAAGGTGTGGGTGAACCAACCAAATCAAAGCTAAACTCTATCCGATCAAAGGTTGAAGGTCGGAAAGATTTTGGGTAAGGAACCCCATTTTGCATATGATGTCTACCAACGAACCTAGAAAAAACAACCAAGTAATGAGAACTTGTGTCAATACTGATTTTTCTCTCCAAAAAATTTATTTTCAAAAAATAAAATCTCAAAAAAAAAAGGTTGAACATTTCAAAAACTCCAAAAAAAAGTTGAATATTTAAAAAAAAAACTAAAAAAAAAAGTTGAATATCTTCAAAAACTCCAAAAAAGTAAATATTTTCAAAAACTCAAAAAAACAAAATAGCATTTTCAAAAATCCCAAAAAAATTTGAATCTTTTCAACAAAAAAGAAAACTTCTTTTTCAATTTCAACAAAAATTTTCAAACTTTTTAAAATATTTTATCATCATGCTTGATTTGAATTTTTGTCTTTATATTCATATTTAGTTTCAATCTCTCATGTTTCAAATTCTTCATTGCATATTTGCTACTTGATTTTTACACTCCTAAGAAGGCTATACCCCTTGACAAAGGTCAAGGCATACTGCAACTTGCAAGGGGGATAAGCCGCATTGTTGTTCTAATCTCTTCCTTCTAAGTGTTTCAGGCACAAGAAAAACTTTACACTCCTTGACAAAGGTCAATACATACTGCAACTTGCAAGGGGGATAAGTCATATTGGCATTCTAATATCCTTTTTCTAGTGTTTCAGGCACGAAAAACAAATGAGGAGAACTTCACAACAAGGCGAAGCTCGCCACTTCCCTCCCCAAGGATTCTTAGGAGGAGGTGCCACCATGACCTCGATCTCAACTTCGTCGAGGAGCATTTTCAAGATTTCAATAAGGCAATGCTCGCCACTTCCCTCCCCTGAGGATTCTTAGGAGGAGGTGTCACCATAACCTCGGCCTTAATTTTGCCGAGAAACCTTTTGCAGGCGATGCTCGCCACTTCCCTCCCCTGAGGATTCTCAGGAGGAGGTGTCATCATTACCTCGGCCTCAACTTTGCCGAGAAGCTTTTGCTCTGTGTCCTCATTTGGACACATGAACTCTTTTGTGAGAATGCATGTCATCACATCGCAAACTCATCATTATCATTTCCTTTCTTAGCATATATTAGGTGCATTACTATTTATTTTATGCATTGATGTTGAAGACCGTGAATGCAAAGAAGACCAGGCCCGAGATCCCCTTCATCAAAATCCACGACGGTCAGGTCATTCTTTGTGCTCACGGATAAGCCAAAGTTGTGCTGTGAGGGACGATGGTTCCCGAATGGGTATCTTGACCTCATAGACAATTTATATCTTCAACTAATTGTTAGACAATTTTTGTTTTTGTTTTCTTGAGCCCAGCATGCATCATATAGTATTAGTTGCATTGCATTTTTCATTATCATTGCATACATTCTTTCAAAATCTTCACCTTCTCACCTTAGTCTCTAAATCTTTTATCCTAATTCTGATCATTCTGAATCCCGATCATTCTGAATCCCACTGTGTTTTCTAATCCCATCGTGTTTTCTAGTCCCACCAACCTTTCTAATATCCCACCGTGTCTGTTAATCCCACCATGTTCAGTAATCACCTTGTGCCTTCAAATCTTTTATTTCTATCCCCACTGTGGCCATTGCAACTTCTTTTCTATTCATCCCACCATGGCAGCCAATTCATCCCACCAAGGACCTTCTATTTGATCAGAACTTGCACCGTCAATATCTTCACGGTCTATGCTTAAACATTTGCCTTTCGGAATCTGAGATCATTCCATTCCGAATTGAATCTTGTCTCTCGGAAGACTTAAATGAATCAGAGAGCCTGAATGTGCTCGATTGGTATTCTTTTACTTTTTCAAAACAAATCTCTTTTTAAATTTTAGCCCATCACAGTACAGGAACACCGCAAAGATCGGGTTACCGGCTGATGATGAACCTACGAACCCATGTTTCGGGGACTCCCCACCGCGTTGGGGGTTGGCTATTATTCTCTCGTGCCAATGGCACATCTCTTACCAATCGAACATAGGATGACTTGATGAAACATGACAGTAATCCAGGAGACTTGAGGAGATTCATCTTGCCGAATCTGGTCGTTGAGCGTGTCTATATCTACACCTTGATGCCACCTTTTCAGTCCATCGCCATTTTGCTCCACTACATTCCACTACGATCCATCTCTCTTCTCTATGCTTTCTCTACATTTCACTCCTCTACGCTACATGCCATTCCCTTGCAAAGCCGACATCCAGGCGAGGCAAGCTGTAGACACGCCAATTTGGCCTTATTTAGAGCTTAAACCATTATTCCATTGGCAACATCTCTTTTAGACCATAAAAATCATGATGAACAACCCTTTTGGATTAGCTGAGGTGCTTATTGGAAATATGAGGATGATTTTCTAATTTCTAATCAAATCCGTGTTTGTCGAACAAGAGACTCTTGGTGGTGTGCCAGATTATGTTTTTCCCAGCATATCCTCTACTTGAAAATTTTTCAAAGGATTATGTGGACATCAAATGAAGAAGTATTCAACATCAATAATCTTCCCCTCTGAGTCCTCTTTTCAATGCAACAAACGGCATTCAATTCTGATCTCCCATTTGTCTGCAGCGCCTTTTGGAAGTCAGATGCGCAGTTCTGTCCGCACGCAGCACCAATCAAGCCCAATTGCATGCAAACCCAGCCCATTGGGCACATATCTGACCAATTCACGACCTTACCTTTCTTTTTCCTCCTCCATATCACTTGTTATAGTATCTGGAAGCTTCATGGTCGAAATTAGCATCATCTAATGATGGCAATCCAACTTGTTGTCTTGTATATCAAGACCTGCCATTTTTAGACTAGATTTGTTTCCTCTTCAAGTGGAGGCATATTTTGAGCATGGAGAAGGTGATCCACGGTTTTCAATATCTCTCAATCATTTAGGTAAGTTTCTAGATACCTCAGGATGAAAATCAGCAACATTAATTGAAGGAAATCCAACCTATGGTCGGATGTATCAAAACTTGCTATTTTTTGACCTGGTTCTCATCTCCTATAAAAGGAGACTCATATGAACGACCTAAGGAGGGCATCCCCATCCTACAGCACTTCTCTCTTCGTCCTCCAGCCGCCCTAGGCTCTTCCCAATCTCCCCAAATCGTTCTATCTTCGTCCCGGTGCCCGGAGATCATCCCGAGGTGAAGGAGAAGGCTCGATCCGGGTGTTCTTCATCAACCATCTTCATCGACTTCTTGAGAAAATCCGGGGATAATTCTGAAAAAGTCTTCAACATAGAAGATGTTCATCTCTTCGTTCTCTTTCATCTCCAACTGACGGCACTCAATTCCGACTTGCCGTTTGTTCGTGGCAATTGCTACACCCAGGGCGCGCATCCAGGTTCTGTTTTCCACATCCGCCCCTTTCATAATTTTTACTGACTTCTACAGGAGGATTTCGGAGAAGTCATCAACATAGGAATTCTTACCCTCTAAGTTTTATGTCTACTCCAACAAACGGCACTCGATTCTGACATCGGGGTCGTCCGTAACATCCTCTGCACCAAAGTTGCGCCAGAAGGGTACCAAGCTACCCGAACCGGCCTTTTCTCAACCAACTCGGCTTCAACCCAAGCCAAATCATTCTATAAGCTTTCTCAACTCCATTAACTCTGTTTATTCAATGTTTTAAAGCATATTTTAGTTCATTTACATCATTTTTACATAATCAAAAACACAAAAAAAGGGGTTAAGGCTCACCCCGAAGCCGGTGAGTCCAATTCCAATTGCTTCTTTCTTATCTTCTTACTACAGTTACTACACTTCTTACAAGTCTAACCAAACTCTTCACTTGGTTTATTGTTCTAGTTGCACAAGTTGATCAAGCTAGCATTGGATTGGAGACTCTTCTTCATCGGCCGGCCGAAGAAGAAGAAGGTTGAACTCACATCCCTTTCTCCCACGCTAAGGTACACACGGTGAACTTCTTTCTATTTCCATTACATAAAGCGGAGCCCGCGGCTTCTGGCGACCACACTTTATTTTTATTTCATGTTTTAATTTCATCTCCTCCTCACTCTCCTCCCACATGACCCGAACCATCTCCGGTGCTCGAGCGACGCCGTGAGATGAAAGTTCGGGGATCAATGTGAGTGTGGGACCGAGGTGAGGAGTCTTTACCGCTTTCCGAGTGTTTTCCGATTCACTCCCCCTTTTTCCCCAATTCCATCCATCTTTCACCTTCACTTGAGGTGCCGATCCGGAACCCGTTTCTGGAGTCGACACATATGGCCCCGATTGATGAAAATATTCGGCTAGAATCGACCCGGATGACCTGAAAAGACCCGGTGATGACCGGAAAGTCCTAACATGTGGTCCGGGATAGCCGTGTCAGCACAGATCGAAAAAGCCGTAACGAAAGCCGTCATTGACCGACTCCTACCGAAATGACTTCTCGGAAACCCTGAATGTTACGGAACACATGCGGGACTCCCGAGACCTTCAATTATGGACCATTCAAGGTCGGTCATCGAGCAGGCTTCGTGTTTTTACAGTTCACGTGCGGCTCTCGCTCGAAGGTTACGGCAATATTCCGGAAATCATTGGTCCATTCTCAACTTACAAGGGGCTCCACCAATGTCCTTAGCTCATCTTCACAAGGTAATCCGGATCAGATAACGGTCAGATAAAAGATATCTCCTATGGAATAAGAGTCTGGGGCTCCGAATTAGGCCAATTTGGCGTGTCTACAGCTTGCCTCGCCTTGATGTCGGCTTTGCAAGGGAATGGCATGTAGCAGAGCGGAGCGAAACATAGAGAAAGCGTAGTGAAACGAGATGGATCGTAGTGGAATGTAGTGGAGTGAAATGGCGACGGACTGAAAAGGTGGCATCAAGGTGTAGATATAGACACACTCAACGACCAGATTCGGCAAGATGAATGTCCTCAAGTCTCCTGGTTAACCGCCATGTTTCATCAAGTCTTCCTATGTTCGATTGGTAAAAGATGTGTCATTGGCATGAGAGAAGGATAGCCAACCCCCAACACGGTGGGGAGTCCCCGAAACATGGGTTCGTAGGTTCATCATCAGTCGGTAACCCGATCTTTGCGGTGTTCCTGTACTGTGATGGGCTAAAGTTTAAAGAGATTTGTTTTGAAAAAGTAAAAGAATACCAATCGAGCACATTCAGGCTCTTAGATTCATTTAAGTCTTCCATGAGACAAGATTCAATTCGGAATGGAATGATCTCATATTCCGAAAGGCAAATGTTTAAGCATAGACCGTGAAGATAGTGACGGTGCAAGTTCTGATCAAATAGAAGGTCCTTGGCAGGATGAATTGGCTGCCATGGTGGGATGAATAGCAAAGAAGTTGCAATGGCCACAGTGGTGAAAAGAAATGAAAGATTTGAGGGCACAAAGTGATTACCGAACACAGTGGGATTAATAGACACGGTGGGATATTAGAAAGGTTGGTGGGACCAGAAAATATGGTGGGATTAGAAAACACGATGGGATATTAGAGAGGTTGGTGGGACTAGAGATCATGGTGGGATTAGAGAACACGATGGGATTTAGAATGATCGAGAGAGTGAGAAGGTGAAGTTTAGGAAATGATGTATGCAATGACAAAATAAAATGTAATGCAATTAATGCTACATGATGCATGTTGGGCTCAAGAAAACAAAACAAAACTTGTATAACAAATAGTTGAAGATATAGATTGTCTATGAGGTCAAGATACCCATTCGGGAACTATCGTCCCTCATAGCACAACTTTGGCTTATTCGTGAGCATCAGAGATGACCTGACCATCGTAGATTTTGATGAAAGGGATCTCGGGTCAAGTCTTCTCCATACTCATGGTCTTCAACAAATCATGCATAAGATAATAATACACGACTAATGACTTATATGCTAGTCGGCAAGTTATGGGGGTTTCCCATGTCCGTTCTTCTGTTTCCGCGAGCAATTCCTGTCTTTCATCAAAATGTTAGTTCCGAATGAACAATGATGTTCACTCAACCTTAATAAAGATCAAACATAAATGTATTTGATTTTAAAAATTTTTCTAAATTTTTTCTGAATTTTTCTGAATTTTTCTGAATTTTTGAGAAATTTTTTTAAAAAATTTGACCGAACGTGCCCCCGAACCGGGGGCGCGGCCTGCGCGCCCTACGTTTGGGGGCGCGGCCTGCGCGCCCCCACCTCGGGGGCGCGTTCGATCCCAGTTTCCTATTTTGATCGGATCCGAATCCGATTCAAATCGAGACCGATTTCCCCTATATAAACACCTCTTAGGACGACCAGATCGTCCTACCAACACCCAGGATGGCTCCTCCTTTGAGAAAGCAGCGTGTTGGCTCGGTTCGAGGTATTTCAAGCGTCCTGGGTCATCTGAAGGCCAGAATTGGCGCCGACTTGGTAAGTTTGCTGCCAAATTTTAGCTTTCAGCCACTCTCTTCTTCTTTTTTTTTCTTAAAATTTTTATCTTACCTCCTGTTTGGGTGTAGGATTACCCAAACGTCCCTGGGCCTCGCCGGTATTGCTCTCCTCCCTGGCTTTCCGGCTTGCTTGACGTCCTCGGCTTGTCGGTCAGAGCGATTCTTCGAGATTGGGGCTTAACCGGGCTCTTGATCCATGCCAAGCAATATTCAGGCTACTCCCTTGACTTCGGTTTGATGGGAGCTCTTGTTGAGTTGTGGCACCCCGACACTCATACGTTCGTGTTCGGCAGCTTTGAGTGTACAGTTCTCCTTGAAGAGGCGGAGCTCCTTCTCAGCCTCCCTCTGACTAAGAAGGGAGAAACTGAAGATTTGTTCATCCCTTCAGGACCCCTCTCTTGCTTGGAATTCTTGCAGGATTTTGTCGAGGCTCGGCAGATCGGCACCTTGTTAGCCGGAAAGCGAATCAGTGTTCCCAAGTTGGCGGCTTGGACAATCTCTCTTCTGACGGCTCCTGGTCTGGACGAGGACCGGATTCTGCGCAGTGCAAAGGGTTTCGTGGCTTGCCTTGCCGCGATGTTCTTGTTTCCTGCGGAGGATGGTTTCCTGGAGGTTCATCAACTTTCGTGCATCCGTGGCATCTGGAGCGGTGTGCGGTTGGGGCCTTCAATTCTGGGCTTCTTGTACTACGGACTGTCCGCAGCTTGCGTGGGCCATCCTCCCTTCGGCAGTGCGCTTTTACTGGCTTGCTGGGCCGATCTTCACCTTAAGTTCGATCCAGCCGGTGAGGTGGCCACCAAGTCACAGCTCTTCCACCGTAGCCCCTTGTTCCCATATGCTGATGCACTTGGCTTCGGCGAGAGAGTCGCCAACAGATGTGCATCGGTGAAGAAGAGGCCAGAGTGGCGTGCTCACTTTGCCTCCATGAACCGTTCCAGCTTCTTGCACTCTTCTGCTGCCCTGATGCAGAAGGACTTCCAGGTGTGCTTTGTGCCTGGCGTTGATCTCCGCTTGGTTACAGGTTCGGCCTTTGTGTTGTACAACGCTCACCGTTGCCACTCCAAGATCGGCTTGCCTCGGTACGAGTTGCCCAAGCTGTCCCACCTGCCACCTATCAAGGGTAGGCGGCTTGGCTCGCGGATGACGAGGAGGAGGCGATCTCAGTCATTGCCTTGTGGGAGACGAGTCGGGTGTGCCGCCCAGGCCTCCTGATTGAGGAGGACCCTGACCGGAAGCGCCGCTACATCTTTGCGTTGAAGCTTCTACTTGCCTGAGAGTCTTCTTTTCCTGCTTTAACTTGTCAGCCATGTTGTTTTTATTTTGAATAAACAATGAATTGCTTATAGGAAGTTTGAGTGAAAATTCAATAGAAATTTACCTTGTTTTGGAAAAATGCAAGACAGATGTTGACAATTATGATGAATATGCCTTGTTATTTTTCAACACCTTGAATATTTTTTAACATGAAACAAGATATTTTTGAAAGGTTTTAACATGCCTTTTTTCTTTAGGTAATTTTTCAGAGCAAACCGTAAGTCTTATGAATTTTATTTCGATGACTCCTTGATCGGCTCGATTTTCTGAACAGCTTGGTGCTTTCTGAAATTTTCTCCATTTTTATCAATTTTGCTCCTGAAAATTACATTTTCAGCCATTTCTGACTAATAAATGTATAGAATTTTCTCCTGACCCCTGAAAAATGTTAGCTAGTGATGATAAAAAACATGAATATGTCTAGCTAATTTAGGAATTGAGACATTCAAAGTTATGTGAAAAAAGAGATTTTTGGTGAGAATTTAAAGAGAATTTTTCTTCACAAAATTATTTTGAGCAAACCGTGCAACAGATCGGAATTCTTTCGGTGGCGTTGCGATCAGCTCGATTTTGTGAACCTTGTGTGATATTTTCAAATTTATCTCATTTTCACATTTTTACATCTATAAATACCCCCTGGGGGTAAGAATATCTCTTTTCCACCTGTACACCATCTCTCCTCACGCCAGAAGCTCCATAGTTCCATCTCAGATCCGGAGTCTGAAACGTCGTCAATGGTTAGTGCCCATGTCACAAAAAATGTAGATTGGGTTATGCTCTTTGATTTGGTTCAAGTTTCACGCGATTCTGAGTTGATTCGACGAAGTTATCGCGAAAATAAGGATCGAGCAATTGATAGGGTGAGGTCAACGCAAAATGTTGAATGCGCCCTCGGACCGGGGGCGCGCAGATCGTGCCCCTAGTTTGGGGACGCGCAAACCGCGCCCCCAAGAGGAGGGCGCAGTCTGCGCGCCCTCTCTCTCCTCACCGGGTTTGCGCGCCCCTATTGTGAGGGCGCGCCCAGCGCGCCCTTTGAGGGCGTGCCCAGCGCGCCCTCCCTCTCCAAAGGAGGGGAGGGCACGTTCGTCTGATTTTTTTTATGAATGAAATAAATAAAAAATGTATGTAACAATGTTTGATGTCAACTTCCCTTTTGGCACAGATGCCGAGACGTGTTTGCCGCCACGATTCCGATTCCGAGGAGCCCAAGCTTCCGGCAGTCCGAGAGGTACATTTTCTTTTCCTGCACTTAATGATTAGCTCCTTTGCATTTTGGCAATAAAAATTGAGTGAACTAATGAAATGAATCCATTGCAGGCCCGGATAAAATCCCGGATCTCGTGGGACCTGGTGCATGACGCCTACCTAGGCCTACCGGACTTCCTGCAGGTTCGGTTAGAGGATATGGGGTTTGGGCCCATCCTCCGGGTGATTACTTTTTGGGAGGACCTACCACTGGTGCAGGTCCTCCGTGAGTCCTGGGACCCAGACTCCTTTGTGTTTCTGTTCCCATGGGGGCACATGGTGCCCTCCTTAGAGGATGTTGCACACATCACCGATCTTCGTGTTTACGGTAGGCCGGTGGTGTGTGCCACCTCTTCCGACTATTCGCGGGAGTTCCGGGCCCTCTTCGCATATGAGCCCGAGTTCGACCCGGAGGATGGCCTACGCACCATCGCCAGACTAGAGGCTGGTGAGATGGTAGGCTTGGTTGATGCCGAGCGTGTCCGTGGCGAGAGCCGTGACGGCTTTTTCTGCCGCATGGTCGGCCAGGCTGCAGCGGCATTTACCGGATTACCTGGTTCCTTGGAGGCGGACGTAGACTTGCGCCGTTTCCTCCTCTTCTTCTTTGGGCGCCTTCTGTTGGGCTCGAAGATGGACCACATCCATCTGCGGTTCCTTCCTTTGCTTGTTGACATAGAGTAGGTTGGCACGTACGCGTGGGGAGCAGCGATGCTCACCCATCTGTTCTACGGCCTCCAGCCTGAGGCGGGCACTATTTCGGTCGCCAACTTCTCTCCTTTTCTCTATGTGACTTTTAGCAGCTTTCCTTTCTTGTACACTTGTATTGCTCTGCTTTGCTCTGATGAGTTTTGCCTTTTACAGGTCTGGAGCTACCTCTACTTCCCCCTGGGTCAGGCACAACAGTCCTACCCCGACCTCCTCCCCCTGATGGCTCGTTGGGAACCTATCCGCCCTACTGGTGGCCATCGCAGCCAGTTGGCTTCGATTCATGCACAGATTCTCCGCTTCCTACACACTGAGGTATGTGTTTAATTTATGTATCAATATTCTCCTGTTGAAATAATAATCATGATTTTGCTTCCCACAGGTGTGTTGGGGGCCATATCTCATGACCGATGACCATCTCCAGCCCTGGATTGCCCACGCTGGTCGTGTCTTCGACCGCGATCTTCATCTTCTGTGTGTCAATGAGCTGGCGCCACTGTGGCTTCGGTTCTCGGCACGCGCCCTCGGTCTGGAGCAGGACTGGTTGGAGCCTCCTCCTCCTCTTCCCCTAGTTGGTGCTCGTCCCAGGCGCCTTCTCCTCCCCGTGGACTGGGTGGAGAGGTACCACGCCTCGATCACTTTGTGGTATGAAGGCGGCGAGGTAGTTATTGGCTGGGCAGAGGATAGCCGAGATTACCTTCGTCGATACGCGGAGGCGTACGACCACTTGTTTGTTCCAGAGGGTCAGGTAAATGCTTCTTTCTTTCTTTCAATTCTGTGTTGTTGTTCTCTTCTGACCTTCGTGCCATTTCAGGAGGCTCGGGCTTTACCGTTACGCCAACAGCTGGAGATTGTTGATCTTCGGCAGGAGGTGGCCACTCTTCGTGGCATGCTGGAGACTGAGGTAGACAGCGCCTTTGAGCTTCATTCGTATCCTCAACATATGATTGGCTTGCTCGATGTGTTTTTCTTCTCGTTCACGGCGGAAGGCTCGTGCTGAGGGTTCACCTCCTTCTCTGTCGAGGGAAGAGGTGGCTGAGCTCTGCCAGCGTCTTACTGAGGAGAGAGAGGTCCTGACGACCAAGGAGGCAGAGGTATCTTTCATTGTTGTCTATTCTGGTTGTTGATTTTTCTTGGTTCATATTCTTCCTCTTCTTCCAGGTTGCCGAGCTTCAGAGTAGCTTGTCCTCCCGTATCCAGTCCTTGGAGTCTGAGGTGGAGACATTGCGGTCTGCCCCAGCCGATCTTCGTTCCCAGATGATCGTCTCGGATCTCCGCCTTCAGCACGAGAGAGCCATGCGCGAGATGGAGCGCCAGCATAGCCAGGCCATGCGATCTCTGGAGCAGATGCACCTGCAGGCACATGTTCGTTTGTCGGCAGCAGAGGTGACATTGCAGGTTTACCGCCAGGGCATCCCTCCACAGCCGGGCCAGAGTTGCACCCATCAAAGCAGCTCCCATCGGAGTGGTACGCACCGAAGTGGCGGCGCCACTCGTAGTCGAGGTCACCACGGGCGGAGCCAGTAGGGGCAGAGTGGCCAGAGCCAGAGCCATGAGCACGGTGCTTCTGCGTTCCTGGCCACTTCTTCAGAGCGTCGCCGCAATGAGGTGGCCGCAACAGCTTTGGCGGACACGGCTACCATGCTTCCTCCACGTGGTCATTCTCCTGGAGGGGGTAGCAGCAGGCACTGATTTCTGTAGCAGGCTTAGCTTTTCTGATGTTGTAGCTGCTTTTCTTCTTTGTTGTAGCACTTAATGGCATAATCGGATCTTCACTGTTTGCTTCGGTGTTTATTTGATCTGCTTGACATCGCTCAAAAGGGTAGTTAGTATCACATTTCGGCTTAGCCCCTTGCAAGTTTGTCAAGGGGTGAAGCCTTCTAAGGGATGGCAAATAATAAAAATAAGTAATAGATGTAGGGTTAAGAGACATACCTGTTGGAGAGATTCTCACCCCTCCTTAACTTGTGTTTCTTTTCTGAAATACTTAATAGAAGGGTTAAATCTATTCTATGGCTTACCCCCTTACCTATTGTCATCTTGCCTTGCTTATATGTCAAGGGGGGCAGCCTTATCAACCAGGTAGAATGCACAAAATGACAGACAAGGTAAAAGTTAAGAGAGCTTACCTGCTATGGTGAGAGTCACTCCCTTCTTGATCTCAGAATCCTGTCGTTGAGAGAACTTTCTCCTCTTATTTTAAAGTCCCTGAAAACACTTGATAAAAGAGGATTAGATCTTCTCAACGACTCATCCTTTTGTCTATTATGGCCAACTTTGACTTAGGTCAAAGGGAGGAGCCCTCTTAATGGGGTGAAAATGAAGGTAAATATGCAATGCGGAAATGAAACATGCAAGACATAAAGATAAACATGAATGCTAGCAAAGGCAAAAATCAAGGTTATGCCAAGTTAGATGATGCATTTTTTTAGATTTTTGGAAAGTATTCAATTTTTTATTTTTGAAGATATTCAACTTTTTTTTACTTTTTTTTTTTTTTGAATTTTTAAAAATATTCAATTTTTTTGGAATTTTTTTTTGAAAATATTTATTTTTTTGGATTTTTTTTGAAAATATTCATTTGTTTTGGATTTTTGTGGAGAATGTGCTGGTATTGAAACCATTCATCGATCCTTGAGTGTTAATCAAGATTCAAGTGATGAACACCATGTGAAAATAAGGTTCCCTACCCAGAATCTTTCTTGCCCTTTTCTCTTGATCGGTTTGGATTCCCCCTGAGTTTGGACAGTTTACCCTACCCTAGGGGTTTTTAAGATGGAAGAATAATAGAGGAAGTCTTTAATAGGATTTGGTGGTGTTGAGGAGGGTTTCTCTACTCATGCCCAAATTGCCCGTTGGGGTTCGGCCTCTTCGGGTCTTTTCTACATGCGGCACGTATTTAGACAAGTCTTTGACCTGTGGGGTCATTGCCCATCTTTTTGTGCCTTTTCTTTATTTTCTATTCTTTCGGGTACTCATTCAGACATGCCCATATTTGTTTAAACCTGTGGGGTTCATTGCCCATCTTTTGGCACCCTTTTGCACCCTATGAGACGGCCTCCTACTAAGGCGGCGGGCATTTTCGATACTATCCTCCTCTAGTCCCCTTCACCTATCTTGGACCGAATAGAAGAGAATAGGGTAAGATTTCCTTTCTGCCTTCAGGGTTCTGCCTTGCCTCTCTCGAGTGTTGGGCTATCCAGATTCTGGGATCGGGAGGTGTTGTGTGTGCAAGGTGATGTCTACCCTTGACTTCTAGCTAACACCCTTGGATCGATGACTTAATATCATACTAGAAATTCTCCATATTCTCTTCTAAGGAATTTTTTTTTGAGGTAAACGCCGTTCCATGGATGGTTCAATTTTTCTCCATTGGCGTTGGTTAGCTCATATGCATTGCCTGGATATTTTTCAGTTATAACAAAAGGCCCTTCCTAGTTAGGTTGCAACTTAGAGCGGGGACCACCTGGCTTAACGAATATACGTTTAACTACCATCTCACCGATTTCGAACTTTCTCTCTACCACCCTCTTTTGATAAAATCTTTTCAATCGGTTCTGATAAGTCCGGGCATGCTCGGAAGCGGCCAACCTTCTTTCATCTAGGAGTTCAAGTTGTGCAAGGAGAGATTCTCGCCTCTCATCGACAGGGATGTCCCTATCGAGTTGAACTTGGAGTGATGGAAGGAGTACTTCGTACGGGACCACCGCTTCCATCCCATATACGAGAGCATACGGGGTTTGACCAGTGGGGGTCCGTACAGAAGTACGATAAGCCCATAGGGCATCTACAAGCTTATCTGGCCAGTCCGCGAACTTGCTAGACTTACAGGTTTTCTTAATGATTTTAATCAAAGTTTTATTGGTGGCTTCTGCTTGACCATTGCCTTGCGGGTAATAAGGAGATGAATGATGCAATGCAATGCGGTACCTTTTACAAAGATCACGCAGATCTTGAGAGAGAAATTGCGGTCCGTTGTCGGTGATAATGTCGCTGGGTATCCCAAACCTGGCGATGATGTTGCGTTTGATGAAGGAGCACAGTGTTGATGCCTTGATCTCCACGAACGCTTCCGCTTCTGCCCACTTGGTGAAGTACTCTGTTGCCGTCAGGATGAATGATTTGGAATGGATTTCAGAGTTAAGATCACTTAGAGAGCCAATGATATCGAAAGCCCACATGGCGAAGGGCCATGGGGCATGAATTGGATGAAGGGAAGATGCGGGAGAATGGATCTTGTCGGCATGGAGTTGGCAAGAATGACAATGCCGGACAAAGATGGAGCAATCCTCTTCTAGGGTTGGCCAATAATACCCCTGCCTGATGATTTTCTTGGCAAGAGCTTGAGCATTGACATGGCCCCCACAAACCCCAGAATGTGCTTCCTTAAGCACCAATTCTGCCTCTTCTTCATCAATGCATCTCAATAAAATTCCGCTCAGGCTCCTCTTGTAGAGCACTCCTCCTAGGATGGTATACCTCTGGGACACTCTCCTGATGGCCTTATTTTCTTTTACATTGGATCCAGGTGGATATGACTGATCTTGACAATACCTTGCGATCTCATCAAACCAAGGCCTCTCACCCTCATCTAACTCTTCCAACTCGATAAGAGAAACTTCCTCTTTCTGCTCCAAATATTCCTTCCTGCCAAATCTCTCCTTGACTTTTAGAAATCGACCATCCTTAATCGCTGGCATCGACCTTCTACGAACATGAATAGTCCGCACCTGTCTACCTAGCGGGACTGATAGAGATGAAGCTAAAGAGGCAAGGGCATCAACAAGGATGTTCTGAGCGCGAGGAACATGGACAAAAGTGAGTTTGGAAAAGAGTTTGATGTAGCAAGAGGTGAGTTCTTGGTAAGGTTTGAGGTTTGGATGAGAAGTTTGGTATTTGGTTAGGACTTGGCGAAGAATTAGTTGGCTATCACCTATCACCCTCAATTCCGTGGCACCATAGAAATGAGCGGCCTCCAGCCCGGCCAGCAAGGCTTCGTATTCAGCTATATTGTTGGTTGCTGGGAAGTCAAGCTGAAATGCCTGTGGAATGGTGACACCCTCAGGTGATAGAAGGACGATTCCTAATCCCTTACCGTGAGAATTCAGAGCCCCGTCAAAATATAATGTCCAAAGGTGGGAAGATCGGATCAACATTAGTTCGTCATCCGGGAGCTCCGATTGGACCGGGTCAAAGAGGGGTATAGGGTGATGGGCAAGATGTTCGGCAATGGCATAGCCCTTAATCGCCTTCTGGGGGACATAGGTGATATCAAACTGGGAGAGGAAGCTCTGCCAACGACCTAAACGATCAGTTAGAACAGTTTTCTCCAGAAGGAATTTGATGGGATTGATGCGGGCAATAAGATTGACCTCGTGAGCTAAGAAATAGTGTTTAAGCTTCGAACTACCCGGACTAGTGCAAGACAGTCTTCTCCACTACAAGATACTTCTGCTCACATGAATCAAAGATCTTTGACAAATAGTAAGTTGCCCTCTCTTTCCCTTCTTCATCCACTTGTGCAAGGACTGCCCCAAGAGAATTCTCCAAAACCGAGATGTATAAAACTAAGGGCTTGCCAGGGACTGGTGGTCTAAGCACAGGGGGACTAGCCAGGTATCTTTTCAATCCATCGAATGCATCCTGGCACTTCGAATCCCATTTGAACTCGGCCCCCGCCTTGGTCAACTCATAGAAAGGTTTACACCTTTGGGAGTGTTGTGAGATGAACCAGCGGACAAACTGTAGCCTCCCAATTAATCCTCGAAGTTCTTTCATATTTCTTGGAGGAGGCATACCAATGATTGCCTTGGCCTTGTTCGGGTTGATCTCTATGCCCCTTTTGCTCACTATGAACCCCAACAGTTTTCCTGAGGATACTCCAAACGTGCATTTCTTTGGGTTCATTTTCAATTTATATTCCATAGCCCTTTGCAAGACCTTTCTTAACACTTCAGAATGATCTTCTCGGCTTTTGGACTTAACGACTAGGTCGTCCACGTACACCTCTACGAGGGTATGCATCATGTCATGGAAGATAGCCATCATTGCCCTCTAATAGGTAGCACCAGCATTCTTCAGTCCAAAGGGCATGACGACATAGCAGTAGGTTCCCCAAGGTGTGGTGAACGAGGTCTTCTCCTGGTCCTCTTCGGCCAACCGGATTTGATTATATCCGTAATAGCCATCCATGAATGACAGCATCTCGAATCCAGCGGTGTTATCAACAAACACGTCAATATGAGGTAGAGGAAAGTCATCTTTAGGACACGCTTGGTTTAAGTCCCTGAAGTCTATACAGATCCGAACTCGGCCATCCTTCTTCATGACAGGGACTATGTTTGCCACCCATTGCGGATAAAGGACGACCTTAATGAATCTTGCTTAATGTAACTTGTCGACCTCTTCTTTCATCTTAAGTGCAACATCAGAGTGGAATCTCCTTAATTTTTGTTTGACCGGGGTAACTCCAGGTTTCAAAGTTAGACGATGTTCAACTAAGGAGTTGTCTAACCCCAGCATGTCTTCGTATGTCCATGCGAACGTGTCCTTATATTCTTCCAAAATTTCAATTAAACTCTGTTCCTCAGTGGGAGTGAGGTTTGCACTTAGAAGGATTGTCTTGAGATCTTCCGGTGTTCCAAGATTCAGTTCTTTTGTCGGTTCATCCACCGTGGCTGATGGTTCTTCAAATCTTTTAAGTCCAGATGCATACGCATCAGCCAAGTCCTCAATTCCATCCTCGAAATCAGGATCTTTTTCTGATAAGACCTCGTAAACTCCCAGTGTATGATCTACATTGAAT
Organism: Cryptocoryne crispatula var. balansae; assembly: GCA_036172225.1. NCBI lineage: Eukaryota > Viridiplantae > Streptophyta > Magnoliopsida > Alismatales > Araceae > Cryptocoryne > Cryptocoryne crispatula. The sequence goes on from CM069925.1 coordinate 20,284,614, forward strand.
TCATCCTCATATTGGATTTCATCAAGCTGGATAGCATTTTCCAAAAACCTTGGCAGCCTTGCACATTCCTTGCATTTTTGAGCTATTTGTTGGAGATATCTCTCTGGCACACGTTTACCTCGAATTTTCTTCTTTTCTACCCTAACTACTCCTAAAGAAGACGGAATTGAAAAGGTGGTATTTACAATGGGTGAAGGATCGAGCAGATCGATCAGTGAGTTGGAGAAGAGGGGTCCCTGGTTGGGAGCACCCTCCGAGACAAGTAGAGACGTCTCGTCAATGGAAAATTGAGTTTGCGAGAGGACGTTTTTTTTTGGGTATTTTGGGTATTTTCAATAACAAAAAGAGAATGAGCCGATGGGGCTCGAGCAGAAATAGAAAGCTTAAGCAAATGGGAGAAAAATGGGCTTGCGGGCCCAATGATGACAAGAAATGGGTAGATAGGCCCAAAGCTAGTGAAAAGATCTAAGGGGCACGTGGGCCCGAATGGTGGGCACGCGGGCCCAAAGCAAGAAAATAAATCTAAAGGGCACGTGGGCCCGACTGGTGGGCACGCGGGCCCAAGGTTGTTGGATTGGAATGGGCATAGAAGCCCAGTGGAGTAAGAAGATTTGAATGGGCTCTCAGGCCCAATGATTAGTTCAGGTGGCCATTTTGGCCCAGAAGTGGGAATTGGGCTAGATAGCCCATCAAGTGAATCCAAGAGGCATAGAGTGAGGATTTTGAAATACGTGACCGTAGGATACGGCTCACGCGGGATGTTGTTTGGAGGTGGGTTCGAGTGGACAAGTTGTTTAGAGATGGACTTGCCCTCGACTGGTTCTTCCTCCTCTGTGAACAACCGAGCCAAAGATGAACTCAGGTTGTCCACTTCCTCCTCTTGCTCTGGTGCCTTCTTCCTCTTGACTGGTTCTTCTTCTTCGTCCCCGGCCATCATCATGGTCTCCCCTTTGATAAAGAATTTTTGGAGTCCCATGGCATTTTTTGGCCGGTAGACCATCCGCGGAGTGAAACTGGGCTCATAGCCAAGCCCGTGTCTCTTTGGTCTTTGTACGGCTTTAATGGGGTGCACAACCCCCTGCAGCTCCTTTCCCAACCCCTTTCCTGACTGATAGCCCATCCTTTTCATAATCCGCCATGCAACTGTATCTGGAGGCATCGTTAACATCATGACCTCGGGCAGCTCTGTAGTGGAAACCAACGGCTGGACAAAATTTGATATTGGCAGTGCAGAAGAGGGGTCATCCACGTCATTCAGAATGGGGATGTTGGTTACTTTGATCACCTGGCCCTTGTATGGGAACTTCAGACACTGATGATTAGTGGAGGCAACAGCTCCTATTGCCTCAAGGTATGGGCGTCCCAAGATAGCTTTGAATGTAGGGTCCAATTCTAGAACGTGAAACTCGGCGGTGACAACATACGGCCCGAGCCCTACTTCCAACGTAACCACCCCTCGTGCCGGCTTCCGGGAGTTGTCATATGCGGTCACCGTGATGGCAGAAGGCTCGATTTCTTCATCGGAGATGCCGCAAACTTGCAATGTTTCTGGCGGCATGACATTTATGGATGCTCTGGTGTCAATCAAGCAGGACTTGATCTCCACGCCTCGGATGACTACTGCAATGGGCAAGGTGTACTTTCTGATCTCTGGCCGTGCCAACTCCTCCTGTGTAAATGTGAGTGCCGGATGTTCACTCCTCGGGGTCAGGACAGTAATGATCTTCTCAGGCGGGAGGTCCTCATTGACCATGACCCGCTGCAGATATTGTTGTAGAATGTCCTGATGGTTCTTTGACCTCTTAATCAGCTCTAGGATTGAAATCCGTGCCGGCATTTTGTCCAGATGCTTCAATAGGTCATATGCCATGTCGGGCAACGGTTCTTCCACTACCTCCTCTTGTACCTGTTCCTGTGGTTGCATCCCGGCCTGGGGGAAGACCCTTTGGAACATCCTTCCGCTACGAAGTACCGACGCCAGCGTGGTAGGGGGAAGTGGTGATGATGGTGATGGTAGGGTTGGTTGGTAGGTTGAGGAGCCCGTGGTAGGTAGGGGTGGTGAGGATCGGATGATGAGGGGTCGTGGATTGGTGGAGGCCGGTATGTTGGGTGATGGTTGGGGTGTTGGTGGTGATGGTCTAATGATTAGGGGTTGTGGAGTGGTGGAGGCCGATATGTTGGGTGATGGTTGGGGTGTTGGTGGTGATGGTCTAATGATGAGGGGTCGCGGAGGGGTGGCGACTGGTGGGTTGGGTGACGTTTGGGGTGTTGGTGACGGTTTAATGATTAGATGTCGAGGAGGATTAATGGTGGTTGGTAGGTTAGGTGATGGTTGCGGTGCTAGTTGGGAGGCTGGTGGCGGTCTAATGATTAAGCGCCGTGGAGGGTTAATGGTTGGTGAGGGTAGTGGTGTTTGGGTAGTTTGTGGGCTGGGGGCAGCTCTTGGTATGGAGAGTATGGTGAGGTTTGTAGGTGGGGTTGGTATGGCGGGCATGGAGGTGATTTGATCCTCGACTTGCCAACCCTGGGAATGGTGGGTTGACTCCTCGATGGCGGAGTGGACGAGGCCGAGTCGTTGGTTTGGTGGTGCTGGTGCCGGTGCTTGTACGGGTGCATGTACCGGGAGTGTATCTTGGACTATGCCCAGGCCGGGTCTTTGTTGTACTTGCTGTCGCCGTGGTTGATTCTGACGTGCCTTCATTGCTTGAATAGATTCTCCCATCTGTGCCCAGTCAATGTTCCCTTGATCATTGAGGTCATGGATGTAGTCTTTAAACTGGAAACATACATCCACCGTGTGCCCAGGATACCGATGATAAGCGCAGTACTTGGTTGTGTCAACATTGGCCGGCCATCCTTCTCTCTTCTTTGGAAGTTCCAACTGCTGTTCAGCCATCAATGCATTGAAAATATCGGTGAGGGGGAATGGCAGTTAAGGATAGTATTCTCTCTTGGGTCCCCCCTCCTAGGTCGGTTGGCTGGTGGTGGCACTTGGTTGTAGGCTTGTTGTTGTGGTTGGGGTCGGTTGTAGACATGTTATTGTTGAGGCGCTCGGTTGTAGGCATTGGTTGCTGGGGCGCTCGGTTGTAGGTGGGTTGCTGTGGTGGTGCTCAGTTGTATGCAAGTTGCTGCTGGGGCTGAGGCGCTCGGTTGGTGGAAACCACCAAATCAACTAGGAAAGAATATCCCAGAAGAGAGGGTAGAATCCACCAAGAAGGTGTTTGGAGGGTGAGGGTGTGTTGGGAGAGAGAGCTCCCGCTCGAATGCCCTACGGATCGGAACAAGTCCGGTACCCGATGCAAAGCTAATGCAAAAATGAAAAATGGAGGGTAGAAGGAGAAGAAGCAATCAACATGCAAACATGAATGAAATCTATTAAATAAATCAAACCATGCAATCAAGACAAGCAATGATAGAGTAAACAAGTAACTAGCAACTAGCAACTAAAAGGTGGTTCGCGCGGGAACCGGCTTGTGTTGGAGTGTCCAAGTGGGGACAAATATGAAGTGAAGGTAAAAGGATGGTCCACGCGGGGACCAATTTGAAAATAAAGTGGCTCACGTGGGAGCCGGGTTTTGAAAAGGTAGGTGGTTCACGCGGGAACCGGTTTTTGAAGGAAAAGGGGTGGTTCACGCGGGAACCGGTTTGTTTGATTGGAGAAAGGAAGGGAGGGCCACGTGGGGCCAATCTAATTGGTGCAAAGGGGTGCTCCACGCGGGGACTGATCTGAAAGTGAGTTGGTTCACGCGGGAACCGGTTTAGAAAAGGGGTTGGTTCACGCGGGAACCGGTTTTAATGAAGAAAGGGGTGGTTCACGCGGGAACCGGTGTAAGAGTTGAAAAAATAGAAAGAGGGCCACGTGGGGCCAATCTAAAGGTGCTGTAAAGGGGTGGTCCACGCGGGGACCAATCTGAAAATAAGTTGGTTCACGCGGGAACCGAGTTGGAAAAGAAAGGTGGTTCACGCGGGAACCGGTTTATAAGAAGAAAGGTGGTTCACGCAGGAACCGGGTTGAAATGAAAGACAAGCAAATTAAGTCCACATGGGGGACAATCTTAAAGAAAGAGTAAATAGCAAGTTTAAAGGTAAATTGACATTGAAGATAAAAGACAAGCCGGTTCACGCGGAAACCAAGTTGGAAAACAACTAGTTGCAAGGTTGAATCAAGCTAGCACAGTTGAAGACATTGGTTGTCCCACCGTGGTCGCTAAAAAGTTGTCGACTCCGAAAATGGGTTCCGGATCGGCACCTCAAGATAAGAAGGTGAAAGATGGAATAGGGAAAAAAGGGGAGTGAATTGAAAACACTCGGAAAGCTGTAAAATGTCCTCACCTCGGTCCCACACTCACATTGATCCCCGAACTTTCATCTCACGGCGTCGCTCGAGCACCAGATATGGTTCGGGTCATGTGGGAGGAGAGTGAGGAGAAGATGAAATTAAAACATGAAAGAATGTGGTCTCTAGGAACCGCGGGCTCCGCTTTATGTAATGGAAATAGAAAGAAGTTGACCGTGTGTACCTTAGCATGGGAGAAAGGGATGTGAGTTCAACCTTCTTCTTCTTCGGCCGGCCGAAGAAGAAGAGTCCAACCAGTGCTAGCTTGATGTATTTGTGCAACTAGAACAATAAACCAAGTGAAATAAAAAGATTAGAACTATGGGAAGTGTAGTAACTGTAGTGAGAAGATAATTAAGAAGCAATTGGAATCGGACTCACTGGATTGGGGCGAGTCCTAACCCCTTTTTTGTACTTTTGATTATGTAAAAATTATGAAAATAAACTGAAATATGCTTTAAAATAGTAAATTAACTGAGTTAAATGAGTTGAGAAAGCTTATGGAATGGATCGGCTTGAGTTGAAGCCGAGTTGGTTGAAGAAGGCCGGTTCGGATAGCTTTGCACCCTTCTGGCTCGACTTTGGTGCAGAGGATGCTACGGACGACCCCAATGTCAGAATCGAGTTCCGTTTGCTGGAGTAGATAGAGGACTCAGAGAGGAAGAGTTCATATGTTGATGAATTCTCCTAAATACTCCTGTAGAAGTCAGTAAAAATTCTGAAACTGGGCGGATATAGAAAATAGAACCTGGATGCAGTGTAGCAATCGCCACGAACAAACGGCAAGTCGGAATTGAGTGCCGTCAGTTGGATATGAAAGAGGACGAATAGATGAACATATTCTATGTTGAAGACTTTTGTAGTAGGAGTCTCGGATTTTCTTCATGTGGGAACCTCGGGAATCGTTTTTGATTCTCTGAAAATGTGTTTAAAAGATTTGTTTTTGAATGTCGAAAATATCGTACCTGAATTTTCTAGTAAAATAGGTGATAGACCATAAAAACTACTAGATAGTCCAGGTGATATTAGAAGAGTATAGAACCGAGGTTCGGGTTCTGTGAAAATATTTTTTTGACCTCTCTCCATCGGATGGTGCGAATATCCGATGTTCATTTACATCGAGCAAGCACTCGAACACCCTTGATTAACTACCATAGCGATCTTGTTTGACGAGAGCGTGCACATCCACAACATGTAAAGAACACAAAGGGCCCCGGCCTTTCAGGCCCGATGAGATGCAAACAAGTTTGATTGGATTTTTGTTTGAAGTTGTTTTATGTTGATTTATGAATTAATTTGGATGTGGTTTGAAATGTTGATTTCAGATTTCCATTTGACTTGGATTTAAATGTTAAGTGTTTTGATTTGTTTTAATTGTTTGGTTTGCATCACATCCGGTCTGTCGGGCTAGTGTCGATGCCCAGTCACACGCAATCAACTCGGCACTTGAAATGTTCATTGAATATTCATGTTCATGCTGGTGTACATCAGATGTGGCAGTTCATATGCCATGTTCAATGCTCGTCGAAGTGCAAATGTGTGAATGTCCTTCCCTTGGTGTAAAATACCACTTGATTGGGAAAATTTTGGCAGCATGCCGCCTTACTTTCCAATCAGTGTGGAATTTTACCCGTCCTACAAGGCATAGTCATTTGACTTTCCAAGTAGTGGGAAGGGTCCGTCTGCAGTGGGAAGCGTGTCCCATGCCTACGCCCGGGTCAACGTTCCGGTGCATGCCGGATGAGCCGCCCAGTGAAGCGTCCAGTTGTGGACTAACTCCTTATTTAATTTTGGCATTTCGCCTTCAGATTTAGTTAAGGTTTATTTTAAGTGTCCAAGGCCCAATGGGCCAGCTTCATCAGCACAATGGGCTGGTCTTCATGTCTCATGGCCCGAGAAGGCCGGCTTCATGCCATGTTGGCCCGGTTGGCCCAATCTTGAGCTTCATGGGCCACGGCGGCCTGCTTTGAGCTTCATGATCCAATGGGCCTTATTTGCACCTCCATGGCCCGATTGACCTGATTTGCACTCCATTTTTGCACCTTGACATCTTGCTGTAGCAGCGGAGTAGGTGAGCCTCAGAGGGGCTGGAATGGGTTGGCTAAGGTGCTGTTTAGGGGGGCTTTTGGTAGGACTGCACAAGGGGCGGTGTTTAAGGCAAGTTTGGAAGGGTTGATTAGGTGCTGCACAAAGGGCATGTTGAAAAGGATTTCAATGCCTCAAAGGGGCTGTTTGGTGTTGAAATAAGGAAGGTCACACAAATGGGCTGTCTTGGTTGAAGTTGAGAATCCGCCTGAGAGACAGACTTGGCCCGTCGTACGGATTCCAAGAATTCCCAGGACATCACCCTCTCCTCCAACCAAAACGAGGGATCAAGAGCCCGCCCGGGGGAGACTTGGCCCATCTTGTGGATCCAAGAATGCCCGGGACATCGCTCCATCCTCCTCAATGGGTAAGGGATCTATGTAGAGAATAGTGCTGATTGGGTGTGTTGCACATAGGGCAAACTAGGTGACCATCAAAGGGGCCTGACATGGGTGCTCACAAGGGGGCAGAACTTGGGCCAGCAAGGGGGCCTGTTTTGCATGCCATTCAGGGCCTGATTGGGAAAGGCAGGAGGTGCATGTCCATGTGACCATCAGTGGGGTCAAACCAAGCATGATAGTAGAAGGTTTAGAGGCCAACATGGAGGGCCAAAAGGGTGCACAAAGGGGCTGGTTCAGAGGTCTATTTTAAGGGGCAGCAAGGGGCTGTTTTTTGTGATGGCCAAATAGAGGGTACACTTGGGGCTTTCTGTAGACAAATGTGAAGGGCACTCAAAGGGGCTGAATGGGCATTACTCAGAGGGTATGACACCATGGATAGGGGTAGAGAAGAGAAGGGGAAGAGTTGAATTAAAAGGCTACATTGGAACACACTTTTTCAACTCACCGGTTTTTTCTTCTCTCTTGCACTGCAGGTGGTGTTGAAGATGATGGGCTGAAGGTGCCACCAAACCCTTATTCTCTTGCTGTTGGATGAGAAAAGGGGGTCTTATCCTTGCTGATGTTGATGGATGGAGCAAAGGAATGAAGAGAGCTTGCTGCACTTGCTGAAGTTGGCGCACCAATCAGGTGGGCTGGTTGCACCTGCTGCTGGCGCGCCTGCTGGAGGGAGGCCTTTTCTCCTCCTTCTTCTTCACTTGGAACACCACAAGGGGGCTGGAGAGGTTGCTGAATTTCTGATGAAGACGTCCAAGCAAGGAGAAGTTCTCTTGGTGCAGGGTAGAGGGAGGAGAGGCAGGGCTTCCGCAGGGTGATCAGCTTGTCCTGCACATGGCCTGCTGAGAGGGCTTTTATAGGGGCTGAGGGGCGCCATCTCCAGGAGGAGATAAGGCTGGAGGTTGTTGAGAGAAGATAAGGATAACTCAAGGGAGGTTGGGGATGATAAGGATAACCCATAGTTGGTTGTTGAGGATGATTATGCGCCAACTAGAAAGAGAGGGAGATAAGCTTGGTTAGTTGTAGGATTAGTTAGGATGAAGATAAACCAAGGGAGAGATAGGGATAAGCCATGGGAGGTGGTTGAGGGAAGTGGTTGAGTGGGACCCACTAGCCAAGGAAGGAGGAGGTGGGTGCACCTCCCTCCCCTATTTTCTAGGGCTTCTTGCGCACATATAAGAAGAGGGTGGATGGAATTCGACCATGACAGTTGGGTTAGCCCATCTTGGGTTAGGTTTAACCCTGGTTTAATCAAAGTTCTCCCGATCCAACGGCTAGCATTAACTCCGACCAAAACCAATTAAATAAATCTCAAATTGACTTTAAAAAATTCCAGATCATGCCCTGATGGCCATTGATCTTATGCTCCATATTGATGTGTGGTTGAGATTACTTGAATTGCAACGGATCTCCTAATTTAGCTAGTTTCTCTGATCGGTGCGATCTCGGCCATCGATAATGTCGAAAACTGTATCTGAGTGCAATTACCTTCTCCCATTGGCCAAATTTATTTTTCATGCATCAATATTCATGAGATCAAAGTTTTGGGTCATGAAAATTGAAAATTTTGGCCCATGGGTCGATCCAGAGCTAATCGGACCATTATGTTCCTGGTGCGAGAACATACGGCTTTCCGTCCGGATTTGCTCTTTCTTGCATATCTCTTCATTCGGGGGTCAGATTTTTGATCCGTTTTGAGCGTTGCCTAGCTCTATGTATACTTGACAATGTGGTAAAGTTGGAATTCCATGTTAGAGTTCCAATTTGTCCCAAAGTGTCAGGGGCAATGGTCATTTCGGCCTTCCGGTGTCCGTTTTTCATGTTTTGGGCACCGTTGCGAATCTCTTGACCGGGGCTATGTAATGAACACATTATCTTGGACATTTGTAGCATGTAAGGCCATGCCAAGGCATTTCCAAAGCCTATTTACATCATCTATTCACGAATTTTTTGAATCTGGGTCAGATTTTCTGCACCGGCCTTGGCATTGCTGAAACTTGTATTGAGCAAGCTAAGCGGAAAAATTTGATGCCAACAAATGCCCCCCATGGGAAGTTTCTTGGAGATGGGAGTCGAGAAGGGACTGCCCATGTAAGTTGGCCTCCGGTATTTGTTCTGCTTTGTCCCTGGCAATTTATCCACTGCTTCTGCTACATGAGCTTTCTTCAGGACTGAGAAGGGCTTGGGCCCTTGTACATGACCAGCCTTGGCTTCTTTTTGTGTTTGGTTGCCCATCCTCTATTCAATAGGCACATTTGATGGTGTCAGTTCTTGCATGCTCCCCAACAAGCAAGCTCTCTAAATGAGCTAGTCTTTCATTTTTATTTTATTTTATTTTTTTGTTGTTTTTATTTTTCTTACCGATCCGATCGTCTCTTGCAAGATTTTCACGCACACCAGCCCCCTTGATGTTTTGCCTTCACGCCTCCAGAGAGGTTTTCATGTAGCAGGGTTACCTGATTTTGCCTAGAGTGCCCTTTTAGGTTTTCACTCTAGCCAGGTCTTCTCTCTTCTTTTCTTCTTTTCTTTTCTTTTCTCTTTTTTTTTTCTTTTCTTCTTCTCTTTTATTTTCTCTCTTTTTTTCTTTCTTTTTTCTTTTCTTCTTCTCTTTTTTTTCTTTTTCACTTTCTTTTCTTTCTCTCTCTGTTGTATAGGGAATTAAGGCTTCCCTCAAGCCATATGCAAATAGAATGAACCAGGTTGAGATTTGTGATAACTCAACACGGGGGTCCAACCAAAGTTGTGAAACCAATCAAGGGGCTTCAAACAAGTGAGTGGAGAAACCAACACAGGGGGGTTCCTGACAAGGAAAAGACCAATCCAAGTGCAGAAGGCTACTTGTCATGGAAGACTAATACTGAAACCATCTCAAAGGGGGTTTCAAACAAGATATGACCAATCAAAGTGCCTAAGGCAACTCAGCATGAGGGTCAAATTTTGAAACTGACACAGAGGGAATTTCAATCAAGGCAAGACCAATCCAAGTAGGGGAAAGCAACTTGGCATAAGGGTCGAGTGAATGTGAGACCAATCCAAGTGCTAGGGGCAACTTGGCCTGGGGGCCTAATAAGGTTGTAAAACCAACACAAAGGGATTTCGGGCTTGCCTACAAGGCAAAGTTTGTGGACTACAAAGGGTCCGATAGGAAATCTCAAAGGGTTGGTTTCCTAGGGGTCCACACAAAGGGTAGGACTAATAGTGCCACAAAGGGGTGAATGGGAGCCTCAAAGGGGCTGGTGTCCCATGAGTCTAAACAAGGTGTAGGAATATAGTGCCACAAAGGGGCGAATGGGAGCCTCAAAAGGGCTGATTTCCCAAGGGTCCACACAAAGGGTAGGACTAAAGTGCCACAAACGGGCGAATGGGAGCCTCAAAGGGGCTGGTGTCCCATGGGTCTACACAAGGTGTAGGAATAGAGTGCCACAACGGGGCGAATGGGAGCCTCAAAGGGGCTGGTGTCCCATGAGTCTACACAAGGTGTAGGAATAGAGTGCCACAAAGGGGCGAATGGGAGCCTCAAAGGGGCTGGTGTCCCATAGGTCTACACATGGTGTAGGACAAGAGTGCCACAAAGGGGCGAATGGGAGCCTCAAAGGGGCTATGTGAAAGATTTTTGGATTCCAAGAACATTGTGGTCCTATGGTGGGGATTCTAGGGAGCATTTGTAGTCCCAAGAAGAGTTTTGGTTCCATAGGTGTTGTTGTGGTCCCAAGGAAGAGCTTTATGCCCAAAGGAGCTGTTGTGGTCCTAAGGATGTATCCAAATAAACTGTAGTGGTTGTAAGGATAGGTTTGATGACTGAAGGAGCTGTTGTGGCCCTGAGGACATATCCAAATGAGTTGTAATGGAACTGAGGATAAGTTTTGTGTCCAAAGTAGTTGTTGTGGCCCAAGGGGCAAATCCAAAGAGACTGTAGTGGTCCTAAGGATAATTTTGATGACTGAAGGAGCTGTTGTGGCCCTGGGGATGAATCCAAAGGAGCGGTAGTGGCCCTAAGGATAGTTTGATGTTCCAAGGAGCTGTTGTGGCCCTGGGGATGAATCCAAAGGAGCGGTAGTGGCCCTAAGGATAGTTTGATGTTCCAAGGAGCTGTTGTGGCCCTGGGGATGAATCCAAATGAGCTGTAGTGGCCCCAAGTATAGCTTTTTTTGTCCCAAGGAGCTGTTGTGGCCCTAGGGACAAATCCAAAGGAGCTGTGGTGGCCCTAAGGATAACTTGGTGTCCCAAGGATGAGAAGCTTTTTCTTTGGACCACCAAAGTTGGAGTAGCCAAGGTGGTGTGGGTTTTGAAATCGCCCAGAATAAGGTTCCAGACAACTTTGAGAATGTTTTTTTTTCTTGTAGATCATCAAGACCGGAGTGGTCGGGATGACATAGAGGTTTTGTGAACCAAAATGACTTGAGTGGTCAAGATGGTACAAGTTTGGATGACCTGTCAAACCGTGCATACCGGGAGGATCATGATGGACTGAAAAAAATTTTTATGAGCCATGGAGACTAGCTAACCGTGGCCAAGATTTTTTTTTTTTTTAAATCAACCTGACTGCTCCTTTGTGGAATTTTCACCCAGGCTGACCCCTTTTCACTTTTGCCTGTGCGTCCCATTGTAGGGTTTTCACACAGCAGGGTTATCCAATTTTGCCCAAGGCGCCTTTGCAGGTTTTCACCTTGACTGGAATATTTTGACATTTTTACCCTTAGCCATTCATGGTGTTTGATTGACTAAGTCCATCAGGCATCTCCATTTTTAGCCCATTCTTTTTTTTTCATCTCCTTTTCTATTTTTTTTTGTAGGGAATTAAGGCTTCCCTCAAGCCATATTCCAGAAGAATGAACCAAGTCAAAATTAGAGGTAATTCAACATGGGGGTTCGAGAAGAGTTGAGATACCTAACACAAGGGGGCTTTAGCTAGGTGAATGGAGAAACTGACACAAAGGGGATTTCCTAAGGGGATGAGGCCAATCCAAGTGCGGAGGGCAACTTGGCATGTGGATCTAATCTTCAAACTGACACAAAATGGAGGTTTTAAATGGATAAGTGGAGAAACCATCATAAAGGTGTTTCCTCAGCAGGATAAGGCCAATCCAAGTGAGAAAGGTAACTTAGCCCGAGGGTTAAAATTTGAAACCTACTCAAAGGGGATTTCAAGTAAGATAAGACCAATCCAAGTATGAAAGGCAACTTGGCATGAGGGTCAGAATTTGAAACCTACTCAAAGGGGAAGGAAAATAAAAGATAAGACCAATCCAAGTATGAAAGGCAACTTGGCATGAGGGTCTGAATTTGAAACCTACTCAAAGGGAATTTCAAGTAAGATAAGACCAATCCAAGTATGAAAGGCAACTTGGCATGAAGGTCTAATGAAAGCTCATGAAGCTAACACAAAGGAGCTTCAATCTTGCCTAAAAAGCAACGTTTAAGAGCCACAATGGGGCTAGTAAGGAACCACAAAGGAGCTATCCTTTTGTAAACATTTGCACTAAAGGCAGAAACAAAGTCTCAAAGGGGTGAGCATGGAGTCTCAAAGGGACTAGATTTTTAAGAAAAGCTAGCACAAATGGAAGCAATAAGAGGTCATAGAGGGACCAATAAAGAGCCTCATAATGGCTAAATAGGGAGCCAAAAAGGGGCTAGATTTCCAAGGGTCTACACAAAGGGTAGGACTAAAATGCCACAAAGGGGCAAAGGGGAGCCTCAAAGGGGCTGGATTCCCAAGAGTCTACATAAAGGGGAGAAGTAAAATGCCACAAATGGGCAAAAGGGAGCCTCAAAGGAGCTGAATTCCCAAAGGTCTACACAAATGGTAGAACTAAAATGCTTCAAAGGAGCAAATGGGAACCTCAAGGGGCTGATTCCCAAGTGTCTACACAAAGGGTAAAACTGAAATGCCACAAAGGGCGAAAGGGAGCCTCAAAGGGGCTGGATTCCCAAGGGTCTACACAAAGGGTAGAATTAAAATGCCACAAAGGGGCAAATGGGAGCTTCAAGGGGCTGGATTCCCAAGTGTCTACACAAAGGGTAGAAGTAAAATGCCACAAATGGGCAAAAGGGAGCCTCAAAGGAGCTGAATTCCCAAAGGTCTACACAAATGGTAGAACTAAAATGCTGCAAAGGAGCAAATGGGAACCTCAAGGGGCTGATTCCCAAGTGTCTACACAAAGGGTAAGACTGAAATGCCACAAAGGGCGAAAGGGAGCCTCAAAGGGGCTGGATTCCCAAGGGTCTACACAAAGGGTAGAATTAAAATGCCACAAAGGGGCAAAATGGGAGCTTCAAGGGGCTGGATTCCCAAGTGTCTACACATAGGATAGGACTAAAGCGCCGCAAATAGGTGAAGGGGAGTCTCAAAGGGCTAGACTCCCAAGGGTCTACACAAAGGGTAGAACTAAAATGCCACAAAGGGCGAAATGAAGCCTCAAAGGGGCGAGATTCCCAAGTGTCAACACAAAGGGTATGACTAAATTTCTACAAAGAGGCAAAAGGGAGCCTCAAGGAGGCTGGATTCCCAAGGGTCTACACAAAGGGTAGAATAAAAATGCCACAAAGGGGCAAAAGCCTCAAAGGGGCTGAATTTCCAAGGGTCTACACAAAGGGTAGAACTAAGGTGCCACAAAGGGGCGAAGAGGAGCCTTAATGTGATGGACTTTATGGAAGGCTTTCATAGAGGGAAGAGATGGTCACAGAGGGACCAATGAAAGAGATAGCCTCAAAGGGGCTGATTTAAAGGTTTGCACAAAAGGCAAGAATGAGAGAGACTATTGAAGCCAAAGAGGCATTTACAATAGCCTCGCTGCATGAACGAGTGGTCAAGGTAGCAAGTTGAGTAGGCTACCAAGATCAGGGTGATCAGGGTAGTAGAGGTTTTAGGGCCATACAAGCCAGAATGGCCAAGATGGTAAAAGTGTTGGGAGTCATCTGAAATGGGAGGAAAGTGGTGTGTGTGTATGTGTTTGTTTGTTTTGTTGGGCCATGTGGGCTGAATAGCCAAGGATGGGGAATATTTTTGTAAACCACTAAAATCGTATTGATCAAGGTGGTGGGAGTTCAAAGCATCACTAAGTCCGAACAAAGCGTGAGTGATAGAGGCTTGTAGCACCACAATCGAATGGTTAAAGTGGCGATGATTTTCTCGAAAAATGTTATGGAAAGGAGGACATAGGGCAACAATATAAGAATGGCCCTCAATGTGGTCAAGGCCGTGGTTTCAACCCGGAAGGGCTTGCATCCGAGCGTTGTAAATGACCAAGCTTAGAAGGTAGAAGCTCCACTCGGGGAAACATTGGTATTTGGAAGCCACATTTGTTTGAGGACCGGCGCAGGGTTTGGATCCTTGCCCCCGGTCGGTACGAGAGTCCGCCGTCCGGGCTCTCGGTGGGGTGTAGCTTGTGCGGGAAACTTGCCACCAATCGGCAATGGTAAGTTAGTAGGATGACCTAAGGACTAGACCGCTGGTCGGTCGGCTTGTTGGAGAGTGGCTTGGACAAGAAGGCTGCCCTTAGTTGCTTGAGCCGAGCATGGACAATGTTGATCGGTGGCCCCTCAATTGCTAGAATTTTCTAACAAAGAAAAGTTGCCGGTCACGCTAGCTATCTTCAAGTCAGACCACTGATCGGTCAAATTTATATAAGGACCTGGGCAGAGGGTCTGGAACCTTGCCCTCGGTCGGCATGAGAGTCTACTGTCTAGGACCCTAGGCATGGAGTAGCTTGAACGAGGAACTTGCCACCAGTCAGTAGAGCAAAGTGTTGGAAGAGTCGGTCGGCAGACTAACCAAATGTAAGGAATTTTCTGATGGCAAGTGTTTGGGGCCTGCCAACTCTCTCCTGGTCAGACCGCTGATCGGTCTAGTTGAGGAAAATGGGCTAAGAGCTGATCCCTCACGTGGACCGGCCACCTTTATAGCCATACGTTAGCTTGTGTTTTCAAGTTTCAAAGGAGAGGGCTGTCCCCACTCCTTGTCCTGCTTGGCCATTGGTCAGCCGATCTTCTTAAGTTGGATAGAAGACTTAAGCTTCTATTGTGTAGCTAGTGAAGCAACAATGGTGCGCATGGCATGGGCCCTATCTTTGACATCCAACCACTCGAAAGTAAGAAACTGGTTGTCAAGTAGTAGATCAATAAGTTGAACTCGTCGTGTTTGGATGAAGGCAGCCAGGAGAGTGAGATTCCAGGGGCAATGCACATTGCTAACCATCAGGTGATGGCAAGACTAATGTCTGACTCGAATCTTGAAGAGACTCTACTATTGTTGTTTTGCAGCGCGAGCTCAAACCGGGTGTTTAATTTCACGGCAGGCATTTGCTGTTGAATCCTTGTGGGCCGGACTGCTAGCTAGTCAGCGTGAAGAAGGAAAGGACCAACAAGGAGCTTCCCCTAATCAGCTGAGCTGGGGTAGCCTAAACTGCAGTGGAGCATCATGCATGGTACTCAGCAGTGGCAACTTTTAGGATTTCTGCCTGTAAGCCCCTCATCTGGGAATGGTGAACAACAAACCTTGATAGAGGTTGGTTCCATTGAGGAGAAGCCAAATTCAGTTAGGGACCATGGTAGAGGGTTTAGCACCTTGCCCCCGGTCAGCAAGGGGATCCATTGGATGGACTTCCCCGTGAGGAATAACTTGTGTGGGGAACATGCCCCCAATCGGCGGAGGCCGGGTGCCGAAGTAGTAAGCCAACGGTGGGCTAATTGATGTTTTCATCATGTCAAGTGGCTGCCGCCAGTCTTCATGGGCCGGACCACCGATCGGTCGGCCAGTGAAGGGAATGACCTACGGGGAGTCTACCCACAGTCGGTTGAGTAGTGAACTTGAAAGGGTGGTCAATGAGCCAACCATTCACAAAGAATTTTTCCATGGTAGGTGGTAGCACCTGTAGGTTTTGTTTAGCTTGGACTGCTGGTCAATCCGATGCAGGAAGGCTGGCCGAGGGCTGGTCCCTCACCCGAGTTGTTATCTTTAGAGCTGCTGATCAGCATATGACTTCATAATTTAGAGGAGAGGGCTGCCCCCTCTTCCTGGCCTCTCCAACTGCTGATTGGCCAGCCCAATGATGAGAGGATCTGACAAGAATGTTTCCCTTGATCAGCTAAGTAGAGAGCTGAAAAAGAAAATTGGCCAATGGGCTGACCAACTACGGTGATTCCCGGCTGGTAGGTGGTGGCACTCGCCGATTCTCCTCATCTTGGACCACCGATTGGTCGAATGAGGGAAGGTGGGCCGAGGGATGGTTCTTTGCACTGCGCTGCCATTTTGGAACCGCCGTCCAGCCCACCTTTCGTAACTCAAAGGAGAGGATTGTTTCCCCGCTCTCCATAGCATTAGCTCATATGTGGATTTGCCCCTAGCTGGCAAAATTGAGTGCCAAGGTGATTCAGTGTCATGGCTGACTACTGATGTCTCTCTCTTTTTATGGCAGGCGGTTGCTGTCAAGCCCTTGGACATTGAACCACTGATCGGTTAGCTAGACGAAGGGAAAATCCGATGGAGAGGCTGCCCCCAATTGGATAAGCTGTGGGGTCTTGTCATCTCAGACCACTGCTCAGTCTAACGAAGTATGGTAGGCTATGGGCTGATCCCTTGCCTGTATTGTCCTTTTTGAGTTTTCTAAGTTCAGAAGGGAGGGCTTCCCCCTCTCCATGGCCTTTCTAGCTACTGGTTTGTTGGATTTCATGGGGCAGGCAGAAGGTTTACACTTCCCCCTTGCATCTGGTGCATTAACATTGGGCACAGTAAGGGTCCCATTGTTGTAATCTAGCCAGTCCATAGTGAAGAACTGTCGACAAGCGGCAAGATAACAGGTTGTAGTCATCTACGCTTCTCCTCCATAAGCTTAGAAGGAGTCTTGATAGGCATAGCTTGGTGGGTATGGTCCCACGAGCAACACACGTTGTTGATGTTGAGGTGCCGAAAGGATTCTCACTCACTCATGTTCTTCCTCAGGTTGAGGGGTGTTGTAGCAGGTGTCAGCATGGCAGCAGGTGCAGGCACAAATGTTGCGGCAGACATAGTAGGTGCCAGGGCAGCAAGTTGAGTAGGTACTATGACCGTGGGTGTGGGTGCGGGCCCAAATTCAAGGGTGATCTGATTCACCATGAAAGTCTCACGTGGGGGAGACAACAGAACATTTTCTGGGAGCAACTTGGCGGTGTCCAGGCCAAGCTTTTGGAGATGCATTATGGAGTAGAAAGTGAGGGGTAGCCTTGCTTTTTCCCTCAGAAGCAGGTGGTGACTCCAAGATGGTGTCGAGCCAGTCCAGGAGCAACACGATCTTCGCAAACTTACTGAAATTGATCACCAACGTGATTGAGCTGACGCTGCATTGTCAACATAAGTTTTAAAGTAAATGACACCTTCACAAGCCGCCGCTGAACCTGTAAAAAGGTTGACTTGATTAGAGTGTTTTTAAGAGGTAGTGGATGTGCACTTTCTCAGATCGCTATGGCAGAGAGATGAAGGGAAAGAGAGGTCCCACCGGGCGTGCCAATTTGTGGGAACCTCGGGAATCGTTTTTGATTCTCTGAAAATGTGTTTAAAAGATTTGTTTTTGAATGTCGAAAATATCGTACCTGAATTTTCTAGTAAAATAGGTGATAGACCATAAAAACTACTAGATAGTCCAGGTGATATTAGAAGAGTATAGAACCGAGGTTCGGGTTCTGTGAAAATATTTTTTTGACCTCTCTCCATCGGATGGTGCGAATATCCGATGTTCATTTACATCGAGCAAGCACTCGAACACCCTTGATTAACTACCATAGCGATCTTGTTTGACGAGAGCGTGCACATCCACAACATGTAAAGAACACAAAGGGCCCCGGCCTTTCAGGCCCGATGAGATGCAAACAAGTTTGATTGGATTTTTGTTTGAAGTTGTTTTATGTTGATTTATGAATTAATTTGGATGTGGTTTGAAATGTTGATTTCAGATTTCCATTTGACTTGGATTTAAATGTTAAGTGTTTTGATTTGTTTTAATTGTTTGGTTTGCATCACATCCGGTCTGTCGGGCTAGTGTCGATGCCCAGTCACACGCAATCAACTCGGCACTTGAAATGTTCATTGAATATTCATGTTCATGCTGGTGTACATCAGATGTGGCAGTTCATATGCCATGTTCAATGCTCGTCGAAGTGCAAATGTGTGAATGTCCTTCCCTTGGTGTAAAATACCACTTGATTGGGAAAATTTTGGCAGCATGCCGCCTTACTTTCCAATCAGTGTGGAATTTTACCCGTCCTACAAGGCATAGTCATTTGACTTTCCAAGTAGTGGGAAGGGTCCGTCTGCAGTGGGAAGCGTGTCCCATGCCTACGCCCGGGTCAACGTTCCGGTGCATGCCGGATGAGCCGCCCAGGGAAGCGTCCAGTTGTGGACTAACTCCTTATTTAATTTTGGCATTTCGCCTTCAGATTTAGTTAAGGTTTATTTTAAGTGTCCAAGGCCCAATGGGCCAGCTTCATCAGCACAATGGGCTGGTCTTCATGTCTCATGGCTTGAGAAGGCCGGCTTCATGCCATGTTGGCCCGGTTGGCCCAATCTTGAGCTTCATGGGCCCTGGCGGCCTGCTTTGAGCTTCATGACCCAATGGGCCTTATTTGCACCTCCATGGCCCGATTGACCTGATTTGCACTCCATTTTTGCACCTTGACATCTTGCTGTAGCAGCGGAGTAGGTGAGCCTCGGAAGGGGCTGGAATGGGTTGGCTAAGGTGCTGTTTAGGTGGGCTTTTGGTAGGACCGCACAAGGGGCAGGTTTAAGGCAAGTTTGGAAGGGTTGATTAGGTGCTGCACAAAGGGCATGTTGAAAAGGATTTCAATGCCTCAAAGGGGCTGTTTGGTGTTGAAATAAGGAAGGTCACACAAATGGGCTGTCTTGGTTGAAGTTGAGAATCCGCCTGAGAGACAGACTTGTCCCGTCGTACGGATTCCAAGAATTCCCAGGACATCACCCTCTCCTCCAGCCAAAACGAGGGATCAAGAGCCCGCCCGGGGGAGACTTGGCCCATCTTGTGGATCCAAGAATGCCCGGGACATCGCTCCATCCTCCTCAATGGGTAAGGGATCTGTGTAGAGAATAGTGCTGATTGGGTGTGTTGCACATAGGGCAAACTAGGTGACCATCAAAGGGGCCTGACATGGGTGCTCACAAGGGGGCGGAACTTGGGCCAGCAAGGGGGACTGTTTTGCATGCCATTCAGGGCCTGATTGGGAAAGGCAGGAGGTGCATGTCCATGTGACCATCAGTGGGGTCAAACCAAGCATGATAGTAGAAGGTTTAGAGGCCAACATGGAGGGCCAAAAGGGTGCACAAAGGGGCTGGTTCAGAGGTCTATTTTAAGGGGCAGCAAGGGGCTGTTTTTTGTGATGGCCAAATAGAGGGTACACTTGGGGCTTTCTGTAGACAAATGTGAAGGCCACTCAAAGGGGCTGAATGGGCATTACTCAGAGGGTATGACACCATGGAGAGGGGTAGAGAAGAGAAGGGGAAGAGTTGAATTAAAAGGCTACATTGGAACACACTTTTTCAACTCACCGGTTTTTTCTTCTCTCTTGCACTGCAGGTGGTGTTGAAGATGATGGGCTGAAGGTGCCACCAAACCCTTATTCTCTTGCTGTTGGATGAGAAAAGGGGGTCTTCTCCTTGCTGATGTTGATGGATGGAGCAAAGGAATGAAGAGAGCTTGCTGCACTTGCTGAAGTTGGCGCACCAATCAGGTGGGCTGGTTGCACCTGCTGCTGGCGCGCCTGCTGGAGGGAGGCCTTTTCTCCTTCTTCTTCTTCACTTGGAACACCACAAGGGGTCTGGAGAGGTTGCTGAATTTCTGATGAAGACGTCCAAGCAAGGAGAAGTTCTCTTGGTGCAGGGTAGAGGGAGGAGAGGTAGGGCTTCCGCAGGGTGATCAGCTTGTCCTGCACATGGCCTGCTGAGAGGGCTTTTATAGGGGCTGAGGGGCGCCATCTCCAGGAGGAGATAAGGCTGGAGGTTGTTGAGAGAAGATAAGGATAACTCAAGGGAGGTTGGGGATGATAAGGATAACCCATAGTTGGTTGTTGAGGATGATTATGCGCCAACTAGAAAGAGAGGGAGATAAGCTTGGTTAGTTGTAGGATTAGTTAGGATGAAGATAAACCAAGGGAGAGATAGGGATAAGCCATGGGAGGTGGTTGAGGGAAGTGGTTGAGTGGGACCCACTAGCCAAGGAAGGAGGAGGTGGGTGCACCTCCCTCCCCTATTTTCTAGGGCTTCTTGCGCACATATCAGATGAGGGAGGATGGAATTCGACCATGACAGGTTGGGTTAGCCCATCTTGGGTTAGGTTTAACCATGGTTTAATCAAAGTGCTCCCGATCCAACGGCTAGCATTAACTCCGACCAAAACCAATTAAATAAATCTCAAATTGACTTTAAAAAATTCCAGATCATGCCCTGATGGCCATTGATCTTATGCTCCATATTGATGTGTGGTTGAGATTACTTGAATTGCAACGGATCTCCTAATTTAGCTAGTTTCTCTGATCGGTGCGATCTCGGCCGTCGATAATGTCGAAAACTGTATCTGAGTGCAATTACCTTCTCCCATTGGCCAAATTTATTTTTCATGCATCAATATTCATGAGATCAAAGTTTTGGGTCATGAAAATTGAAAATTTTGGCCCATGGGTCGATCCAGAGCTAATCAGACCATTATGCCCCTGGTGCGAGAACATACGGCTTTCCGTCCGTATTTGCTCTTTCTTACATATCTCTTCATTCGGGGGTCAGATTTTTGATCCGTTTTGAGCGTTGCCTAGCTCTATGTATACTTGACAATGTGGTAAAGTTGGAATTCCATGTTAGAGTTCCAATTTGTCCCAAAGTGTCAGGGGCAAAATGGTCATTTCGGCCTTCCGGTGTCCGTTTTTCATGTTTTGGGCACCGTTGCGAAGCTCTTGACCGTTGCGAAGCTCTTGACCGGTCATCGAGCAGGCTTCGTGTTTTTACAGTTCACGTGCGGCTCTCGCTCGAAGGTTACGGCAATATTCCGGAAATCATTGGTCCATTCTCAACTTACAAGGGGCTCCACCAATGTCCTTAGCTCATCTTCACAAGGTAATCCGGATCAGATAACGGTCAGATAAAAGATATCACCTATGGAATAAGAGTCTGGGGCTCCGAATTAGGCCAATTTGGCGTGTCTACACTCATTCCATCAATTCGAGTTCAACTCGACAGGGACATCCCTATCGATGAGAGACGAGAATCTCTCCTTGCACAACTTGAACTCCTTGATGAAAGAAGGTTGGCCACCTCCGAGCATGTTTGGACTTATCAAAACAGATTGAAAAGGTTTTATCAAAAGAGGGTGGTAAAGAGAAAGTTTGAAATCAGTGAGATGGTAGTCAAACACATATTTTTTAAGTCGGGTGGTCCCTGCTCCAAGTTGCAACCTAATTGGGAAGGGCCTTTTGTTATAACTGAAAAATATCCAGGCAATGCATATGAGCTAACTAACGCCGATGGAGAAAAATTGAACCATCCATGGAACAACATTTACCTTAAAAATATTTTCCTTAAAAAATGGAGAATTTATGGTATGATATTAAGTCATCGATCCCAGAGTGTTCGCTACAGGACAAGGGTAGACATCACCCTGCACACACAACACCTCCTGATCCCATAATCCAGATAGCCCGACACTCGAGAAAGGCAAGGCAAAACCCTGAAGGCGGAAAAGAACTCTCGCCCTATTCTCTTCTATTCGGTCGAAGATAGGTGAAGGAGATTAGAGGAGAATAGTATCGAAAATGCCCTCCACCTTAGTAGGAGGCCGTCTCATAGGGTGCAAAAGGGTGCCAAAGGATGGGCAATGAACCCCACAAGTTTAAACAAATATGGGCTTGTCTGAATGAGTACCCAGAAAAGTAGAAAATAAAGAAGGCACTAAAAGATAGGTAATGACCCCACAAGTCAAAGACTTGTCTAAGTGAGTGCCACATTTAGAAAAGACCCCAAGAGACCAAACCCCAATAGGCAATTTAGGCATGAGTAGAGAAACCCTCCTCAACACCCCCAAATCCTATCAAAGACTTTCTTTATTATTCTTCCATCTTAAACCCCTAGGGTAGAGTAAACTATCTAAACTCAGGGGTAATCCAAACCGATCAAGAGAAGAGGGCAAGAAAGATTCTGGGTAGGGAACCTTATTTTCACGTGGTGTTTATCGCTTGAATCTTGATTAACACTCAAAGATCGATGAATTGTCTCGATACCAGCACATTCTCCACAAAAATTCAAAAATTAAATATTTTTAAAATATAAAAATTTGAATATTTTCAAAATCCAAGCAAAAAATTCGAATATTTGCACAAATTTAAAAATATGAATGTTTTCAAAAAAAATCTAAAAAAATGATGATTTTTAAAAAAAAATTAAAAAAATGCATTGTTTAACGTGGCATAACCTTGTTTTTTGCCTTTGCTATCATTTATGTTTACCTTTATGTCTTGCATGTTTCATTTCTACATTGCATGTTTATCTTTATTATCACCCCGTTAAGAGGGTTCCTCCCTTTGACCTAAGTCAAAGTTGGTCGTAGTAGGCAAAGTGATGAGTCGTTGTGAAGATCTGATCCTCTTTTATCAAGTATTTTCAGGGGCTTTAAAGTAAGATGGGAAGGTTCTCTCAACAACAGGTAAGTTCTCTTAACCATTTCATTTCGGTCATTTAGGTTACTTTTACACTTTGTTAAGAAGACTCCTCTCTTTGACCTAAGTCAAGGCAGATAGCAATAGGCAAAGAGATAAGCCATGGTGAAGATTTAATCTCTTTTATTAAGTGTTTCAAGATTATGAGATTAAGAAGGGAGTGACTCTTGCCATAGCAGGTAAGCTCTCTTAACTTTTACCTTGTTTATTTTGTTAGTCATTTTGTGCATTCTACCTGGTTAATAAGGCTACCCCCCTTGACATATAAGCATGGCAGGATGACAATAAGCAAGGGGGTAAGCCATGGCGTAGATCTAACCCCTTTATTGAGTATTTCAGAAAAGAAACACGAGTCAAAGAGGGAGGCAGGTCTCGCCAGTAGGTATGTTTCTTACCCTACATCTATTATTTAATTTTATTATTGTTTGCCATCCTTTAGAAGGCTTTGCCCCTTGACAAACTTGTAAGGGGCCAAGCTGGAACATGATATTGACTATTCTTTCAAGAAATGTCAAGCAGATCAAACAACATTGAAGCAAACAGATAAAGATCTGATTACACCATCAAGTGCTACAACAAGGAAGAAAAGCAGCTACAACACCAGAAAAGCTTAAGTCTGCTACTGCTGCCACCCACTCTAGGGGAATGACCGCATAGAGGAGCCATGGAAGTCGTGTCCGCTAATGCCACTGCAACTGCCTTGCTAAAAAGAAGTGGCCAAGAACGCGGTGGTGCCACTTGTGTGGCTCTGACTCTACTCCTGCTGGCTCTGGCCATGGTGGCCATGCCCCCGGTTCGAGGGCACGTTCAGTCAAATTCTTTGAAAATTTCTCAAAAAAATTCCATAAAATTGAGAAAAATTTGTTAAATGAAATTTATTTATGTTTTGTATTTATTGAGGTCGAGTGGACATTGTTGTCCATTTGGGACTAACATTTTTTATGAAAGACAGGAATTGCTCATAGAAACAGAAAAATCAACATGGGAAACCCCCATAAGTTGCCGGCTAACATATAAGTTGTTAGTCGTGTATTATTATTCTATGCATTATTGTTGAAGACCGTAAATGCGGAGAAGACTTGACTCGAGATCCCCTTCATCAAAATCTACGATGGTTGGGTCAGCTCCGATGCTCATGGATAAGCCAAAGTTGTGCTGTGAAGGACGATGGTTCCCATTTGGATATCTTGACCTTATAGACAATATATATCTTCAACTATTTTTTAAACAAGTCTTGTTTTTGTTTTCTTGAGATCAGCATGCATCATGTAGTATTAGTTATGTAGTATTAGTTGCATTGCATTTTTCGTTATCATCATACATCATTCATTCATGGTCTTCTACCTCCGTCAGGATATCTCTAAACCCTAACAGAGATATTCTCCCATCGCATACCCCAATTCTGATCTTTCTAATATCCCATCATGTTCTCTAATCCCACCGTGTTTGATAATCCCACCGTGTCTGTTAATCCCACTGTGTTTGGTAATCATCTTGTGCCTCCAAATCTTTCATTTCTATCACCACTATGGCCACTACAACATCCCTCTTGCTATTCATCCCACCGTGGCAGTCACTTCATCCCACCAAGGGCCTCCTATTCGATCAAAACTTGCATCATCACTATCTTCATGGTCTGTGCTTCAACATTTGCCTTTTGGAATTCGAGATCATTCCATTCCGAATTGAATCTTGTTTCTCGGAAGATTTAAATGAATCTGAGAGCCTGAATGTGCTCGATTGGTATTCTTTTATTTTTTTAAAAAAATCTCTTTTTAAAATTTAGCCCATCACAGTACAAGAACACCGCAAAGATTGGGTTATCGGCTAATGATGAACCTACGAACCCATGTTTTAGGGACTCCCCACCGCGTTGGGGGTTGGCTATTCTTCTCTCATGCCAATGGCACATCTCTTACCAATCGAACATAGGAAGACTTGATGAAACATGGAAGTTAACCAGGAGACTTGAGGAGATTCGTCTTGTCGGATCTGGTCATTGAGTGTGTCTATATCTACACCTTGATGCCACCTTTTCAGTCCATCGCCATTTCGCTCTACTGCATTCCACTACGATCCATCTCACTTCTCTACGTTTTCTCTACATTTCACTCCGCTCTGCTACATGCCATTCCCTTGCAAAGCCAACATCAAGGCGAGGCAAGCTGTAGACATGCCAAATTGGCCTGATTCAGAGCCCTAGGCTCCTATTCCATTGGCGATATCCTTTATTTGACCATTATCTAATCTAGATTACCTCGTGGAGACAAGCTAAGGACGTTGGTAGAGCCCCTTGTGAGTTGGGAATGGATCGATGATTTCTGGAATAGTGCCATAAACTTCAAGTGAGAGCCACACATGAACCGTGAAACACGAAGCCTGCTCAATAATCGACGTTGAATGGTCCATACTTGAAGGTCTCGGGAGTCCTGCATGTGGTCCGTAACATTTAAGGTTTCTGAGAAGTCATTTCGGTAGGCGTTGGTCTATAACAGCTTTTCTTTATGGCTTTTCGATCCATGTTGACACGGCTATCCCGGACCACGTGTTGGGCCTTTTCGGTCAACACCAAACCTTTTCGGTCGATTTTAGGGTTTCTCGACTTTTCCGAGCTTCGGTTCACGTTTACCGGGTTAACCTCGGATTTTTCGATGATTATAGGTTTTATGACCATACTGGACTTGTTCGGTTTTCATTTTAAGTCATCCTAAGTTGACCCAAGATTCTTCGACCGGAACCGTGCCCTTTCGGATCTCCGTCACGGTTTTTGGCTTTTTATGAGAGGGTAAACTAGTAGAAATCCCTATGCAAATGTCTCGGGAGTCATGCCAGCTGGTTTACTGACTTGAAGAGCTGCGGTTTAATGCCCTCTTTCCAATGCAACAAACGGGAGCCAAATCGGACATCCCGTTTGCAAGTTACGGCCTGCGGAACACGTGCGTAGGAGAGAGTGTGTACCGCGCCCCCACTCCCTTTGAAATGGTAGGGCGCGGCCACCGTGCCCTCATACTGGGGGTGCTCCCTACGCGCCCTCAGTCCGCGGGCACGGATTGTTTCCAAAACCGGAAACTACCCCGATTTACACCTTGTAAACTAGATTTTGGAAAATTTACTCCGCTTAAGATTGATTATTTTGACCGCGCCCCCGAGTCAGAGGTGCATTCGTTGTGTCAAGTTTGATTTTTAGCAATTTTCCAAAAGGTTCCAACAATTTTTAGCAATGAGACGCGTAATGCGCCCTCGCTTCCTTTGAAAAAGGGGGGCGCACAGACCGTGCCCCCAGGATGAGGGCACACTCTGTGCGCCCTTAGTTGGAGGGTGTGCCCTACGCACCCTCACTTCCTTTGAAAGCCGGGGGCGCGGTCAAGCCAGTTTCTATATTTTGAACCGATTTCCATTCTCCATAAATTGAGAGCTATTTCCAACGAACCAAGGGAGAACCCCCCGTGCCTAGCTCATCCTAAGGTCGTCCAAGCTCCCTCCCGAGGCCGTCCCGACGTCCAAAGCTGATCCGACGTCAAGAGATCGATCCCGAAGTGAAGGAGAATCCCGTTTCATATGTTCTACAGCAACCGAATTTCATCGGCTTCGGTATAAAATTCAGGGCTTCTGCTGCAAAAGTCTTAAATAGAAGAGTTGTTCTTGTCTTTGTCCTCTTTCATTTTCAACTGGCAGCACTCGATTCCAATTTGGCATCTGTCTGTGGTGATTGCTGCACTGAGGGCGTACATCCAGGTTCTGTTCTTCTATATCTGTCCAATTTCTAATTTTCTACAGGCTTGTACAGACGGATTCCGGAGAAGTCATCAACAGGAGATATCTTCCTCTCCAAGTTTTCCATCCATAGAAAGAAATGACACTCGATTCCAACATCAGGGTCATCCGTAGAATTCTCTGCACCAAAGTTGCGTCAGAAGGGTGCAAGGCTACCCGAATCGGCCTTCTTCAACCAACTCGGCTTCAACTCAAGCCAATTCACTTCATAAGTTCTTCTTAACTCATTTCATTCAGTCTATTTATTTGTTATAATATCGTTTAGTTTAGTTTGCATCTTTTTTACATAACTAAAAACACAAAAAAAGAGGTTAAGGCTCACCCCGAAGCCAATGAGTTCGGTTTCAATTGCTTATTTTTCATCTTTTGTTATAGTTTCTACACTTCTATCAAGTCTAATCAAACACTTCACTTGATTCATTGTTTTAAGTTGCATAGATCGATCAAGCTAGCACCGGTTGGACACTTTTATCAAGTCAATTCATTCCTCACTCTCCTCCCACATGACCTGAACCATCTCCGGTGCTCGAGTGACGCCATGAGATGAAAGTTTGGGGATCAATATGAGTGTGGGATCGAGGTGAGTATTTTATTGCTTTCTGAGTGTTTTCCAATTCACCCCCTTTCCCCTATTCCATCTTTCACCCTTTTCTTGAGGTGCCGATCCGGAACCCATTTCTGGAGTCGACAACGGCATCGAATTCCAAGTTCAGGAGTGTCTGCAATGGCTTCCGGAACAAAGATGCATGGAACCAGTCCCATGAGCCCTAGTCCCACGGCATGTAACCATGCACTGCCATCTTGAGGCATATGGCCATGTGCCCTGATCGGGGGCACGAGGGAACCAATTTTCTATCAGGACTCTACCTCTAACCGGATTGGATTGAAGTTTTTGACCAGATAAAATCGAACTTTTTGGAAGGATAGCATGCACTCTAGGCCAGAGCGCAAGGTACTTGTTTTTTAGGACCGGATTGCGCCATTTTTCTCTTATAAATAGACTCCGATTTCAGTCGTTCCAAAGGCTGGTTCATGACCCCCTGGGCATCTCAAGACGTCCAAGCTCCCTCCTCCATCAATTTTGTGATTTTTAGGGTGAAAAATTCATGTTTTTAGAGAGAGAAAAGTTGATTCATGAGAGAGAAAGGCCGGACTGCAGGTGATCTGCTAGGTCTTTCTTCATCGGCTTCTACATCAGTGTGTGGACGTCTGCTATCCGAGATCTCAACATAAAAGTTCTTCTCTGAGTCTTCTTTTCTTTGCAATAAACGGCATGTGATTTAAATATTAGGGCTGGTCATGGAGAGCACTGAAACAAAGTCGTGCCTGGCAGATCCTGAACTGTTTTTTGGCTTTTTTGACAACCCAGATTTGGCTATATCTCTCTCAATTCTTCTCAAAAATTATGTTATTTTTCTTATATCCTTGTGTCATCATTCTACATCCTCCTATTATTTTTTTACATTTTTGTGTATTAGTTTTAGTTTGATAATCCGAAATAAAAAAGGGGTTAGAGATAACCCAAATCTGGTCAGTTTCCTTTCAGTTGTGTGTTTCATGTCATTTTCTTTACATATACTTCACTTTGTTTAGTTCTAATTGTATTTTCACTTATTTTGTTTGTCTAGTTGCATAGGAAACTAAGCACCCACGCGTTGAGTACTCTTCTTCATCGGCCGACCGAAGAAGGAGAAGCTTTGACCCACACTCTTCCCGCTAAGGTGCACACAGTCATTTTTATTGCATAAAGTGGAACCTGTGGTTCCTGGCAACCATATAATGTCTTAAATTTCCTTCTTTTCATTTTCTTCACACATGACCCAAACCATCTCTTTGGTGATCGAGCGACGCCGAGGGATGAAAGTTCGGGGATCAATGTGAGTGTGGGACTGAGGTGAGTTATTTTTCGTGTTTTCTCTTTTTTCTCATCCCTTCTTGAGGTGGCGATCCGGATGCACTGACTACCTTGAAAAGGAGAGCCTCATTTTCAGAGTCAACAATATCTTCTGGAAGAATTTGAAGCAGTACAGCTTGTCAAGCAGAGTTATGTAAATTTCAAAAACATGATAAAAAATATCTATCCATCTTGCTTCGAAGAAGATGAGGACATGATCATGCTCTGAAGTCCAGACAAAATATTCTAGAAGAAATGTGAAGTCAGCAATGAAGTCATGATAAATCTTGAAGAATAATGAGGTAAGCATTGACCTCATTAATAAAATGACAACCGGATAGGTGTCCCAAATATTATTCTTGAAGAAGGACAACTCACATAAAATTCCAAGACAAAGTCAAAAATTTTATTTGATAAGCCACAAAGATTGAAATCCAACATCTTATAGAAGACACTGGAGCACAAGCCTGAGGCTATAAGAAGAGGAGCACCTTAAAGAAGAAGGACATCGGAGGATGAACAGAAAGTTTCTTAGCATAAATCCTCGTCTTTCAAACATTAGTTTTGAAGAGAGAATAAGAGTTTATTTAGCAGATCTTGTAAGAATGGTGTGAAAATCTCCAATCAAGGAGACTACTACTTGTATCTCTTATGTAAAGATAATGTAAGTTCGTTTTCTTTTATCAGAATAGCTATTGTACCCTTTAATTTTGGCAATGTAAAATGATACTTTGTTTCTCCAATCTATGTTTGTATGCTCTTTATGATCATCTCGTTTCTAAAACCCAAGCAAAGAGCATGGATGCTGATATGGGTTCTGACAGTTTTGTCTGTCAAATTTGAGAGTCAGGATCTCTTTTGGTATCTTTGAGATCGACAGAGTGAAAAGGCTTTGTTAGAAAGTCAAGATCAAGATGCCTGACATACCGAATTTGATTTAGTTGAGATGAAAAAGAGAGCGCAGAAGACGTGATGGTCCCTTAGTACCATGTTAGTAGGCAGAATTGATAGACTCAGATAGTTATTCTGACATCTTTAACTGTCTTTACTTAATTGATGCCTAGTAGATCAATCTTCTTGATACTTTTATTTGGAAGTTCTTATTACGATTTCTTCTTCCCACCTTCAAGAAATCTGGTTAAACACCATGATGGTATCAAAGCAACATAAGAATTTATTAAGAAAATTTCTTATAACTCATAAGAATTCAGTATATAGGCTAGAAACCAGGATCTTTGCCAAGAAGGAGCAATGTTCTGGAGTAGGAAACACTAGTAAAATAGTGCCAAGTACTAAAAGAGGTTATGAGCTATAAGAAGATATCAATCGAACTCCAATCAACTATAGATAAGAACTTTGAAAAAGTTCAAGAAATGTTAGTAGAAATACAAAAGACTATAGAATATCATGCTAAACAACACTTAGTAACCTGGCCCGATATAGAAGCAAAACAACTTGAAGAATCAACTATTCTATACTTAGTTATGTTTAAAGATTATGAAATAGAACAATTATAAAATAGATTCTTAGATATATCATCAAGTGACCTTGATGAGATAGAAAGAAAATTAAAAGCCTTACAAATAGAGGATGAAAATGAAAATCTAAAAATGGTTGTTACAAAAGCTTTTGGCTCAGGAGAACCAAAACCTATAGAAGAAAGTTATGAAACATATGAACAGAATAGGTATGGAGGTAGATATCAAGAATTTGAACCATGAAGAAAACCAAAAGATATATTTAAATTCAAAACAAAAAAAGAAGTTATATATAAACTTCCTCAGATACTATGAAAATAGAAGCTATTCTAGGAAATAGAATATTTTTAGACAGAGATAATGTAATAGATGTTGAAGATGCTATAAGTACTTGGTCTAAAGCAACTTATACATCAACCCAAGATAAAAGATATGATGTCCCAACAATAATTAAATTTATACATATAACATTTAAAGGAATTGTAGAAATTTGGTGGAAGAATCTTTTTGAAACCGATAGAAAATATATAAATGGAGATAACACAACAATAATAGAAGTAATAAATAACTATGAAAATGCAAGTAAAATACAATTTTTAGAAGAAAATTGGCAACTACAAGAAGATGTGCAGAGAACAGTAGAAAAGGATAAATTTTATACTTTATTAGTAAATTTAAGATTATGTGATATTTATCAAATAGAAAAATATAATTGTATATCCCAAATATACTATTATTAATTATTTGATAAAAATCAACAATATCCATATATATGATTATATTTTTCAAAAATACCAAAACCATGGGAATCGAAATTATGCATAGATTATCAAGAAGAATTAGAAATGTGGATTAATATGCAAATGTCACTTAGTAAGCAACCTGTAGAAGAAGTTGCAAGAAAAAGAATGGATACTTTAGGAGCTAGAATAGTATTTACAAGAAAGAAAATATCAGATTACATATTTGAAGCAAGATTAATGAGACAATTTAAGAAATTAAAATATTTAGAAAACGACAAAAATTATGTTGCCAAAATATACCTTATTCAATAGATATAGGTTGGGAATATCTGAGAAAGAAAAAGAAGTTACAAAAGTAAGGATATAAAATAAGATCACTTAAAAAACCACAGAAACAAAAATACAAAACAAGCATTCAAAAATAAAAACAAACTGATAAAAAAACTAAAGAATGTAAATATTTTATATGCCAAAAATTTGAACACTATGTTAATCAATGTCCATAAAAATGTATTATATAAACAATTTCAACAAATAATAAAATACTTAACACTAGTAAATTCATATTCTAAATTAGATTGTGAATTTAGTTACTTTGAGGTAACTTCAAAATCAAAAGGTGAATACTGAAATAGTTAACAAAGGTAAGGAATTAATTATTGAAACAGAAGAAGAAGAAAATTATTCTAATAAATATAGAAAGAAAACTTTATGATGCTATCAAAAAAAAGAGATTTAAGCTGATCAGAGGATAGTGGATTTGAAAATAGTCTAATATCTAAATTAAAAATAAAACATGTTTTATATTATGGAATAACGATGAAAGAATTACCAATGGACACTAAATATGTTAATAATAGAATTAACATCTTACTAATAACTAAACAAGATATTCAACAAAATATAAGAGAAGTTAAAGAAGGTGAAAAAATAGGTTGGATACATATAGGAACAATACAGATCATGATAAAAGCTACATTTTCGAAAAGAAATTGATACACCTATTGAATTAGTTCTATTAGATAATAGAATACCAAATAGAATATATGCCATAGTAGGAATCATACAAGAAAATCTAAGTAAATCCAAACTTTGGAATATCTCTTAAATATAAAAATATAAATCAAGTTTTATCATTAGTACATGATTTAAAAAAAAAATAATTTATGGAAGAAGGTAGTATGCCTTATTCTATAACATATATGGTTAGTTATGTTCTAAGTAATACACATCATAGTGATATATTTAAAAATTCTGAATTTATTACTTTACCTACTATATTTCAACAAGTAGGAAAAATTCATAAGCCAACTATAGAAGAAATAGAAATTCCAAACTTCTATGATATAGATATAACAAAGAAACCATTATTAATAAATGATAAACCAAGATTATCATTTACAATAAATAATGGAAGATTACAAGGAACAAAAGCAATAGGATCAATCTCTGAAAGAAAACAGAACCATTAATGATAACATATACCTCAACTCCACAAGAAATACCAAGAGAAAATACTTTAATTACATATTTATTAAAAGGAAAATATTATGATGGAATAGAATGGAAAGATACCCGGTTCTTAACAAATACAGGAGCATTTGCTGATTTTATAATGGAGAAAATGACAAAAAATCTACCAAAAATAGAAAAACTTTAAGTTTATAGAAATTTTGATAGAAAAATAAGTGAGATACACTATGAAACCATAGTACAAATAAAAATACAAGATTGGAATTATCAATTGTACAAAAGCTCCCGTCTGCAGTGGGCAGGAGATTATCAATTGTACAAAAGTATATCAAAAAATAAATGATTTACAAAAAAACCTTGTAACACAACACTCCCCCTCAAGTTGGTGTGTGAAAATCACGAACCAACTTGTTTGTATGCATCTTGAATTGTTCCTTTGTCAAGACTTTGGTAAACATATCTGCTAACTGATCTTTAGACTTGATATAACAAGTACTAATTAGTCCATTTTGTAACTTTTCTCTAATAAAATGACAATCTATTTCTATATGCTTTGTTCTCTCATGGAAAACCGGATTAGCAGCAATATACATAGCTGCCTGATTATCACAAAACAGATTAGTTGCATCAAAATGTAGTCCAAAATCTTCAATTAAGTAATTCAACCGTTGCACTTCCGAAACAACCATTGCTATAGCTTGGTATTCAGATTCTGTTGATGATTTTGAAATTGTGTGCTGCTTTTTTGTTCTCCAAGAAACAGGATTATCACCCATTAAAATGATGTAGCCTGTTGTCGATCTTCTTGTAATTTGACATGATGCCCAATCAGCATCAACATAGGCTGAAAAACTAAGTTCTGATTCTGCACTTAAGAAGATGCCAGCTCCGGGTGATGACTTTATGTATCTCATAGTTTGTAAAGCATACTCCATATGTATATCACATGATTTTTTCATGAATTGAGTTAATAAATTAACAGAAAAAACAATATCTGGTCTGGTCACTATCAAGTACATAAGTCTTCCAATTAACCTTCTATATCTACATGGATTATCCATTTCCTTTGACTCTTCAAACATCTTGTGTTTAGTTTCAAGAGGAACAGAACATGGCTTGCTATCAAGTAACCCACAATCTTTAATAATGTCAAGAGTATACTTTCGTTGATTCAGAAAAATACCAGAATTATTCCTTGCAATTTCAATTCCTAGAAAGTATTTTGGCTTTCCCAAGTCTTTTTAAACTAAAACTCTTTTGTAACATAGTTTTCACATGGTCAATTTCAACTAAATTATTTCCTGTAATCAAGATATCATCTACATACACAAGAATGTAGATTTCAACAGAATTCTTCTTGTAGACGAAAAGAGAATAATCTGCTTTGGACTGAACAAATCCAAGACTGATAAGAACATTTGTTAACTTTATATGCCAGTTCCGTGAAGCCTGTTGTAAGCCATATAAATATTTTTTAATCTACAAGCAAGATTCTCCCCCTGTCTAGAATACCCCGGTGGCAATGTCATATAAACTTCTTCATCTAAATCCCCATGTAAGAAGGCATTATTCACATCCATTTGATTTAAACACCAACTTTTAATAACGACAATAGATAACAAAACTCTGAATGTTACAAGTTTTGCTACCGGTGCAAATGTATCATGATAATCCAGTCCTTCTAATTGAGAATATCCTTTGGCTACTAAATGTGCTTTGTACCTTGCTATCTCTCCATTTGAATGATATTTGACCTTATATACCCATTTACAACCCACTATTTTCCTACCATTTGGCAGCTTAACAATTTCCCATGTGTTGTTTCTTTCAAGAGCATCTAACTCTTCTTTCATTGCAAGTATCCAATTTTGATCTTGCACAACTGTTTCATAACTACGTGGCTCAGAAATTCTTGTAATATTTGATAAGAAAACTTTGTGTTCATGACTGAATTTCTCATATGACAAGAACTTGTTAATTGAATATGCTTTATTATGTCCAGAAGTTCCAAAAACAGTAACATAATCCTTTAAATAACTTGGTTCTCTTCTTGTTCTACTTTGTTTAGTTGACATACCTGTATTCACATTTTCAGATGAAGAACCAGAAATATGACTTGAATCAATGAGATTCGTATCATAAACTGTAGAATTTTGAACAGGTTGTGAGTTATCCTTGAACCTGAGAATATGTTCTTCATCTTGAATAGAAATAGGAATAGGAATCGTATTGTGCTCTGTATAAGAAGCATATGGAAAGATATCTTCTCTAAAAATAACATCTCTATTGACAAACACTTTATGAGTATTCAAATCATATAATTTGTACCCTTTCTGATGTGTTGGATAACCAATAAAAACACAAGCCCTTGCTCTGTTCTCAAACTTATCTGTTTGTAAATGAGATGTTGCAGCATAACATAGACACCCAAAAATTTTAAGATCAAAATAGTTTGGCATTTCACCAAACAGAGAATAATAAGGAGTTTCATTGTTTAACAACTTTGTAGGATGTCTGTTTATGAGATAAGTAGCCGTAAGAACACAATCGCTCCAAAAAAATTTAGGAAAAAAAGACTGTATTCTAAGTGCTCTTGCAACATCTAAAAGGTGTCTATGCTTCCTTTCCACAACTCCATTTTGTTGAGAAGTGTAAACACAAGTTCTTTGATGAACAATTCCCATTCTTTTTAAAAAAAAAAACTTTGAGTATCAAAATTGACAAATTCAGAACCATTATCGGTTCTAACAACCTTGACAGTTTTCTTAAAGAAATTTTGAACATACTGTATAAACTCTTCAAGGATTTTAGAAGTTTCAGATTTAAACTTCATTATATATGTCCAAGTAAAATGTGAATAGTCATCAACTATGGTAAGGAAAAATTTCCACCTGACCTTGATTGAACATGATATGGTCCCCAAACATCACAATGTATTAAAGTAAATGGCATTTCACAACGAGTCATACTATCCTTAAAAGACAACTTGGTTTGCTTTGCCAAAGGAGATAATTGGCATTTATTCTCACAAAAACTAAAATTCAAAACACTAGACAAATGTTTAAACTTTTTATCAAAAAGATGACCCGAACGACTATGCCAGGCTGATTGTGAATCAGATTTGATGCTCAAAACAGTCGGTATTCTATATTGCTGAATGTAGTATAAACCTTCATGTTCACGACCCCACCCAATCTCTTTGTTCGTCCTTAAATCCTGAATAATAAAATGATCCGAAAAGAAAGTAACTGAGCAATTCAAGTTTTTGGTAAGCTGACTCACTGACATGAGATTACTCAAGAAATCAGGAGCTAAAAAAACTGTTGATAGCCTGATTTTGTCATTAATAGACACATGACCAGTCCCTTTAATTTGTATAGATGATTCATCTGGAAAACAAATACCTGTTGGACGACAAGAAGTGCTGGCCAAATCCTTGAAATGTCCAGCATTAGAAGATGAAGAAATATGTGCTGTTGCTCCTGAATCAAGTACCCATGGAGCAGAAAAAACATCTTTCTGATTCACAATTGCATTAACCTGTGGAGCAGAATTGCTACTTGCAGCATCTAAAAGTTTAATTAGAATTGCATATTGACTATCAGTGAGATTGAGCTGAGAAGAATTTTTATTGTAAGACTTTTCTTGTATCCTTCAGGAAATCCAAC
Organism: Cryptocoryne crispatula var. balansae; assembly: GCA_036172225.1. NCBI lineage: Eukaryota > Viridiplantae > Streptophyta > Magnoliopsida > Alismatales > Araceae > Cryptocoryne > Cryptocoryne crispatula. Next base: position 20,320,141 of record CM069925.1, read on the forward strand.
TAATCTATAACAATTCTCACGAGTATGCCCAGCAATATTACAATGTGTACCCCTAGGTTCGTTGATTTTAAAACATTTCTCCTTCAAGTGTCCATGGATATTACAATGAGAACATGAAGGCCTTTTATCACTTTTGTTCACTTGTTTTGCTGGATAACTCTTGCTAAGCATTACAGAAATCTCATGAGTTTCTGTATTATGAATAGACCACTGAGACTCATCTTGTAACACTAATGAATATGCTTTAAGGACATGTGGCAATGGCTCCATAAGAAGAATTTGACTCCTTACAGCACTATAAACTTCACTTAAGCCCATAAGAAATTGCACGAGCTTTCTACGTTCTGCAGATTTTCTTTCAACACAAAAATCTAGCTGCTGTAACTCATCCCACAGAGCTTTAAGAGTATTGAAATATTTTGCTACGGAATCTGTTCCTTGCTTCAAATTAACTATAGACTTTTCAAGAGTATATATTCTAGGGCCATTAGCCGGAGAGAACCTCTCTTTAAGATCTCTCCAAATATCAAAAGCTGTATTGCAGTAGATCACGAAAGAAACTATATCTTTATGAATTGAATTTAGTAACCAGCACAGTACCATGTTAATGACACGTTCCCAAACACCATAGTTCGGATCACTCAGATCAGGTTTTGGAATATTCCCATTTATAAACCCTATCTTATTTTTTTCAGAAAGAGCCATTGTCATCGCTCTTTGCCATTGTATGTAATTATCTCCAATTAGCACATCAGACACCAAAATTGTGCCAGGATTATCAGACGAGCTAAGGAGAAAAGGATTTTCAAAAGCTATGTTGGCATTCAAACCTGGAGAAATTGTTCCAAAAGAATTTTTGCTGACCTGAAGCTCTGATACCAAGAAGAAATTCAGATTTGCGGAAGCTGGAATGAACAGATAACAGATCTGAAGTCGAAGCAGAGCTTGCACCAGATCAATCTTCAATCACACAGAGCTTGTGTGAACTGAAGAAAGAAGAAACAAGAAGACGCGAGATGTATCAGAAGAGGGCGCTCAGTTCAGATCAAATGATTCCAGAGCCCCTTTTCATTTGTATTTATATGACATTTTATATACAAGAAGCTCCCGTCTGCTGTGGGCAGGAGATTATCAATTGTACAAAAGTATATCAAAAATAAATGATTTACAAAAAAACCTTGTAACTCAACACAAATCATAGGTAACAATGTTTGATCAAACTTTCATAAAATCTGAAGATCAACTAGATAAAAATAGCAAGCACAACAAATGTTATGATTTTTGAAGAAAATTACAACTATCATTAAATGATATCGTGATGAATCTAAGAAGTATAATATATTTAAAAGTTCTAGTTAACAATATAAATTATTTTGATGGTAAAATCAATCAAATAAATAAACACCCATATTTAAGTACACTCATGAGTCAATCTACGTACACAAGCTTAAAAGGCTATGATCTATGTATAAGGCACGACAAGTGTCATATGTTTTGTAAAAAAAAAAAAAAGAAATCCAACCACATGGGAAAAGTTTATTGAGAATCTCTGTAAGTCTTCTACTATTATTGAGAGTTTTCAAAGCATAGTTAAGAGAACCCCTAAGATAGTATATATAGTAGAAAGTATCTAGACAGGGTCAGAGCGGCAACTTAATTTACTCTATCCGTAGAGTAAGATTTTCTCAACCAAATCTAATGAATCTAGTGTCTTTGGAAATCACTTTAAGTGTACTTTGGACGTATGTAAGGCCGCTTCCTTGAGAAGATCTGCTAAAATGTTATAACATTTGGAAGGTGTAGTGGTCTTCCTATTTGAAAAAAAAAAACAAGATAAGAGTTTTAATTTATGATTTTTTATATCTTTGATCTACACTTTTACGATATTTTTATCTCTTTCCTCCCTGAGATAGCTTTCATTTGGCTTGAAAATCACTCTATGTAAGGTTATTATTTAATATAAAAAATTTACTATGCTTAGGGTCCATTTGGTTACACGTAAAACCAAAAACAAGAAAAATTGATTTTCTAGGATATTGTTTTCAACGAAATGGAAAACAGTTGTTGTTATTTGGTTGACAGAAAATTATTTTCCCAGAAAAATATTTTTGACAAGAATATATTAGTGATAGATATAATTTTATGAATATTTATAAAAGTAAAATTTTTATTTATTACAAAAATTTAATGAAAAAAATAATAAGTATAAATAAAAAGTGATCAAATAATAGAAACAAATAAATTAAATAAATAAAAATTTATTAAAATCGTAATTTGTTTATTTTTTTGTCAATATTTACTTTATGAATAATTTAAATACTAAAAAGTATTTGGTTTGTTGTAGAAAAAATTAAATAAATATTTTAATTTATTTTTATAAAAAATACATAAATTTAAATTAATACAATTATATATATATTTTTAAATATTTTTATCTATTTTTTGGCTATCAATATTTTTATATTATTATTAACGCTTGTATTAGTATAGTCTAATCAAGTTTTGATTCAAACTTATAAGATTTTAGTGTGTGAAAGTACAAACATGCTGCAAATAAAATTTTAGAATTTTTAATGTGATATATTATTTTATTTATCTAATAAAATGTTAAAACTATTTTAAAAATCAATTATTCATAAATTTATTGTTCAAATTCTTACTCAAAGTTAAAATATTAATATTTGCGTACAAGTATATATATTTAATAATATAAAATTTCCTATTCTATTATGAATATGAAATAATATATTTTATTTATTAAAATAAATGTAACTTACCCATATTACAATGAAAACGACGTCCGCCAAATCTGGCCGGATGCCAAAATCGGAAATTGGGGGAGTCAATGTAATTGCTTCTGCGTTGACTCCTTATTTACGTGAAAACAAATGATTGGTAAAGAAATGTTTTCCGGAAAAGTTGATGCAGACGCTTGTTTTCAGATAAACAAACAGACCTTAGTGGTAGAGTCTAGAAATTCTAATTAGACTCTATAACAAATTGAAAAGATAAGATCTAGAAATATTACTAACTAGGATAAATGAATCTTTCTAGAAAACGATATTATTATATAGTATAAATATTAACTATATATTAACATATAATAATTTATTTTAAAATAATTATACACATTAATTTATATAATATATATTAACTTGTAATGATATATTAATAACATAATAGATGAGTGAAAGTGGAGCGATTTTCGCTCAATTTTTTATCCAAACCGTTTTAATTTTGAAAATAAAAATTTTTAGATGTTAATTTCGAAAATAAAATTTTAAAGTGTGTTAATTTAAAATTTTTCTCGATGGATCGGGAGGTTCGCACAACACTGCACAGGTAGACTAACTACACCGTGTGATAGCTATGGGAGGTTCGTGCGACCACGTCGGAGAGGCTACGATCACACCGGGTGCGTTAAAATAGCAGCCTACTATGCAAACACCCCCATGAAAATCATCCAAAAACATAACATTTAAACAAATACTCAATTTAGTAAACACCCCCATGAGCGTTGTACTATACAAGGAGGGTTGGGTCGCGGTTCGCGACCGGGTCGCGGGACCCCCAGGCTGACCCGGTCGCGACCGGGTCGCGACCCCATTTTTTATTTTAATTTTTTTTGAAAAATTCAAAAACATAAGAAAAATGCGAAATAAAATCCGAAAAATTTCAGAAAAATTGGAAAAAAAATAAATGACATGATTTAAATAAATAATACATCAATTTTATTCCAACGTGATGTGTTCTACACTTTGTAGGTAGTTGATGTACTCTCCCCATGTCATTTGGGTTGAGTACAAAGCTTGATACATGTACACATGATGGTCATATTCGTCAGTCCCTCGGGAAACTATCCTAAGACTTGATCCAAACGAGTCACCATAACTATAGGTTGATTGGATCGAAGTATCCGATGACTCCACATAATTCATTCCACAATACTCTTGATCGTATGTAGGGAACCAAGAGCCTTGGGATGAATCATACACATAGTCGGAGGCATCGTGGTATTCTGCTCTAACTCTATGGCTACGATGACCTCCTCTACCTTGTGGCCTTCTACCATGATCGGTATCTTGGGTCGCATGAGTATATTGCTCCTTGCCGGTAAAACGTAACGACGTTGTAGGAGATATGAGAGGATCTGAGGTCCCTTGTACTTGTAAAGTGTTCGCGCCCCCGTATCGAGCACCATCATCGCTGCTACTCTTTGACGACGAATCCTCGGACGTCTGGTACTGCACTCGGATGTTCGGCTCCGGCGTATCTTCTCGATTGTCTTCGACCGTATCAGCATCTGCAATATCAAAAGGATCAGTCATAACTTGTTTACCTTTTCGCCTACTTTGCGTACCTTGACTAGTTCCTTCTCCGGTCCTCTGGCGCTTTGCTAGAGAGGGAGGGATCTGGAATTCTTCGGCCAAAGGGACATCGTCGAGCACTCCTTCAGCCCATTGTCGGTCTTCTGGGTTGAACTCCGGTTCTCCCAACCCTTCTCGGTCGTTGACCCAAGCTTCTAAGGAGTTCTTCTCGTAGAATATTTGATCCAAATCGATGTCCCCCTCTTCAATTTGCGGCTCGTCGACCGAACGTCCCGCCGCTTGTGATATCCAACTCTTTTGTTCCATCTGGTTCTGCTTCATTCTCTCCAAATTCCTCAACTTTAACCGCATGTTGTAGTGACAATACACGAGGTCTTCAAGCCTCTTTGATGTCAACCTATTTCTTTGCTTTGTGTGAATCAAGCTGAATGTAGACTAATTTTGCTCGCAGCCCGAAGCCGAAGTGGTTTGACTTAGGACCCTGATGGCTACGTCCGCCAAGTTCTCGTACCCTGGTACTTTACCATGATCCATCCACCAATCAGCTGCATAAATTGAATGTCTTACATTATTATCTAAGTAAACTTTGATTAATTAAGTGATGAAAAACATTTCTACGTACCCGGACTTAGTAGCGTCACAGCTCGTTCAACTCTGCTCGTTCCAAAGTGAAAACTCCGCATTCTGTAATCATGCATCTTGTTGCAAGCGATAATAGCCCGGTCGTCGTCACCAAGCATCCGTCGGATGACGCTCTTCACGTCATCTAATAACTCGTTCGTTGCTTTGAAATGTGGACTATAGCAGTATCTTGGGTTGAAAAAGTAACCTACGAACCAAATAGTATTAGTAAACAACTTATACATAAATTTGATTAATAAAAGGATTAGTAAATACTTAAGAAAATATACATGTTGCATGTATGGGTTGATGTAATGTACGTTCCCAGCGACGATCTATAATATCCCACCACTTGGCGAAGTCGGATACGGTCTTGGAGATTTCTTCCTTCGCTCTCTCAACCGCATCGAATAAATACCCCATGTCTGCTTTTCTATCTCCGTCAACTATCCTTAGTACCTTCACTATGGGTTGGACGATGTCTAACGTCTTCTTTACAACTTTCCAAAAATCTCCACTCTATTGTTTCTTCTACTTTTCTCCCCTTTCTCTTATCCGATGGGTTACATCTAGCCATCCAACTACCCCAACCCGGTGAAATGACCATTTGAGTTAGAGCTCTCCTTTGACTCAATAAACTTTCTAAGGAAATATAGTGGGAGGCGAACCGGGTCGCACCGGGCCGTAACAACTCTCGCCCCTTGGTGTGTTCCCTCGTAAGTGCAAGGACAAAGTTGTGGTTATAAATAAATGAAGAAATAAACTGGGCTAGCTTAACTACCCTGTCTATTTGAGGATCCTTGCATATATCCTCCAACATCAAGTCTAAAGAGTGGGCGGAACAGGGTGTCCAATACAACTTTGGTCTTTTGACCATAAGCATCTGACCGGCCGCTTTGTATGCGGCCGCATTGTCTATGACTACTTGAACTACCCGGCTCTCTCCTATTTCTTCTATCACTCCATCTATCAATTGGTAAAGATACTCCGCATTCTTTACTTGTCCTGATGCGTCGACCGACTTCCAAAAGACCGTGCCGGCTTGACTGTACACTAGGAAATTGATCATTGTCTTCCTAGTTATACCTGTTAAGTATAAGATATTAACTAAGTTATACCAAAAAGAATGTTTATACATTTAATATAAATGAGTAAAATAAAATTTAATTACCGGTCCATCCGTCGGTCATTAACGTGCATCCTCGTTCCTCCCATATTCGTTTAAATGATGCCACGTACTTCTTTGTTTCTTGCACCTCCATAGGAAGATATACATTGTATATCTCCTTTGGGTTTGGACCAGGCACTCCCCTCCCGACGTCTGCGATCGTGTCGATCATGTTCTCGTAGTATGGTCCCTTCGCGGCATTTGCCGGAATGCTGTTGTGAAGGAACCACCTTGACGTTGCCCGACCAATCCTCTCCTTACATAATTTGAGGTTCTTCATCGCCGTCGTGATTGTCGTTTGACGTTGTCGTGGTCTGGTAATTACGGGATCCACGGGACCTACTGCCGGGTCGTCGTCTTGTGTGAGATCATGAACCTCATCTTGTGGTTGGTTGTTGGATCCTCTTCCACTTCCTCGACCACTCCCACTTCCAGACCCTTGACCCATCATTCGGCCGGTGCGTCTATGGAACTCTTCGTCGGAGAATGATCTTCGACTTGCTTCCATTCCCCGCAAGAGGTCATCTATTTAAGAAACATTTAAGTATTTAACTACTTAATTATCTTTTAAAATAGAATAATGAACAACGTTTATGAGTAACACCTCCCATACCTTCGTACTCTTCGTCTCCAAAAATATCCGGCCTCTCTTGTCCGGTCCCGTAAATGTGTACGGAACGTCTCCCCGGTTGTTGCAATTCTTCTCGGACGGTCTCCTTATGCCGTTTGCTAGTTCCCTTCGTTTGCTCCATCGCTTGTAGGTGCCTACGAAATTGAGCTCTGACCTCCGACGGAGTCCGTGTGCAAGTAAGAACGTTTCCCTTCATGCCTGTAAGATGAAATTTTAAACGATAAATACCACCGAATATTACTTTGTCGCAATATTTACATTGCACTTTTCTCTCCGCCATGGAGATCAAATTGCAATGCAACCAAGCCGGATCACTCCGGGTCGCGCCGGTAGTTTGGGTTGTTTGGCTTGGAGAAGACATTTTTGTAAGTAAATAATTACTTAAGTAAGTAATTAGTTATTTAAAAAGCTAATGACGTTAATTAGTGACTACTAATGTAAGTATACTTTTAATTATGTAAAATGAATGATTAACTAATTATATGATTAAGTAAGTAATTAACTATATCTTCCAACTAATGATGTGTTAAGTAACTACTAAACTAAATATCTAACTAATCTTCTAGCTAACTAACTATGTAAGTAAGCAAATAAGTATTAAAAAGAAGAAACTACTTAACTAACTAATCAATGGAACAAATATTAAATAAATATACTAAATGAACTAATGAAATGCTTAATGAAATAATTAAGTAAATGAAGAACAAAATGAGAGCAATGAGAGCAAAAATGAGAGCTTGGGAGTAAGAGTGGGGGGGTGGGAGTAAGGGGAGCCCCTTGGGGGCTTTAAATAGCCCCCAAGGGGATGAATGGGGGGGCTGCGCCCCCCCATGACCGTTGGCAACGGTCAGCAACGGTCATATGACCGTTGCTAGACCGGGTCGCGTGACCCGGTCGCTGGGTCGCGCGACTCGCGCGACCCCTGCGCGACCCCGCGACCCGACCGGGAGAGTCGGCCCGGCCGGGTCGAGACCGGGCTGGTCGGGACTGAACCCGACCGGGTTGGGGCCAGGTCGCGACCCGGGTCGCGACCCGGCGAACCATGGTACTATATATGCCCCGGAGCATCCATACGAGAACTGCACAAATGGTGAGTTTATCTTGATTCATATGCGGAGCTCTAGCATCGCGCACAAAACCAGCAGCTTTCACGATCCGGAATTTAAATAATATAACCTCAAAAATGTAGCAGAAATACACAATGTCGTGACAGTGGGATGAAACCTAACACTTGGATTCCATTACCCAAACTAAACACACTATAAAACCTCCACTAAAGTCCAACTGATCCATGGAACTCCAAAACTCAAACTTAAACAATCATTTTCATAAGATCTATCAAAACAAGAGAATAAAACTATACTATTAAGTCTAATAACACTCTTGCTCAAAAACAACAATCAAGACTATCTATCTAAGTAGAGAATATCAATCATCTCCAAGTGCAAATGACTCTGATTCCTTTGGTTCCACCTGAACCTCATGAACCTCATCTTCAAGCTCCTAAATCTTCAAAACCTGCTGAAAAAATTATCCCACAACAGGGTGAGTCCAGGGACTCCGTAAGATTTACACACATTTTCCGCCAATCAGATACTAACATATAAACATGCAATGATAGATAACATATCTTAGATAACATATCTAAATTGAGATGTAAATACAAACATATAGAATGTCTTCTATATTAAGCTCACAACCCATATTCAAATCATGAATTAACTTTAAGGAAACAATTATGCCAATGCTATACACTTCTTCTACACCAAAACACACAAGACCATACAAGCTAGACAAATATCATCTAAATGACCTCAAGGCTTAACTTAACAAGACCGAACTAACATAGGACAGATCTGATTTTTCTAACCTAACAATGGATTAACACCTATACATGACATGCAATTAACACAAATTCATATTCCTTTCAAACACAGTCAAATAGCAAGGAATTGGCCATCTTGCTTCACATCACATGTACAAAATGCATTCACCAGCTCTAATATATATAGAAGTAACATATACTAAGCTAGCCCAAAGTGCACCTATGCAGTGGTGACACTAAGGGAAAAACCACGGTAATCTAGGATCTGTGGGAGGGCCGGATTCAACTAAGTTACCCGCTGCCCACGGGCAATTGACTAAATTAGGCTGGTGAGCCTTCATAACATGCCGTAACAAAGAATTAATAACGAGTTTCAAATAATGACACACATGATGCACACAAGACATAAACATGACTTTCTAGTATCTTTCATGCAAAATAACTTATTTTACCACAAACCAGACAAGACTTGTACTAACCAACTTGGTTGACATATCTAAATCAAACTTATACCAAACTTGACCATATGAACATAACCATACCATGCATGACATAATACATAATCTGAAACCAAACTAACCAAAATTTACATGATTTACATACATGAAATACCGAACTAGACATACTTAATTGCATATACAAGACAATTACCCTAAATCAATCTTGGCATAAATTAAACAAATTAAGTTCTGAGGTAATCAACCACAATCTGACCTAAACAGGTTCTAAAAGGTATGATTTGATGATTCATGATTTTTCCAAATTTACACATAATTATATTTCAATTCTAGGTCCAAACTAGCAATGTTTTTACCCATCCATAATCAAGCTAAACATGTTCCATAATATACAAAATAGCAATTTCAAGTTCCTGGTTTTAAGGATTTTTGAGAAGAATCACTAATCTTAAGCCCAAAGGTTAAACTAGTCAAATCAAGGTCATAAGTTAAATCATACATATTTTCTAATCAAAATGAGATCAAATAAATAGACGAGTTTGAGAAACCTACCCTGAAGCTCTTGTGAATTTTTCAAATTTTTCTGGATTTTTGGCAGATTTTTCTTTCCTTAATTCTGATTTCCGGATTTAATAAATCCAATAATCCTAGAAGTGTTGAACCGGCGTTGAACCAGGCAGTTCAACCGACGGCTCAAGGCGTTGAGCTGGACGCTGGACCGGGTGGCTCGGGGGGCTGAGCCGGACTCGCGCGGCGGCGGTGGCACTCACCGGCGACGGCGACCAAGGCTGCAGGGGCATGGCGGCAGCGGCATTCGAAGACAACGGGTGGGGGAGGGGAGGGGGGGAGGAAGCTAAACGGCAACGAGGAGAGGTAGAGGCGGGTAACGGCGGTGGCGACGACGAGGGAGTCTCGCGGTGGCCGAAACAGAGGAGGTCCGGCAAGGCTTCCGACGAGGGTGACGGAGGGCTCACGACAGCGACGCACCACGGCGTAGAAGAGGAGGAAGGAGGGGCTGGAAACTGGTGGCGACCGGGGGGGGGCACGATCGTGCGTGCAGACGAGGGCACTCGGAGGAGGGAGGCGCGACGGGGCTTCCGACGATGGCGAGTGCGACAACGGCGAACGAAGAGGGAGGGGGAGAACTCGTCGTGAGCGCACCCGCGGGGGGGGGGGGGGGGGGGATATATACATATCGAAGGGGGGGGGCTTTCGTAATGGGGGAGGGAGGTGGGAGTCCGAGCGGGAGGGGGAAGTCCGGGTGAGCGGCGGGCCGGGGGGGGGGACCGGAGAAGAAGAAAGAAAAAAAACTTAAAATAAATTCTTTTTTTTTACCAGATATTACAGCAGCACTCCACGTGCTCTTCACGGGAACATCCGAACAGAACGTACAATAGAGGAAATTCTATTTACCCAGAATATGATTGACAATTATCGCCTAGACAATAGCTAAAACTTAGTCTCACAGACTCGTTAACTGCATGTACGATCGCTAAATGCAGTATTTTTTTTGGCCAATTTTGCAACGGTTAGAATTTAAGATCGCAAGGGCAAAGTGTCCCAAGCTCGCACGCTGATGGGGCTAAATGGAGCTTTATGCATCTGATTACATCCTAGTATCCTCTGAAAGCTCAAGGAACGCATCTTATGCTCTAGGGAGCGCATGCATGTTTTACCTCGATGAGGAAGCCGCTTGAGCAGATCCGGTTAACAAGCTGAAATACACGAGACTCTATTGAAGGTTGTCTTTTAGTTAGCATAGACATTCAGCTTGACTTGAGCAGTGACCTCCGGATGCAACTTGAGTTCTGCAATATATTCACCAGTTTCACGAATCTCTGGTAGTGAAATGATCCGCTTGTCGACGTCCCTACATGAAGAAAGATTATGTATAAAAAATAAAGAAACAAATGAAACAGAGAGGTGTTTGGTTGCATGATATAATACATTTTCTACTAAAATATTTTTGTAACAAAAAAGGATCCTTGGTAATCATGAAAAAAAGATATTTTTGTAGTGATTTTTCTTAGATAAAAATGATATTTTACAATGGTTCCCCCGCCATTTTTAGTTATACATGGTTTACATCCTTCTTGCAATCAGAACTCCCAAAAAATAATAACTTTATGTTTATAAGTTAACAATCTTAAATTTTATTTACACATAATTTATCACAAAAATGTATACAAATTTGTAATTGCAGCCAAACACTTCGCAAGGTAGTTCCCTTTTGCACAAGTTCGGCGTACCTTTGAAGCTGTGCCTTTATGATTTCGGCCAGATCTTGGGCAGTAACACTGGTTAAGGAAGAAAAAAAAATGAGCTCTGTACCAAATCCAATTTAATAGAAAAGAAAAATCTTTCTGTACGTTTGTCCAGCACACGCTGCACACCTGCCAAATATTTGTTTTCCTTTCCCGCCCTTGCGCTTCACCTTAAAGGCTCCAACCGTTTGAAATATTAAGGCAAGCTGTTGTGCCTCTTCTTTCACCTGACAAGTAAACAAGTGAGATGAGAAAAAAATGATGTATATGACAAAATTTGATGATCGATGAAGTGATTCCCAGAGCGTTGGCAAGATAGAATTTACAAAAAAAACCACCAGTACTAACAAAATTATTCAGATGAGAGCAGATTTATCCTCGACAAAATCTTCAACATTCATGCAAACAATCAATCGAAAATGGATACCGTAGATCAGAATGCAGGGTCAACTTAAGTGAAATCAATATGCAGGGCACTAGGAAGTATGGCAATTGAAGTAAAAAAACAGTAAATTGTTCATCAGGAAAATATAACGTATTAATCTTATTTTAGGCAACATCAAGGAGATGCCTCTGTAACATACATGGGAAATAAACCTCAACGATTACCAAGTTATAGAAAAAGTATGTGGTTTGATAATCATGCATGGTAATCCAATGAATTATTGAGCTAACAGGTGACATACTGTTGAAAGTGAAACTTCATTCTTCAAAATATTTAATATGGTGATGTAACCCCAAAATTCACAACTCATCTTTTACCTTCCCGGAAAAAGATGCCTGCTTTGATTTAGCTTTAACAATGAAAAAAATTCGTGTTATTCCATAGGAGTATAGCTAACTCATGATATGTATAAGATATTTATTGAGGTTATTCAGTTCTTTGAAAATTTATTTTTGATCATACCCCACCGGACTTGAGAAGTTGATATGTTAATTATATCAAACAATCATTTGAACACCCTTAATTAACTGTCATAACAATCTGTGAATAGAAAACATACATCCACAAAAATAAACAATTGGGAACAATGGCCCATAAACTTGAAGGAAGACAAATTTAGTTTGATTTGTTTTTTTATTGAGTTTGTTTAAGAGTTTGATTTGTTCTTTTATTAAGATTTGTTGTCTTTTGGATGGATGATTTGTTTGATGTTTTGAGTAGATTTAAATATTTTTTTACTTAAAATGTGTTTTGATTGGTTTCTGTTGTTGGTTAAAACTTATTATCCTTAAGCTTTGGGGTTTTTTTTTGAGATTAAATGGACTAGATTAGAGGATTGCAGGAATCTGAATATTTTAGTTTAAGCTTCAGGGACGACATTTTAACCTAGGGATCTTTGTGATTACAGTTTATTCGCTTGTTTTGGTTTTTTATTTCAAAAGGTTAGGAGTTTTCATCTGATTGCATGGGTTTGACTTACTTTCAGATTTTTCAGATTTTTATTAATTTAATTTAATTTATTTTTTAAGCTTTGAGGGCAGTTTGGAACCTTAGCTCAAGATTTGGAATTGACAAGTTAAATTTAAGATTTGATTAACCATAAGTTCCGAGCCTCCATTTTTTTCTGATTTAGTAAAGTAGTTCCATACCTAGATCTTTGGTTCGAGCCCCCTCTGCAATCTGAATTCCAGCACTGAGAATTTAAGAATTTAAGTTACAATTTTACTGTTTGGGTTTTTTTATGTTTAAGTAAGGGATTTAGGTCTTGCATTTTAGATTTTGATGGTTTTTGGATTTTTTTGTTATATTTCAAAATTTGAAATCTGGGATTCTGAAGTTTCATGGGTTGGGTTTCTTGTTTAAGGGGCCTTAGATCTTGGATCTGGTTGTTGATACATTTCAGATTCCCGTGTTAGGAATTCTAATGATGATCTAAGGCCAACCTTATCATTTTCAGACTAGGTATCTTAATCTCTATTGGTGTTAAGTACTTTAGAGATGGGAGTTGTGAGTTTAAATTTGGGTTAAAATTTAAAATATGCTGATTTGGATCTGATTGTGAATTTCTTCCTATTCTCTTTTTTCTAGGATTTAAAAGTTGAGGCTTAAGACCTTGAATTTAAGCTTTATTTTCAGATCCCAGACTTGATGACTTTTAGGTTGTGTTGTTTGTTTTGTTGTAACTGTATTTATTTTTTCTTGATTATCAACAACTTCCTGTTAAGAAGTATACGTGTGTTTATTTGTATGTCATTCTAGAACTAAGTTCTGTGCACTTGAATTGTTATTTCAATTTTCTCCTTTGTCTCCATTGAGTATGGCCTGACTCAAAGTTCCATGATTGAGGGCCCCTTCATTGATGATTTAAGACTTAATTGTTTGGATTCCAAAATTAAAGTTTGACAGCTTAGAATTTTAAGATTTGGAACTTTGCCTTTGGTAACGTTCTGGCTTAATGTTATTGAGATTCATGGGTTTAGTGGCCATGGTTAAAATCAGATTCTGCCAAAGCTTGGATCCAAGAGTTGACTTGTCAGTTCCCAGGTTTCTATGATTCCCAGCTGTTAGAATTTTCAGTTCTCAACCCTGATCTTCCCGACATTCTATCGATCAGGCAGTTTGCAGCATTCTCAGACTCCAAAAATTTCAAAGTTTTCAGACTTTGGAAGCTTTAGATTTCGGATTGTTTTAGATTTCACATTTGTTCTTTTGAAAGAAAGACATCTCCGGACTTATCTAGGAAAATAGATGATACCTAAAATATTAGGTAGTCTGGTGATAGTTTAAAAATATTAGAACCAAGGTTCGGGTTCTTTGAAAATTTGATTTTTTACCCTTCTCCGCCGGATGGTGTGAGTATCCGGCGTTAGCTTACATCGAGCAACGGCTCGAACGCCTTTGATTAACCATCGCGGCAACCTATTTTCAGAGACGTGCACATCCACAGAAAAAAAGGAACTCAAAAGGGCAGTGACCTTTTGGGTCCGATTTGATGCAAACCGATTTGGTTCGGGTTTGTTTCATTTGTTTGTTGGTTGACTTGAAAGTCGGTTTCGTTAATTTTGAGGTTTGAGTTTGTTTGATTTATTGCTTGGTTTTGGTTTGGCTTTCTGATTTGATTTGTTTTGTTTTGAATTTGTTTGATTCAATTTGTTGTGATTTCAGTTTTAATTGTGCTTAAAGATTTTTAAGCATTGTGGGGTTTTGGTTTGATTGATTTTTTTTGTGGTTGTTAACAATCTGAATCTTGGTTTAGATTTAGTTAGCAACCTGGATTTTCTGTTTTTTTATGTTGGTTTTGATCCATTTTGGGTGTTCAAAGTTGGTTAGAATGTGCTATTCACGGATTGTTTGAAATCTGAGGGTTTTTTTTGTGTTGACAGATTTAACCAACATCTGATTTTTTTAATTTGTTTTGACTTGATCAAAATCTGATTTTTGATTTAATGTGTTTCAAAACCGGTTCAATCTTGTTAAAGATCGGTTATTTGTTGAATCGGGATAAGTTGAATTTCAGACTTTTCTTTAATTCTGATTTTCTGTTTTGACTTTCAGATTTTGTTTAGTTCTGTTTTTTTGTTTGAATTTTCAGATTTGGTCTTCTGTTTTGATTTTATTTTTGGTTTGGTGGTTTGCATCGCCTCCGACCCATCGGGCCACTTTTGAATGCCTGGTTTCATGCATCAATATAAACATCAAAGTTTCATTGCATTTTATTGAAAGTGAAGTACATCGGAGTACATGGTAGATGATCCTTCCCCCACCTTAGGTTCTTCACCGATCTAGAAAATTTTGGCATTACAACGACATGCCGGTTAGTTTCTAACTCTGTGAAGTTTACCCATCCAAAATGACCAGCTCTTTACTTAGCCAAATTGGGGGAAGGATCGACGGCTACGGGAACGTGCCCGCGCCCTCGTCCAAGGTGGAGTTCCCCGCTAAGGGTGAAGCTCCTTAATTTAAATATTGCTTTCACATTCTGATTCTTTTTTTTTTTTTTTTGAAGGCCACTCCGGGTTGGTCCATGTTCCATCGGCGTTCAAAGCCGGGCTTCAATTTGTAGGGCTCGGGGTGCCCATCTTGGTCTTCTTGGGCTGGAAGGGCCTGCTAGATTTGTGCTTGCGCCTCCATTGTCTTGATGGTAGGGTAGGGGCCCGCCCGGACAAACGATCAGCCCGTCGTACGGATTCTGAAAGGGTCCGGGACATCCACCTCTACCCACCATTGCTGAAAAATGGCAGATTCTGCTCCCTGGTTGAGTGTTGTAGTGTTGCCCACTTCTGGAGCTTCATGGATTGGTCCTTCTTCTCGGAAAGCCACAAGGGGGCTGCTGGAAGGGGGCTGCTGGAAGGGACCTCGAGTTTGCTTCTTTTTATTTGATTGAACAGGACCTGTTTGGGGTCTGTCTGGCTAAGCCACAGAGGGGCTGGAGTTTGGCCACGAAAGGGACTGTTTGGATGGGCCGAGAATGGGCCAGAGTGATGTCTGAAATGGGACCGGTCCTGAGGTCTGGGCATAGGCTGAACAAGGGCAGTCTATTGACCAGTTAAGAGGTGTCCGTTCAGGTGGTTTTAAGGGGCAAAATGGGTCTGCACAAGGGGTATTTCGTGGGCTGGTTAGGGTGCTGGACAAGGGCCAGGTTCGGGTCTGATTGGATGACCGGGCAAGGCTTATTCTTGGGCCTATAGTGGAGGTCGGATTGGGACCTGCTGAGGTGTATTCAAACGGTCCCAATATGGAGGCCCATCTTGGACTGAAATGGGCCGGACCAGGCCTACAAAGGGGCATTTAGCTGGTACCAGAATCTGATTTTTTTCTTGAGGCCTGGCAGGGGGGCTGCATAGGTGGGCTTAATTGGGCCGAGAATGGCCTGAAGTGGAGACCGGACAAGGTTCTGTCCAGAGGCTCAAACAGGACCTGACCGAGTGGCTGTAGGGGGAGCAAATGGGCCGATTAAAAGAGGTCTGCATGAGGGTTCATTTGGTCCTTAAAACGTCTGGCCGAGGGTCTTCTAGCAAGGAGAAATAAGGTCCGGTTAGGTGTGGGTCAGATTGGACCATTGGAAGAGATTGAGTAGAGAAAGAAAAGAGAATGAGGGGGGGTGCCCTTAAAAGGCTACATATTTATATAATCCTTTACCCACCTGTTTTGATCTCCGGTGTTGGATGAAGAAGAGTGAAGATGGCCACCGAGGGAGCCTTCCACCCAAGGGGGAGGTCGCAGCAGCTTCTTCTTCTCCTTTTTCTTCTTCTCCTTCTTCTAGCCGCAGGCAAGCTTCCTGCAGCAGGTGTGCAGCAGAGGGCAGCAGAGGGGCAGCAGGCAGCAAGGGGACAGCAGGAGCTCCAGCAGCGGCGTCCTCTTCCTCTCTCCTGGAGCTGGCGCCCCCCCCTTTTAATAGATGCTGGGGGGCAGATGAAGGGGCATTTGGTGTGTAGGTAGATGGCCTTTTGCCTTCCCCATGGAAGTTACTCCATTTAACTCCAAATTATGGCCTGACTGTCCCTTGGCCTTCCCCCTTCACGAAACAGTCCAGATTGATGGGGAGACAGATGGCAGGTGCGGCTGGGCTGCTGAGGTGGCAGGCCAGTGCGGCCTGTTCACAATGGGCCTGCAGATGGGCCTGGCCGCGGCTAACAGCCTGGTGGGCTGGACCTGCAGGTGGGCTGGCAGTGCTGATGTGGCCTAGATTGGGTCCGATTTGGCTGACCACGGCCCATTTCTCCTTTCCTCTTAATGAGCTGTACGTAATGGGCTTCAAGGGTTAAAAATCAGTCAATTAAATTAAGAAAGACTGGGCCAGCTAGAATTTGTGCCAATGGACACAATTTAGGACCTGTTTTGAGTCTGACTGGACTTGATTTGACCCAATTGAGGGCCGATCCAGCTGGCAGTTGACCTGGACCAATTCTTCTTCTTTTTTTCATTTTCTTTGCTGTGCTGCCCCTCCTGTTTTTCTTTTCTGAAAAAATCTGACGCCAACACCAAGCAACACCGTCAGGTTGGTCTTCTCTTCCCCACAAGTCTGGCGAGCCTTGCTCCCTCTTTTGGTCGCACCGCGGGCACCTCCTTGTCACGGCGCCGTCGAGCCCTCCTTCTCCTCCAAGCGATGCCATTGCCCCCGTATCTTCCCTCAAATAGTGCCGCCACAGCCTTCTCCTTCTGGAACTGCTAGAACCCTCTCCCCCTTCGCTGAAGCCGTTGACACCCGCGGCAGGCTCTCCTACTGTCGCAGTCGAGTACCGAGAGGGGGCACCGTCAAGCACAACACAGCGGGAGGGGGATTATTTTTCCCCCCAACTTACATCCACAGTGGCAAATGTAGTGGGCCCCGCCGAGGGGAGTAAAAAAAAAAGAGGGCTCAAGGCTTTGCCGTCTCATCCGCAGCCGACGCCGCGAGGGGCAACCACGTGTGAGGGGCATGTTGACCTGCTGGTCAACCTCGCATGGGCCCCACCCGAATGAGATTGTCAAAAAAAATGAGCAAGGTGGACCGCAAGTGATAGGCCAGGCCAAACAATGGACCAACAGAGCCTCGGTGTGACAAGGGCTCAAGAGGGGCCCAATGAAATGAATTTTTTAAAACATATAATTAATTGAAATTTGAATAAAAGTCATTAATCAATTAAACAAACCGAGATGAGCATCTGACCGACTAAAAACCCACCACATGGTCTTGACATGACCTAAAAGAATTTCAAAATAAATGAAAAACTAATAGATCGGCCTTAAGCACGTCTCTTGACCCATATATAAATAAAAAATAATAAAATAAACAATAAACAGAAATTTAAATCAAAATTCATCAATTAAATACACAAATCGAGGCGAGCATCTGGCCGGTTAAAAACCCGCCACATGATCTCGACTAAACTGAAAAGAATTTCAAAACAAGGGAAACCAATGGGCCGGCTTTAAGCACGCCCTTCGACTCTTCTTAAGGTGGGCATCAAAAGGTCTATTAAAAGATCCCAATGTCTTACCACTCTATATCAATGAGTGATTAATTCACTAAGTCACAAACAAGTCATGGAGAATTAGAATAAGCTAATTTCCCACAAACCCATTAAAGGATGGGGCATGCTCAACCTCCAGACGTTGGAACAAATTTCATAATGCCTATAAAAGGCTTCATATCAATCTGTGGGAAATACAGCTTGCATGCTCTCTCCTATACTGATGTAAATCATGTCAAAGCAATAAAGAGAATTTCATGACCGATGATGCTGTGAAGAGTTCTAACAGCTCTATGAACTTGGGATGATGCAAACATCACTATTGGAACTAAACTCTGACCACCGGTTGCCTGATAATAAAAATTCAATCATCTGCAGATCTGAAACTCTCAGAATCTGAGAGAGTAATTAAGAAATTCTAAGGTCTGGAGGCATGGCCATCAAAGAATTCCAGAACATGAAAAATCTGCAGGAACTTGAAAATAAAAAGTTGAAGTGTGAAATTGAGAACCAATTGGGAATGCCGAGAATTGAAGAGCAGAAAATTCATGTTAATTAACACTTAAAAGAGTGAGGGCAGGTCCGGCAGTAAACAGAGAAGACAGGCTGACCTTAGTCTAGAATCTGTACATGACAACCCATGGGTGAATTTCCAAAATCAGTGGAGCTCAAATTGAAAACATGAAGATTAAGCTGGGATTCAGTTGGGCGAAATTAGTGGTCGACACAAAGGGCTGGAATACTAATTCAGCAGGTAGCAAACCTGGTCCTTAATAGTTTACAGATTCAATGATATCATGACAAGATCCAGATCTGTAAAATTTGGATTTCCAGCCGGGAAGGTCCATCAATCATTAAAAAAGGGGTCAGTAAAACTAAATTCTAACAAAACTTGAATTGAAGAGACTAAATTCTAAGCAAGATCTGAACTGAACTTTAATTCCAGATAATCCCACAATTTGGAATCATCAGCCATTAAGTTTAAGAGAAGAGAATCCTCATAATTGAAGCCCAACATTCATAAATCTGCAAGCCTCTCCCAAAAGGCAGCTAACCCAAAACAAACCCCTCAGAAAACCAGATCCAGGCCATTCTATAGCGTTGCTCAATTCAAAAATAATCATGTTCAAGATAAGGAATTAACTGATGACAACAAATTCTGATCTTAATCAAATCAAATCTGATCCAATCAACATATCATAATAAATCATCCTAACAGGAGGGGAACAACCGATGTAAGGCAAATTCAAAATTAAAAGAATTGAATCAGATTTCCTAAATCCACACCATTTAAGTGAATCCGAAAAAAGAAAAAAGAAGAGAAATTTGAACATCCAAAACTTAAATTAAAACAAATCAGAAGAGAATCAATTTAAATGAATAAATCAATAAAACTTTAATCAGCTTCACTAAAACCCAAAGATAATCTCCAACCTGTTAAACACCAAGATAAACTAAAACTTCCAAACCAGACTTATTAATTAAGCAAATTCCATTCAATTCAAACTAAATCAAATCACAAGCCATAATCTAAGCAAATGTGCAATCTGGCATTCCAAACAAATTAAACCAAGTTAAATTCAATTAAGACTTAAAATAGGTGATCAAGAAATCAATTCAAATCAATTTTAAGTCATAACTCAAAACAAAAAAAATCAAATCTTCTAAAAGAATTGAATCAGATTTCCTAAATCAAACTCAAATCCAATTTCTCAAATTAAACTCGAATCAATCTTAATCAAACAAATTTAGGTCTTCCAAATCAAATTCAAACCAGATCCCCCAAACCAAGTTCAAATTAATTCTAGTCAAACAAATTTAATTCCAATTAAACTAAGCTTAAAAGATAAGAAATTCGAATTCAAGCCAAGTCAAAATAAACAACTCATAAACCCATCAGTGTCAATTTATCAAACCCAAATCAGTCCACATGATCTGAATAAATCTGAAACCTGTAAGTTACATAAAAAAAGAAAACCCAGACATCTCAAATTAGAGAACAATTCTTACATCGGAAGATATCAAATTCATGAAATTCAAAAAAAAAAATCTCTCAAACTTAATTCAACTCAAATCAAAACTTGCAAATCAAATCCAAATTTCAACCAACAAATTTAATTCAAAATCAGACAAACTCAAATCAAATTCAAATCAAATTAAATTCATAACGCATTAAGTGTTTGCATTCTATCAAGTTCATGGGGCCGTTATCCTTATGTGTATGTTTATTTTTGTGGATGCATGTTTTTTATTCCATGAATTGTTGTGACAGAAAATTAAGGGTATTCGAGTATTCTGAATGTAATTAACATCGAATCTTTGCATCATCTGATAGAGAGAAGTCAAAAATAAAATTTTGAAGAACCTAACAATCTCAACTTATATTCTTATACATATCATAGACTTAGCTAATACTCTTATAGAATACCATCTAGTTTTCTAAGAAGTTAATGCTAAGGTCTAAGTCAAATCAAAAAATCAAAATTGGAAAATGAATTTCCAAAATCTTAAATTTTTAAAGAATTTTGAGGTTACATCATTATCATAATCGGAATTGGAAACACTCAATACTGAACTATTAATGTTCCGATTCCATTAATAGATGAGATATGACCGTCGATCCTGAGAGGGCAACTCTCACTCTTTTATACCATCGTGGCTCTAATCTCACAAATGAAGGCCCCTCCTTGCCTCGAGCACCTTGCACCTCAAACATAATTAACACCAAAATATTGGAAGTCAAGTGAGAAAAGGTCAAATTTTTAAAAAACACAAAAACATCAACAAATATAAAAAGTGTGGTTTAAGTCTTTCAAATAATAAGATAATTCCTATGTCAAAACTTAGAAGATTTTTAAAACACAATTTGTGAGTTTTTATCTATTTATATCACACAAAATTATAAATACCCTATGGTTTACCATTGGAACTCGCAAAGTGAGTTCCTTTCTATTTACATCACAGCAAATTAGCTATACCCCATAATATATCACCCATATCCATTGCCATAGTTGTCAAGCAAACAAAAATCATTTTATTTTCCAAAAAAAAAGTTAACTTTTGAGGTGTCTCATTTCTTCATCACATTCATCATCTTTTTCAATAATAGAACCAATATATTTAAATTTAGTATTTTGAGATAATAATACATCATCCCAACTAAAGCAAATAACTTAGGTTCTGTTTGATAACGATATTAGACCCATCTATCACTATCAATTTCGAAATTCATATTGATAGCAATTGTCAAAAGTTGTTTGCCTAATAGTATCAATATTGAAAATCTTAGTGCAAACAAAACATAATATGTAATACAAGTATCCACATATATCAATTTTGATATTGATGCTTTTTTATACTCTAACCAGAGAGGCATTAAGTAACAAAAACTAAAGCGTAAAAGAGAACACTTACTAGAAACACCCACCAAAAGATACTCATAAAATTACATGATAATTTAAAATTGCATCTTCATCATAAAATCCTTTAACACAATGCCATGTTTATAATAATATTTGTTAAGGATGAAGTATCAATATCAAAATTGATACATGTGGTCACATGTGTTATATATCATATTTTGTTTGCATTAATAATATCAATATTGACATTGATAACCAAACATCTTGATGATTTCTATCACTGCCAATTTCAAAATTGATAGTGATATAAGTGTTCAATATAACTACCAGATGGGGCTTACGATATTAAAACATGAGAAAAAATAAAACAACAATATTATTGAATTTTCATCCTTGATACAAATTAGGTGTTTGGGTGTTGAGTTTCCCTAGAATATGGGAGTACTGATGATACATTTTGATTAACAGATAAGGTTATTGGATAACAAATTCGATTTAAGGAATACTTGTTTTTGTATATGTAAAGTTAACAGATTATCCATTACCAAAACTGCAAGTTATTGGGAGCTATTTCAATTAACTTAACAATCCTATAACTGTTTATTAACTTAATAAATAGGCCGGATAATCAAATAATTGGTTACCATTTGCATCCTTAATTGTATAATTTACAATGGAAACTATTTCAAATAATATGCTTGGTCAGTCTACAATGACAATTATTTTTCTTATTAAAAACCTGATAAAAATATCAAAATATAAAAAATATTAACATATAGTAATTTTTAACTTGGAAAACATGATAAATTTTCAAGAAATATTTTGTGATCAGTTCTATAGTGAAAAATGGTGCATGTTACGTATATACAAGTGATAAAAGAAATGTCTGATGAAATAACCATTAATGTCTGCCCCATTGGAAAAACAAGAGATTTCCCTATGACTTGTATCAAAAATTTGCAATAAGTCCTTATTAGTTTCCATTATTAATAGATGAATTGACAAACAATATACAAAATAATATGCTATGGTTAAAAGAAAGTTAAAAATTTGGAAAAAACACTTTGAAGTATAAGAGTTTCAAGATAAGTAAAATTAGTACAAATATATAAGTTGTAAATTTAATGAAAACCAAAAAAAAAGATGGGAGAGTTAGTCTAAATGGAGTAATCTTAACTCAAAGTACTCATTTTAGATATTGTGATTCAGTTATCCAAAATGAGGAATATGATGAGAATGTTAACCATAGAATTAAAATATGATGGATGAAATGAGATTGGCTACAAGATTTTTTGTAATCATACAGTTTCACTAAAATTAAAAGAAAAAAATTATTGCACAAATATAAGGCCTATAGTGTTTTATGGAAGTGAATGTTAGACAATGACATAAAAACATGCCTAAAAATAAGTGTTGTTAAAATAAAAATGTTAAGATAGATATGTGATCATACAATATTAAATAGAATACATGATTAATGCATTAGAGAAAATGTGGGAGTAGTAAAAATTGCAAACAAATTAAAAGAAAGAAAATTGAGATGATTGGAACATATAAGAAAGCTTTAGTTGCAAAAGTAAAAATATCAAAATAATAGAAACAACAATATGATGTGGTAGTCCTAAGGTAACATGAACAAGAATAATTCGATTTAAATACCACCAACAAAAAACTTCTAAAAGCCCCACCAAGAAAATGAAGAATCGGGAATGGCCTTCTATGAAAACGAGAGAAGGGTGACACCGAACTCCCAAAAAAACTGTATTCCATTCTCTATTCTTCTTGAATCCGTACATGGGTCTCCTTATATAGGAGCCAGCTTCTTTACAAAAAAGAGTACTAAAGAAACTATTGCCAATATGTCCTAATAAACACTCAAATGTAAAATAATTTAAAATCTATTAAAATTGGTCCCCATCAACAAGATAAGAAGAAGTTGACCGTCACGCCTTGAAGATTAAATAACAAAAAATCCAAGAGTAGAAAAGTTGACTCTTCACACCTTGAAAACCAAAACAAAATTGACGCTAGAGGAAGTTGACCCTTCACACCTCCAAAAACATTCAAGGCTACCGGAAGTTAACTCGTCAAGCCTTGTAAAAAAAACATGAGAAGTCAATTCATAAAGGAGAGACTTTATCATAGCCCTATACATGGAATATAAAACTCCGCCAAATGCTAAGAAAAGTTTCCTATTGAACTAATAAAGAGCCATGCATAGTTTTCATGCTAACAAGCTCTTAATTAGTCGATGAAAAAATCAAGTCATTCTATTGAGCTAACGAAGAAGCATACATGGATTCCATGTCAAAAAGATCCAAATTAGTCAATGGAAATCAATTTCATCTAATTAAGCTAGTGAAAAGCCACGCATAGATTTCATGCAAACAACCTCCTAATTAACAAATGAGGACCAAAGTCATCCCATTGGGTTAAATAAGGGTCGTGCATGGATTTACATGCCAATAAGCTCTGACTTAGCTCATGGGCTCAAGTCAACTTCCTCTAGGCCCATTAAGGCCCAAGGGATTTTTCCCATCTTTGTAATTGTAAATCCATGATGTGAATGAAATTGATGTCTTCATGCATTGTCTGTCAAGTGGAGAAACTGCAAAGGCCCCATGCCCTCAGGGGTATGCAAACAAGAATGAGGGGCAAATTGCAAGGCCCTTTGCCAAGTTGTACATGTGACACCACACACCAGCAACAAATGTCATGGGATCGGAATCAGTACCCTAATCGGTGGGTAATGATCCGATCTGGATCAGATCAGATCTACCGATCCTGGCCTGAAGGAATCCCAATCCAGAATCGGGATTTTTGTAAAAAATATATATATATGATCCCTATTCTGATCAGATTCTGGCAAATTCACTAAAACATGATTCTAATTCTGATTCCGATCCCAATTCCAATCCAATATCTCGGATCACCCCTCCAAGTAAAAATCGGATTGGCATAGGATTCAAAAATCCGTCAATCCCAATCTAGATCAGCGAGTTCTGCAATCCATGCCCAGCAGCCTTCCACAATCGCTCTCCAACCGTCAACCACTCCCTAGCAATCACCTCAGCTTCCCACACTCCCTAACTCACACACCCTCATTGCCTTGATCAGTAACTTCCAGCTGCCTGCCGAAGGGCTAGCACCCACTTCTGCCTGCAGCCACTACCACTTATGCCAGCTCAATGCATCCAGACCCCTCATCGCCCTAAGCTCTAAATCCACACAGCTCCCCACCACAATAGCATCTTCAGGGTGTCATGTGAGTTTCGCACCACACCCCCTTCTAGACATCACCAAGACCCCCAGCATCATTCAGCACCCACAACACCCAGTGACCACATACTGCCATGCATGACAAGGCACCTGTGTTTATCAGCAATTGTTTTCCCACTCACATCGAGGACCAGGTCCCGACAGAGGCACCACTTCAGGGAAATCTTTCCATTGCCCCTTCCATCTGCAGCAACCACAAGGAAGGAAGGTATGGTCAACTCACCTGGCTCGTGGTGCTGTTCTAACCAACTGCAGTTCACTGTCTGACAGCTGTAAGGAGGATGTTGTACACCCAAATTTCTGGCATCTCATGATGTCCTGCCCCAACCTAGCTACCAGGAGACAAAACCAAATCATGCAGAGCTCTGCAGTTTTCGGCCAAGCTGTCAAGCACATAAGGCTCATTAGTGACACTATTAAACTGTAGGCCTGCCAGCCTCCAACTGAAATCAAACTTTGTAGCCAATTACCATCCTACGAGATGTGGATGCTATTGAGTTTGTAAGTAGTTAAACTGTACTAATCAAACAGAAGTGGGCAGCCAGCTGGTTGGCTTGCATAGCCCCGCGTGGAGGTATCTTCTCATATGCTATGTCACTCATGGGAGTAGGATCCTGGCCCACATAAAAATATGCTCAGCAGGTGAGGGTGATCCCACTTCTGGGCCTCTGAATTGAGAGTAATCCAGAGCATCCTTGACTCATGGTAGTTCTCACACTACAATGTCTTTCTTCCCACTTGTGAGACCATCGTTTGGGTCCACTTCTATTCGACTTAGTCATCCTATCGGTAACCGACTTGTTGACATTCAATCTGTCGATCTATATTGTTCATTGCATAGTTAGTGCAGTAGCCAAATCATCTAGGTGGCCCCACATCAGAGTAGTAGCCTCACCTCACCTCATCACCTAGGTGGTCACCCTAACCGATTTTGATAATATAGCTTCGTAGAAACCACCATGACAAGAACAACTTCACTTTAGCTTCTTGGACATACCATGTGTTGGGTAGCACTTGTAACCAGTCTGAGAGAATTCAAGAAGGCATACAGGTTTCTTTAGACAAATCCAACTTGGGCTCATCAAAGAAGAATATGGAAGTGGTAATCCATATTGAGTGTATTTGATAAAATAAAAGAAGCTGATCTTTCTTAAATGGGTACCTTGATATCTGCTTCATTAAAATATCAAAATGTCCAATCATTTTTAACAGACTTGTAATCAAATGTGCAAAGATAAAAACACTGACCATGTGAACATTTAGGAAAGCACAGCAAGAGGGACATGCAATCAAACACAGGGTTGAGGTCCATCAAGAACCATTCAACAAGCATTAAATAGACCACTATATCAAATCTCAGATTTATAGAACATGGGTTCAAATATCATATTTTGGAAGAACTATACTAGGAATATTTTTATGATATGGATCTAAAAGTACTTCTAACAAAACCATGTAGCTACTTACTCTCCTTTTCTCAGCTTCAATGCGTTCTTCTTCAATCCGCATTTCCCTAAAATTATACCCAAAAAAATATGATGAATTGGAAATGATGATGGTAACTGATCTTTGGATAAGTAAAATGTGGGTAAAATGATCTGCACAAGACACGCCTGTACATGAATCACATAAATTTACAAGATGACACAAATAAAAACCATAGGCATTGCAAAACTAGATAAGCATTTTACAGTATGCCTGCTTTAGTGGCAGGATAGTCTACTGCTTTGCAACATTGATAATAATTAATAAAAGTGCTTATTCATGGTAGACCAGTTTGATGTATGCGGTCTATACTCTATATACCAGAGAACTGCAGTGCCAACCATGATTATGGCAGGAAGAGTACTACCTGTAAGGTTGATTTTGCCATTAGGTGACAAAGCACATTTATCATAAACAGTTTTCTAATACACAACCAGAGAAGACTTTGAAACATATTTGAATTTCTATGCAGAACACTTCATTAAAAATTACCCAACTGGATCATCAATAACTGAGTACAAATTCACAATCTTAATCTATTCCAAGATGGCAGCATCAATATCCAAAAATTTGGCATTTGGCGTTCAGCAACAAGCTTTGCATATATAATGATGTCAAGTTGGGCCACGCTATACAAGAACAACTCACAGTCCATTGCTTATGCTTCGTGTTGAACAAAGCACGAGCAATGTAAAATGCAAGCTAAAATTCCACGATGCTGACAACTGAAATAAGAACAGATGCATAAAATTAAGCCATTAGTTGAATAGAGTGACGAAGTAGGCCCGAAGGTAAAGTCGCAGGTGCTTAAGATGGTTAAATCTTTTAGAAGTGATACAGCAATGCAACTCTTTAGATACTAATGGCATGCTGTATTGACATAAAACTTTAGACATCCCGTCGAATTGAAGAAATGCAGCGAATCCGTTGAACAGTTGGTGAAACAAAGACCGCATACAGACGAGTACAATGAAGGACGAGGGAGAGTATGTCAAATAAAGAAGACTTCATACTTGAGAATAATAGAAGTGACTATATATGCCTTTCCCATTGGCAGGAGATAGTTGCGGTAGAACCCAGCCTTCACCTCCAGCATCTGCCCCTTCTTCCCCAGCTCTTGCACGTCCTCCTTGAGTATGATCTGTAAAACATTAATTGAAACACCAGAAGGACGCAAACTGCTCACTATTGGCGGAAAGGTTGGATATAAAGAGTAGCAACGATGGGAAATCTACTGCAGATGGCTCGCCTTGCGCGTCTTCTTCGCTTTCTTCTGAGCCACCACGAGTAATGCCGCTTCTCTGTTTCCGACAACGAGCCTGGAGACCTCCGGAGGAGGAAGGCTACTGCCCGCCAATGTGCAGGAGGAACGCCACGCCAGGGATGCCGCCATTGCCGTCCCGTCAGTCGGTCGTTCTTCTCGCCCGGTTATCCACTTCGTCTTCGAGTGTTCGCTGGCCTCGGGGGACCGGGAAGCCTTGACAGCCTCGTGGTCGTAGGAAAACGGCCCGTGGACAACTGCTCGCAGAATTCACTGTAATTACCATAATATCCATTAGCAATTAGCATGGAGGGGTTCCATCGTATGTATCTTCTGAATTCTAAAAGTTGTTATCACAGTAAAAATACAAAATTAATATGTTAATAACAAATTTTTTAGGTAATAATTTAATAAAATAAACTTTGTCTAAAGTATACTTTTGCGACGAAACTTACCCAAAAAAGGGTGCTTGGAGAGAGTTACCAAGGGTGCAGACGAGCCGAGCCGAGCCGAGTAGTATGGTGTTCAAGCTCGGCTCGTTTATTTTACACGAGTTCGAGCTCGAGCTCGAGTTTTAGCGAGTATGTGGAACCCTTGTTCAAGCTTGGTTCGTTTATTAATCGAGCTGAGTCGAGCTCGAACTCGAGTAATAGTTAGACTAAAATTCAATTCATATTCAAACTTAAGCTATATACAAACTCCTTTATAAACTCAAAATCAATAAAATGTTATTTGTAAAATTTTAGATTTAACTCATTTATGAAACTCAATCTAAGTTTAAACTCAATTTTTGAATTACTTAATATATTTAAGTGACAATATATAAATATTAATATTAAAAAGTTAATTTTTAAAAATAAATATATAATATAATATTTAATTGAGCTGTTCACGAGCTTATCGAGCCGAGCAGGAGACTGTTCAAGCTCGGCTCGTTTAATGAGTCGAGCTTTATTTTTTGTTCAAGCTTGTTCATTTAACGTAATAAACGAGCCGAGTCGAGTTTTTATCGAGCCGAGGTTCGAGCTACTTGTCAAGTGTATTGGTTCGTTTGCACCCCTAAGAGTTACGGTGAGACATTTTTCTTATCATGGTCCCTCCCTTCTATGCTACGGATCGCCCCCATCGTAAAAGATATTATTTTTCTAATCAAATGTTATCGTATCATGCTTTTGGATGACTGAAAATGTATTTGAATTTATTATTTTGCCACAAAATTGTTCAATAACCAATAACAGAACACCCTGTCATCTATTTTACTGATTTGTCTCGAAAATATTATCGTATTTAGCATATTTAAACTTTATTAAAACATTTATAAAATGTTTGGTTGTCCATTAAATTTTTGTACATTTCACTATAAAAGGTTGTATTAAATAAAATGTGAACTAACCAATAACGTAAAACTTTCATGTTTGGAGGGACGTTGAAACAAAAAGAGTGGGTACCATATATGACTTAACAAAGTGGAGGATGACAAGATAAAAAAAGAGATGAGACTCTTTTTTTGTTTAAAAAATAATTTAAAAACATAAATTAATAATGATTGTCAAACACATCCTTTAACAAAATTTATTACGAAAATATAAAATTATAAGAAAAACTCAATTTATGCAATCAAACACCACATCATATATCATTAACAACAATTAAAATATTATAACATTTTATAACTAATTTTATCATACTTAGCACGTAAAGTATATCCTAAATCATTGTGGTTAAGCAAGAGTGCAAACAGAATTCAATATTCTAAAATTTTGATTCAATTCCGATCAAAATTTATGGATTTAGAACTTATTTTGTATCTTATGAACTATCGGAATCGGAATCATTTGATTCTATTTTCATTTATCTCATTTCAATAAAAATAAGCATATATAAGTAAAATTAATTAAAATAAAGTTAAATAAATCATAAAATATGACATATATAAATTGAAACAATGATAAAACTAAAATTTTAAAAATATTATATTAAATTTTAGTAATTATATGTAAATTATTTATTAATTTTTGAATAAAATTTATTCAATATGTATTTTAAAAATTATCAGATTTAATTAATAGAATTGAAATTGGAATATAGTCATTCTAATATTATCGAAATCAAAATTAAAATACCTTAACTTTTATAAGAATCATAATCAAATAATGACAATTTCGCTATCAAATCTAACGCATTTACAATCCTACTGTCAACAAAAGGAGAAGATTAAAAACATAGAGGATAATCCTAACTCTCCTAATTCCTTGTACCTAAGAATTGGTCGTGACATCGCAACACTGCCTTACATTGGTTGGTGCCACAATCACCTCAATGCTACCAACATTTCTTGGTGCCACCCAACATCGTTCATCATGCCTTGCCACCTCCCTTGTTAGTGATTTCCAGTGTTGTCCTGCCACCACACCACCAAAAAGCTCTCCAACTCTCCCTCTTAGTTTCCATCTCTTCTTAGCATAGCCCTCCGCACAAACCTTTGGCGTTGTTGCCACTTGTAAGTAGTATGCAAGCCATGCATGTGCCGCATCTATGTTGCAACGTGCCAAACTATGCCGCCTACATGCTGGGCCTTGTCTCTCGTGTACTGGCATGTGTCTCTCACATACAAAAGTTTTGGTCTTCCCTCAAAGAAGATTAAATATACTGAAGGTTGTGTGTTGGATGCCCCATGGGATCAACCACAGCCGTCCCTTAAAATGTCACGTGTCCCTTTTGATTGTATATACTAAACTTGTGAGTTCACTCTATGCCACCTGAGTGTGAGGTTTAAGCACACCACTTGACTCACCGAGGAGTATAGGGTGCCATTCTGATGAAGGTCTATGGCTTTGCCCATTTGTGCTAGGAATGGGTGGCCT
The DNA here is from genome assembly GCA_036172225.1 of Cryptocoryne crispatula var. balansae. Classification (NCBI taxonomy): domain Eukaryota; kingdom Viridiplantae; phylum Streptophyta; class Magnoliopsida; order Alismatales; family Araceae; genus Cryptocoryne; species Cryptocoryne crispatula. Next base: position 20,350,584 of record CM069925.1, read on the forward strand.
AGGAGAATGACGAATTGGTATTCAAGCATGGCCACATCGGCTGATTATTTCCTTTCTAGGTCATTACCTATAGTTTACCTTTTCTAAACAATCTTTTCATATGATATAAGTGTGCATATTGTCATGTTGGTGAACTTGTGCAATATTTACTTACTTTCGCTTATGCATTGGATCTGTCATGTTTCCCTCTTGTGCACATGACTTATGAAGGTTGGCCCGTGAAATTATAAAGTAGCACCAGTGCCACATGTGAAAGATTTGACAAATCTGAGTTGACGGCATGACATGCTACTGCATTACTCATCTCTTCCCATTGAGCCCTTGGTGCCGTCTTGTATGTCGGATGTACGTCCGATGCATTCTCTAGCTCCACCACCTATTCCCAGTGTCATGGGTAGCACCTGCTCTGCCACCTCCTTTGTCTTTCATCAGACTTAACATATACACAGCGTAAGAAGTCCTGCAACAAAATCAAGGAAAACAACCCCTCCGATGATATCAATTTGAGAACAAAGAATATAACATTGAGTTGATAATCAAAAGATTACTATGGACTTCAAATAACTCAAATACTTGTTGATCCACAATTAAAATTTTGAATTCCAATCTATCATTTTTCTACTACGTTAACTCTAATACTTGAATAATTTTAAAGAATTGAAATGGGTCACACCAAAGTCAGTAGATAATAACATTTCTCTCATCAATCAGACAAATATAAAGATATATAGAATAAATATAAGCAAACTTTAATCATCACAATTATATAGACATGTAGAAACAATATCATATAAACAAACATTCATCATCACATATACCCATTCAAAAATTTTGATATGTTACCTATCACATTCTCTTGTATTGATCATATATCAAGTAGATTCACCAAGAAAATATCAAGTACCCAATAGAAAATAATTACCCATGTATGCAACAAAACAGTCGAACAAGTTAGAATCGGAACACGAGCATGTGTAGTCATATCTTGGTCACAAATCATACCATATATACCACGAGCATGTATTTTCATATCTTGAGCACATATAAAACATACACCACGAGCATGTATTGCAGTATATTGAGCACATATCAGATCATATACACACCATGAGCATATGTAATCGTATCTTGAGTATCAAATAAGTCAGACACACCACGAGCATATGTAATCATATTTTCAAATCAAGTCATATACGTACCATGAGCATATGGACCATGCCTTAGGTATCTAGTCAAGTCACATATATACCATGAGCATGAGGATCATGCCTTGGTATCAGATTAAATCACATATGTACCATGAGCATGAGAACCATACTTTGGGTACAAATCAAGTCACATATACCACAAACATAAGGACAATGTCTTGGGTATCATATCAAATCCTATATATACCACGAGTATAAGGATCATGACTTATAGCCCGTTTGGTTAGAGTTTCAAATTTGATACTATATCAATATTGATATTGATAATTTTAGAGGTTGGAGTATCAATATCAAAATTGATACATGTTGACACTTGTATTATATAACGTACTTTGTTTCCACTATCAACTTCAAAATTGATACTATTTGCCAAACACCTTTTAATGATTACTATGAATATCAATTTTAAAATTGATAATGATATAGGTGTTTAATAGTGTTACCAAACAGGGCCTTAGGAATCAAACCAAGTCACACATATCGCAAGCATGAGGATCATGCTTTGGGTATCAAGTCAAGTCATATATACATGTCATCTTCTCTAAGTGCAAATTGTTAATCTTCATAACAAATTTCCTACAAAACTTAACATGCTAAATTGTACATAGTGCAATTCATACTATTGGTACAAATCAAAACATAGTTCTTGCTAATCAAAATTACTAAATTTCTTACAAAATTTCAAAGCATAATCAACATAAATTCATTTAAATTTTTATAAGCGAGATCAAATAAATAAATAAGAATGAGGTTAACATTTACCTGAAGTTTCTAAAATGTTATTAAATTTTTGAAATTTTTTTTTTAGAATTTTCTCTTTAAAATTTATTTTTAATTACTGTAGCAATTGGGCTGATCAATTGGCACTGGGCAGAGCCAAGTTTAGGATGGGTCACAATGTTGGATCCTTGCATTCGGAAGGGCTAGACCAGATACTTACAGACATAGCGCTGAGAGTAACAAAGTGTGACTGGCCAAGTAGCACAAGCAGGGGCCATGGTCGAGTGGACACGCAACTAGGTGGTTTGCTTAGTTGAGAACGGTGAGGGTCGTGGTGGCAGACATCTCATGCTACATGACGGGTGGTGAGGCAAAGGTAGTTCACCGCCATTGGTGATGCTGGCAAGGAGTGTTGGTGAAAATGTTGCATGTGTTTTTAAAACACGTGCGCGATGTGCCCACACCCCCACCTGATGGACGCATCAAGTGGGAGTCACTATATGCGGGAGTGGGAATGGGCGTTGTCCATTTCTTCCATGTGCATGGCATATGATCGCTTATTAAACTATTTTCTCTTCCCGTTGAGATGCGTCTCATGGACACACACGCCCGCATTTGTCACCAAATGTATTTCTTTTTAACTTACTAGTAAATATTTTTCAGGAGCTATTTTACAGAGGTTAGGTACTTATGTACACTTCCTCTAAAACTCTCTAGCACTCAATGCTCTCTCTTCTCTTCTTCTACTCTTGAGCACTTGACACAAAATCAAATTTGCAAAGATCTTACGAAGGATGTGCTGACAGAAGAGAAGGGTGTCACCTACCAAAGGGTCATCGTATCTCTAAGAGAATGTTCCTACGAGAATTGCATATCAGTAGGCAATATAACTTTTAGTTCTAGTTATTACACACTTCTAACTCTATCTACATGATTCTAATGAGCTTGTATCGTGGCATTTATATTGAGTTTCAAGAAGATGGCCTAACAATCTAAGAGTTATATTTAATTTGTTAAGCTATTGTATTCTTTGTATTAGCAACATTCAAATTTCATAGTTGTTGCATTGATATAGTTGTTAAAAAATAGTAATTTATATATATATGTGAATATGTTCTCATACATAATTAATTAGTACAAATTTATTTATCTTATTGTTTGATTAAAAATATTTAAAAAAATTTTAGACATATTTTATCATAGATCGTCATTCTCTCATATCTCTCATGACTAGTTTAGTAATTAAAGAGACCCTTAGTGTTAAAAATTGTTGGAGAAAATTTTAAGCAATGACAAAATTAAATATGCTTTTGGCTAACCACCCTTGACTTAATATAAACATTTAGCATTAGCACTCCTGAAAGCCGAGAACATGACACCTCTCAAACCATTACCCTAAAAGTTCAAACCTAGTCATCTCATACCCAAAATGATCCTAAACCTTCCCAATCAATAACAAGTGAAGAAACTAATTATTATTGTCTTTATCAAATTTTAAAAGCCCTGACAGATAAACTCTATGATTTTTATTACTACTCAAAAAGTTCTAGTGAGTTATGTGACATATTAAAAGCTAAATGTGGACTTGATAATGTTGAAATTAAATGGTTCAAAGCCTCAAATTTTAATAAATTAAAATTTGTGGAAAACAAGTCAATGAATGATCAAATACATAAGTTTGAGAATTTGGTCCATGAATTGAGAACCACAGGGTCCCAACTAAATGAATCATTTCAAATTGCATGTATTTTGGATAAGTTGCCCCAATATTGGTCTAACTTCACTTGGACATTGAGCTACACTCAAGACATGCTTTACTTTATTGCAACTTTTCGGTGCACTTAGAATTGAAGAACAACATAGAGTAAGGAAGAGTTCAACTTAAACCTATAAACCAAAGGCAAACATGGTTTAAAACAAACATTCTAGATCTTATAAGAAAAAAAATTCAAAAAAATCAATGACAATTTAATTACAAGTCTCAAAATTTTAACCCTTACAGTAAAAAGACAAATAAGAGTAGAGAAGAGTAGTGTTGCTATGTATATGGAAGGGCAAATCTTCTTGCACATCAACATTTTTATTCAAAGAGATATGCACAAAAGGGGAAAAGACAAGATCCATCTAACAATGGCTGTCAAGTCAACATGGTATCCGCAGATGGTAAAACATCTACTTCTAGATTAGACTAGTTCTTTTAAACCTTGAAACAAATTCATTTTTCAATTGGTAGATTGATACTGGAGCTAACATTTATGTATGTACTAATCGTTCATAGTTTTCAACATATTTGGACTTAAGGATAAGAACTGTGATAATGGGAAATAATGTTATGACAAAAGTACATGGGATTGGAAGAGTGGATTTAAATTTGACTTCTAACAAAACATTGACCTTGCAGAAGGGTCATCATGGTCATGGCACTTGACAAAATCTTATTAGTGGATCTCTTCTAGTTCAACAAGGCCATATATTACTATTTAAGTCAAATAAGGTTGAGATAATAAAATGTCTATCCTTTGTTGGAAGAGGATTCATTTACGATGGGTTTTTTAGATTAAATATAGTTCATCTTCAATTAATGATAAATCAATTAGTTTGAATGTTAAATCATCTTCTGTATGGCATTCAAGAATGGGCCATGTCAATTACAAGTCAATTAAAAAGTTTAAATAATTAAATTTGATTCCAAAAATTAACATTCAAAATGAAAAGAGATATGTTGTATGTGTTGAAGAAAAATTGCCAAGGCAACCATTTAAGTCAGTTGATAAAGATTGTGATATCTTAGAACCAATACATTTAGTATGTGATTCTGGGTAAGTTTTAAAAAGTGTAACAAATATTTTGTGACATTTATTAATGATTTATCAAAATATTATTACATTTATTTAATAAAGACGGGAGATGAAGTAATCAACAAATTTTAAATTTATAAAGTCAAATATGAAAATCAACAAGAAAAGAAAATTAAAATACTTAGGTCTTATAGAAGAGAAAAAGATGCCACTCATGCACTAACATAATTTTATCAAGAACATAGAATAATTTATGAGATAATTGATCTTTATTATTCACAATCTAATGATATAATAGAGAGAAAAAATAGAATATTTATAGATAGGGTTAATTCTATATTAATTAGTTCAGGAACACCCAAGAGCTTGTGGTGGGAGGCATTTTTAATTGTATATTTTATTTTAAATAGAATACCATTCAGACAAGGTGACTCTACCCCATAAAAAATTTGGAAAAGGAGATCAATAATTTGAATTTTTTAAAAGTGTGAGGATGACTTGCAAAAGCAAAAATACCTAAAATTTAAAAGAATAAAATTGGACCTAAGATCGTAGATACAATCTTTATTGGATATACCTCAAATAATAATATTGAAAATTTCTCTAGCCACACAAATTGGTTCTTTGTAATTAATTATGAAATAGAAGATATTTCAAACAATACTATCATTGAGACTAGAGATATAATTTACCATGAAAATGTATTTTCATTTAAATTTATAATTGAAAACAATGTAAGTAGTAGAAATTCTAGCTCTAACCCAAATCTAGTTAATAAAGAAGAAGAAGAAGAAGAAGAAGAAGAAGAAGAAGAAGAAGAAGAAGAAGAAGAAGAAGATGATGATGATGATGATGATGATGATGATGATGATGATGATGATGATGATGAAGATGAACAAGACCCATTAGAAATAAGTAGTAAGAGAACCATGATAGAAAGAATTTGTTACGATTTCTACGCATTATTAGTTGAAGATTCTTCAATTATCTTTAATGATGTCATGAACTCTATAGATTCACCTTTCTAGAAGGAGGTCATAAAGAATGAGATGAATTCTATAATTCAAAATGCAACATGGGTGCTAACCGATCTACCCCTTGGTTGTAAGACAATTAGATGTAAATGAGTTTTCAAACATAATTTTAAATCTGATGGATATGTAGATAAATATAAGACTAGACTTTAGCCAAGAGATTTATACAAAAAGTTAATGTAGACTACTTTGATGTTTACTCTCCTCTGGCAAGAATCACCACAATTAGAACCTTTATGGCATTAGCTTCCATATATAGAGTAATCATTCACCAAATGAATGTAAAAACTACATTCTCAAATGGTGGGTTAGATGAAGAAATTTACATAGATCAACCTGAGAGTTCTATTGTTCTAAACTAAGAAAATAAGTGTGTAAATTGATAAGATCATTGTATGGATTAAAACAAGCACACAAGCAATGTCATGAAAATTTTAATGAGATCATTCTATCTTATGATTTTAGAATCAATCAAACTAATACATGTGTGTATTATAAAATAGTTGGCGAACATGTTGTTATTTTATGTTTATATGTTGATGATATTTTAATATTTAGATGAAACATGCATGTTATTAATGAAGTTAATATTTTCTCAAAATTTTGACCTGAAAGATCTTAGTGAAACTAACTTAATTTTAAATATTAAAATTATAATAAATTGAAACAAAATAGCCTTATCACAATCTCACTATATAAAGAAAATCCTTAAAAGATTCTATCATATAAATTGTGAGCATTTATTTATTCCTTGTGATGTAAGTGTTCATATAAAGATGAATTTAGGTAATCCTACATTACAATCCGAATATGCACAATTCATAAGCTTACTTGGATTTCTCACAAATTACATAAATAAAAATATAACATATGCTGTAAATAGACTTAGTAGATATACTATAAATCTAGATGAAAGTCATTGAAAATTATTAGAAAGAGTATTTAGATATTTAAAAGGTATTTTTTCATATGCTTTGCATTAAACTAACTATCCTTCCGTGTTAGAAGGTTTTAGTGATGCTAATTAGATTAATAATTCATTAGATGTAAAATCAACATCTGAATTTGTTTTCCTTATAGGAGTTGCCATATCATGGAAATTACTATGGAATTTGACATGACTGCACTTGACACCACATGCACTGAAGCTAAATGCTTTAGATATTTTTTAGTTGATATTCCATTGATTACAAATTCTTTACCTCCCACATCTCTTTTGTGTAATTGCAAATCAACAATTAATAAATATATGCAGACAAATGTGGATGTCAAAATGAATAGACATTTGAAAGTGAGAAACAAGTCTATAAGAGACAAAATGAAGCAACAATTGATAGCCATAGATTTTGTGAAAACAGAAAGAAATCAGTGCTCATAAAGAAACAAGTGGTAGGATGAGTTTAATACTTTTAATGGATCTGAGACAAAAGTGGCAAGGTGGTTCCTTCCTCTCACCTCGGAAGGATTCATCGACATGTGTAGAGTCATGACATCGCAACTATGAGATGTGGGTTATCTTATGAAACGCATATGAGATAACTGTGCAAGGCCATTAATAGCACAACCCACATGAATATGATTTTGCAACAACATGTGTGGATTTTAGAGAATCCGAGTCATAAGACTTGTTCAAGGTGAAACACCCATCAAATGTTCTAATATATGGTCCCAAATATCACTAAGTGGGGATTTAAACTGCAAGGTGCCTTCATCTATTACATAGTATAAGAATGATCAATATTATTTGTTTGTTTATATTATTCTTTTTTACTTTAATATATATTTACGAGTTTTAAAAATATGTGAGGGATTGTTACAAATAGAAATGTATTTCTTACAAGTCAATCATATTTGATATGATTCAACATTTCTTGAAATATCTCATTTAATTAAACAATATATATTTATTATTAGTACAATTCACATGCATAAATCATAATGAAATTATTGATCACATGTAATTATGATTGGATCATGATAAGATAATGATAATGAGATCAATCATCTAAAGGTATAAGATCTAAATGTTCCTGGTCATATGAATCTTGAGATGGAACATTGAGAATTAGAATAAACTATTATATGTAATATCTTTTCATATGATGAGAATGACTTATCTCATTAGTCATTAGTGTGGAGACATTGAGATACACACATGTGCTTATGAATATATTGAGTTTACTAAACTGACTGAATTATAAACTTAGAATGGTATCTTACCTAATTATCAATTAAAGTTTTCTATCGTCATGGTTGTAAGTTTGGACATTTAACTAAAGTCACCAAAGATGTCTTATCAGGCATATCTTGTGCTTTGGTCATTCACTTATAAGAGAAACCACTTATTTGATGATCCAGTATAGTTAATAGATCATGTATAAGAGAAACCATATGAAGGTAATTGAGTGGACAACATTGGATTGTTCACTCTCGATAAGTGAGAGAGAATGCTTATGGGATGGTACTCTAAATTCTTGGTCAGAGTAGAGAATATAAATTGAAATGAAAATTTTCATTCGATCTAATTCTGAGTATAGGATCCCAGAGTGTTGGTAACTATGGAGTTGATAGTCGATGATGTTTCCTATCCGACTAGGGCACTGGATAGATGAGGGTTTATATCAATATGGTAATCGATGATGAGAAAACTCATTGAAGATGAGATCATCCTCATAGTCATTTGAGGTTATAAGATGTGGCTGGTACCATTCATAATCGAAAAGATGTTAAATCTATTAATTTAAAATAAGTTGTTATTTTAATTAGACTTCAACCAAATGAACTATTAGGCCTAGTGGGTCACACACATAAAGACAAAAATGTAAGTACGAAGTGTAAGGAATCACCCTATAAGATTTGGTGCAACGAAAGCCACAATTCCTATGGGTTTATATTGATCTTGTCTATTTTAGAAATGAACGACGAAAACTAAATACCAATTAAAACTAGTTCAAATATACCTTCTAGGGTTCATATAATCTCTTGAAGAAGAAAACAAAAAACTTTTCAAGCTTTTCAAACCGTTTAAGTGTTCAGTTTCAAGTGGTATCCACACAAACTTCATCCATAAACAAGCTCTCCCTTGCGTCAGACTCAAGGACTTTTTCTGAACGAAGCTTCACCACACCGAGGATGTCCTCCATAAAGAGAAGGAAGGAGAAAGGAGGTTGAGAATGTCGTTTTCACCCATTTATTAATAGGGATTGGCTAGAACCACCACTATTTATAAAAAATTAGAATTTTTTATAAAATCCAAAATCTCCATAAATTAAGCCCTTTCCCCTATACATTTGGATAAATCCTCATGTATGTGACCTAATAGGCTTAGTAGCCTATTTGGTTGAGACCTAATTAAATTAAATTTGTTATCTCACAATAAATTAATCAGCTTACCGATCATGAAGAGTGCAAGTAACATCCCATGATCCCAAATGACTATGGGAATAATTTTATCTTTATTAAACATTTCCATCATTAATTACTGCATGGATATAAACCCTTATCCATTCAATGTTCCAGTCGGATAGAAGTATAACATCGATTGTCAACTCCTTAGTATACCGACACTTTGAGATACTATACTCAGAATCAAATCAATTGAAAAACTCTTTTTCAATTATCTTGTCTACCCTAGATAAGGATTTAGAGTAATAACTTATAGAATATTCACTCTCACTTACTAAGAGTGGACGATCCATTATTGTCCACTCAATTACCTTCATCAAGTTTCCCTTGTACCCAATTCATCGTTGTACTACACCATCGAATCAATGATCCATAAGTCAATGGGCAAAGCACAAGATCCACCCAACAAATCATCTTTGGTAACTCAGGTCAAAAAAGATCCACTCATGCAACTGTGATGATAGAAAATCTCGATTGACAGTTCGGTACAATACCCTTTAGGGTTTTTAATTCGGTCAGTTTAGTGAACTTATTTCACTAATGAGTATTTATATGTGTATCTTAATGCCTTCATACTAATGACCAATGAGGTTGGTCATTCTCATCAAATGAGAAAACATCACATACACTGGTTTATTCGGATCCTTGATGTCTTATCTCAAGAATCCTATGACTAAGAACATTTATATCACATGCCACTAGATGATTAATCTTATTATCATGTTCTCACCATGATTAAATATCATTTCATATGATCAATAAATTCATTACAATGTACATATCTAATAAGAGAAAATAATGAAGGTTTACCTATTTAAATTGAACGACATATATCTAGAAATGTCAAATTATATCATATATGATTGGCTTGTAGGATATATATTTCTATCGCAAAGATATAGATATAATTTATAATATTTAAAGAGTTTTATAAAAAATTATAATTTTTATACATAAGATTGAATTTGGCCATTCCTCATCAAGCCAAGGGTGTCAAATTTCATTCTCAACATCCTCATGCTCTCTCTTCCTTCCTAGAGGTCACAAGAAATTGGTGGAGCTCCATTTGGAGAGCATGAGAACACTCATTCTTCTTCGGCATTGAGGGATTGGTTGAATACTGCAAAGGTATCTTTGATTTGGCTTGAATCCAATTCTTAGTTATGTTGGTCGATTCTAATTAAGACTATGATCATAAAATCTAATCAAACATTTCTGCTGCATTAATATGATTCCTTACAATGGTACTAGAGTCTAATTGAAATCTTGAATGAAACCAGCAATGGCTCGACATTATTTTATGTATTTTATGCATTCATGAAATTGTACGAACCTTTGTTTTGAAGGAGTAACCATAATTCACATTGTACACTATCCTTCATTTGAATTTTGGATTAATGGAGATTCAAATGCAATGTTAAAATATGGTTTTTCAATATTTCAAACGCCAACCTCCGAAATTTAGGGCCTTCAATTTTTTCTTTCCTCAGAGGTGGGGAAGCCTTGTAAAGATTTGAAAAGTTAGACAACATGATTTCCTAGATTTCTTAGAATTTTTTATGAGAATATTACAAATCTTCATTTGATGAGGATCAAAATCTTTATTTTTAGGAATTCTTTTGCATTCTAAGTAAAGAGGTAAGGCCCCCCAATGTGCGGTAGTCAGAAGGTCGGCTACGAAAATCACTGCCGTGGTTTTCGGGAGGGGGGGTGATCCTCTCAGACCCTTAAAGATCTAATAAGGCCCTAGATATTGGATTCCCCCACTTATACCCAATTTGACCGATGAAGTTGACAGACCAACGCCACAGACCCGCATGGAGGCCCGCCCATGAATGCCCACGAGCACATACAAGTGCAACACATGCATGTGTGGATGCCTTTTGGCGGTCAGGGTTGGAGTTGTGTGGGTGTTGTTGCCAAGAGCCAGGAGCTCCAAAAATAAAACAGAGGAAAGAAGAATGCAAGTAGAAAAACAAAGTGATCGTGTATACCTTAGCATAGAGAATGTGCTTGGGAGATTATAGGTTCTATCTTCTCCCTTCTTGGCCGGTCGAGAAGAAAGAGCTTGAAGTGACGTTCGGTTGCTCCTACAAAACCAAGTAAGCCAACCAAATATGTAAAAAAAGATTAGGACTAAAAACATGTAGCAACTTCAAAAGAAATAAATTAAAACCATAAAAAGAGTTGGACTAACCGAATTGGGAATGACACTCAACCCCCATTTTTTAATATTTTTTGGAGAGGGAAATGAGATGATATTAAATTAAAAGGGGATACATGCAAACATGGAATTCTAAAGAAAGGCTTGAACAAAAGAATGAAATGCTATGTGGAAAGAAAAACAAGTTTAGGCTCCAAGGTTGGTTCTTTGGATCTCTGGACGTCCTTGCTTCAGTGACACTAGACGTCCCAAAGGTTGCATCGTCTAGCATCCCTGGGGTTGCACCGTTAGTTACTTTATCAATTGGTTTGTGCATGAATGATCTTGCAATCCTTCCGAGTGATCTTCAAGACTTGCTTGAAACCCCAAGAGGGACCTCTTGAATGTGGATTGTTGGCGTCCCCTCAAACGTAGAAGCCTTGATGAGCCTTGTGGGTGAGGGAAATGGAGAGGTGGTGTGGGGACTAATTGTGTTCTTGGTGGTGGATGGATTACAAAGCTCTTAAAACACTCTTGGCAATGGAATTGGAAAGTGGGTGAGCCTTGGGGACTCTCTTCAGCCTTATGGAGTCTTAAAACTATTTTCCAACCTTGAAAATGTGGTTAGGGGGTGTCTTTTTATATACCCAAGGACAAGGGCATTTCAGGCATAAATTGACAATGTCAAATGGGGACATAATGTCCAATTGCCTAGGACTCCGAAAATGGGTTCCAGATCGGCATCTCAAGAGAAGTTGATGATAGAATAGGGGAAAGCGAGTGAATCAGAAAACACTTGGAAAGCAGTAAGTGTAGACATGCCAAATTCGTCTAATTCAGAGCATAAAACTCATGTTTTATAGGGTAACATGTGTGATTGACCTTAGAATGATGCCGGGTCTTTTAAAGTTCATTTGGAGCTTCGCCGAACGAAAACAGATGTTTTCTAAAGTTTTACGCAAAAAGCCATAATTTTCGAGCGAAAGCCACACGTAAATCATGTAAACACAGAAATTGGCTGAATGACCAATGCCTAATAATCATGCATTGAAGGTTATGGTCAGATTCACACTCCAGACAAGTTTTTTTGCATACTGTGCCTTTCCGGTTGCCGTCGGAGTCATTTTGACCAGTATCGGATCTTCTGTTAACTATCCTAACTTCTGGACAAAATTCTGAAGTTTTGGAGGGTGTGATGGCTGATACAATGCTATATAGAGCTTCTTCAGCCTGTTATCTTTCCAACGCAACAAACGGCGTCGAATTCTAAGTTCTGGAGTGTCCGGAATGGCTTCCGGAAGAAGGACGCGCAAAATAGTCGCTCGGGTCCCTAGGCACATGCGCCCAGGACCCAGGGCACGTGGCCATGCGCCCTACCCCTGAGGCACGTGGCCTTGTGTCCTCGATTGAGGGCACGATGGAACCAGTTTTTCACTGGGACTCTACCTCTAAACGGATCGGACCGGATAAGACCAAAAATTTTGAATGGATTGGATGTGCCCCCACTGGGAGGCACATGCGCCCCTCAGTGGGGCGCATGCGCCCTGCACCAGGGCGCATGCGCCCTGCACCAGGGGTAGGGCGCAAGGCACCCTATTTTGTAGTGTTGATAAGACATGTCGTTCTCCTATAAATAAACTCCGATTCCGGTCATTCCAAAGGCATGTGCATGACCCCCCAGGCATCTCAAGATGTCCAAGCTCCCTCCTTAATCGATTTTGTGATTTTTAAAGAGAGAATTTTGAGTTTTTAGAGAGAGAAAAGTCGATTCAAGAGAGAGGAAAGTTAGTCTGCAGGTGATCTGTTAGGTCTCCCTTCTTCGGCCTCTACAACAGTGTGTAGATGTCTGCTGCCCGAGCTCTCAACATCAAAGTTCTTCCTCTCCAAGTCTTCTTCAGTTTTAAATTGAAGGCATTTAATTCCAAGGTCGGGGCTGGTTGTGATGAGCGCATAAGCAAAGTCGCGCCTAGCAGATCCTGGACTGCTGCTCGGCTTTTTCGACAACCCAGATTTGGCCATATCTCTCTCTATTCTTATCAGAATCTTTCTGTTCTTTTTTGTATATATTTTTTTCATGATTCTCCATCCTCCTATTATTTTTTTATATATTTTTTAATTTTTAGTCTATTAATTCGAAAATAAAAAAAGAGGGGTTAGAGATAACCCGAATCCGGTCAGTTTCTAGTCAATTGTGTGTTTCATGTTATTTTCTTTACATATACTCCACTTTGTTTAGTTCTAATTGTCTTTTACACTTGTTTGTTTATCTAGTTGCACAGAAAATTAAGCACCCACGCGTTGAGGACTCTTCTTTATCGGCCGGCCGAAGAAGGAGAAGCTTTGACCCGCATTCTTCACGCTAAGGTACACACGGTCATCTTTAATTTAATAAATCGGAGCCCGCGGTTCCTGACGACCACATGTCTTAATTTACTTCTTCTCACCCTCCTCCCACATGACCCAAACCGTCTCTTTGGTGATCAAGCGACGCCAAGGGATGAAAGTTCGGGGATCAATGTGAGTGTGGGATCGAGGTGAGAGTTGTTTTCCGTGTTTTCTTCCTTTGTTTCTCATCCCCTCTTGAGGTGATGATCTTGAATCACGGACTTCTATGGAAAGGAGAGGCCCCGTCGAATTTCTAGAGTTGACAGCTTTGTGGTGACCACGGTGGGACAAGCAATGTCTTCAACCGTGGGTGCTTAGTGTTTTGTTTGCAACTAGTTCTAGTTCTAGACCGGTTCCCACGTGAGCCTTTCCTTCTTTCCACCTTTCTTAATTTCATGCCATCTCAAAATTTTTTATTTCACCCATCTTTCATCAGATCTGAAGTGCCAAGTACCTCATTTAATTTCTGTCATTTTATTTCAATTGGTTCCCGCGTGAACCCACCTTTGCTTTAAAACCGATTCCCGCGCGAACCAACTCTCTTCTACAAACCGGTTCCCACGTGAACCAACATTTATTTTCAGTTATTCAAATCAGATTTTTCCTCTTTTCTGTAGGTTATCACCCTAAAATTGGTCACTGCATGACCCTCTTTTATTTTCAGTTGTCATTTAAACCGGTTCCCACGTGAACCACCCTTTTCCTTTTAAGCCGGTTCCCGCGTGAACCAATTTCTTTCTTTACTTTGGTTCCCACGTGAACCAAACCACTTTCCTTCAGATCTATCCCCATTTGGATCAGATACTTATTCACCTTTAATTGGCCTCATGTGGCCTTCTTTCTATCATTCAAACCAGTTCCCACGTGAACCACCCTTTTTTACCTAAAATCGGTTGCCGCGTGAACCACGTTTACTTTTTACCCCAGTTCCCACATGAACTAACTTATTCTTACATCGGTCCCCACGTGGACCACCCTTTTTATTGGCTATCAGATCTGAACCCTCTTCTTTCCATCACTTTTTCACTATCTCCATTTGGCTCACATAAGAAACAAGGTCTGGATTCTAGTTTCTAGTTGCTTGTCTAGTTTCTAATTGCTTGTCTTGTGTGATTGCTTGTTTATTTAAGTTTATGTTTTGCTCATAACTTACTTTATTACTTGATTGCATTCTCTGCTCCTTCTCTCTACCTCCTTCTTTTACACTTTTTTTGAGGCGGGAGCTCACTCTCCCATTTACCCCTCCCATCCAAAACATCTTCTTGGTGAATTTTGACTTCTCTTTTGGGATATTCCTTCCTAGTTGACTTGGTTGGCTTTCATGAAGGCCTCCGTAATTCCTCATATGTGGAGTATTCCTTTTCACGATCGGGTTGGTTGTACCACTCCCCAAAACCCGAAGCATCCTATGTTACCTTCACATGGTGAGATTGTGTGAAACCTAGGTCATTGGAGATTGGAGTTAGTATCCTAACCCATTTAGTTAGAGAAAAATTCTTAACAAAATTCATAAACCTAAGGTTTAATCAAAATCATTGAGTAATTTTGCTTTCAAGTCTTTGCGTCACTTGTTTGTCAAACAAAATTTCAAACCTCTAACTTTTTTTTGCAAGATACTAAAAATCAAAAAGGAGTTCTTTTTTTGCTTTGCCAACTTGTTTGTTTTACCTTCTCCTTGAAGTTGAAAGGTGACAATGCAATTAAGGTCTGGAAGGCACGTTGGAATGGCAGAACAAGCTGAACATCAAGAGCACGAGATGGGTCACCAACCAATTCCGTCAGACGGTCATGTTAATCCATTGTTTGGGTCAGAAGTGCAAGAGGTCCCTCAACCATCTGCTCCTCGTGATGTTGAACAACTCTTTAGGGAGTTGTCTCTCTATACCGACCCAGAAACCTACGCCCACATACAATCCATGGTGAAGGGCAAAATTGCCTCAGATCAGGCTGAAGCCAACCAAGTTGCCTCATCTCCTTGTCCTCTGGTTCGACCACCACTCATTCAATCACTCTTTGTTCAACCATCTATTGTTCAACAATCTATAGTTCAACCATCTGTAGTTCAACCATCTATAGTTCAACCATCTGTGGTTCAACCATCATTTGTTCAGCCATCTTATTTTAACTATGTTGCACCCCTAACCCACCAAGTCATGGGACAATCTTAAGTAAATTTTCCAGGTCATGCTCCTCAATTCCAGAACCATGCCTCTAACCACATACCCTCACCAGTAAACCAAGAACCTGCTCTCACCCAGGCAATCTTGGATCAGCTCACCCAGATGAATGAATGTTATGATGAGCTGAGATGTCGTCTGGACTCCAAGTTAGTTCCTGAGATCTCTATTCCTTCTTTGCCAGTTCTCCACCTGCCACCTTCTGAACTACCAGTTTATCCCCGCTACAATGGTACTGGCAATCCTTTTCTTCACCTTAAAGATTTTCTCTATGAATCCTCATTCTGGAAAAATGATTGTAGGGTTCTTGCCTTCTTATTCCGCCGATCACTAGATGGGTCTGCATTGGAATGGTTCTACTCGCTTGACCCCTTTGAGGTAGGAGACTTTGATATTGTCAAGACCAAAATTTTGCAAAGATACAGAGACCGGGTGGCACCATCATGCTTCATTACAGATTTGATTGCTGAGAAGATGAAGCTCGAAGAGGACTTCATAAAGTTTGCTAATTGTTGGAGAGGAATGGCAAAGAAATTGACAGATGTTATTTCTGAAGGGGAACAAGTGAAAATGCTTATCGGGAACACTACACCAACTCTAAGGAATGTATTGATCATGCACCGTCCTACCACCATGAATGAACTCTATGACTGTGCCCGATACTTGCAAGCGCACTTCAAAGATGCTACCATGATAAATCCATTTGATACCAAACCTAGGAACATCAGGAAGACCCCCTCTGCACCAGTTGGTCCTACAACCGAAGGAGTAGTCAACAACGAAGCTATAAACATTGTGGAGAACCAGGGAGGGAACCATCAAAACCAGTTCAGAAACCCACCATAGAACCTTTTCTATTACCCCCCTCAACAACCGATTAGTCCACAACAACCACAACAATAGCACAACCCCAGCAACCTCGTCAACCTACCTATAATAGGGCACCGCCACCACTCAATCAGGCACCAAGAAGGGTAGGTCCTAGGAGAGAGAATTACCAACCACACCCTTACTCCATGACCGACATCTTCAATGTACTCATGGCGGAGAAATAGTTGGAATTGCCCAAGGAAAGAGAGGTTTGACCAGCAAATGCAGATATGTCCCGATATTGTGCTTACCATCGGTACCCTGGTCACACTGTAGAAGTGTGTTTTCAATTAAAGGATTACATCCACAATATGAATGACCAAGGCAGCATTGATTGGGCTCAAATGGGGGAATGCATACAGGCAATGAAGGCTAGGCAGTAGCAGCGGCAGCGTCCACCAGCTCAACCTCAACAACAACTCGGCTTGGGGATTGTTCAGAATCCTCTCCCATTACATGTTCCCACTCCAGCACCGGCACCAGCACATCCAAACCCAGGAATTGGTCTAGTACACTCCATTGTCCAGGGAGATGCTAGCCGTGCTCAAGGTTGGCAACTAGAAAACCAAAATGCAACCATGCCGGTCAACCTAGCTAGGCCTCCTGCTAAGAACCCTCCTAGACACATAATCCGTGCACCTTCTACTCCACAACCACCACCAAGTTCAATAACCCAATCACTGGCCGCCACTTCTTCTCGTCGACTCATCATTAGGCCAGCCCCCTCCTTAACTACGCCTCCTTCAACCATTGCCACACACCGGCCCTTGCTCATCCGACCATCACAATAACCACCAAACCTGAACCCCCAGCCTATGAGCTCTGTCACTCCAAAACCCCAACCTATCATACCACCTACCCCACAACCTACCACCACTCCTGCACCCCGGCCTCTTCTTATCAGGCCACCAGTTTCACCATCACTACCACCTCCAAACCCTACCCCTCTACCCACTAACCCAATCATCCCAGAACCACCAATCCCATTGCCTACCATACCTGCACCTACACCACCTGTTCCCACCCCAGTTAACCCATCACCTCTACCCGACCGCCAAATAGCCCCGGTGCTTTGGAGTGGGAGGATGTTCCAGCGGCTCTTTCCCCAAGCCGGTACTCAACCGCAGGATCCAGTGGAGGAGGAACAAGTGGAAGAACCCTTGCGGGGTACAACCCATGATTTGTTAAAACATTTGGATAAGACACCGGCCCGTATTTCTATACTTGAGTTGATCAAAAGATCAAAGGTGCACCTGGAGATTCTACAACAGTATTTACAAAGGGTCATGGTGAGTGAAGATCTCCCACCTGAGAAAATCACTACAGTGTTAGCCCCTAGAAGTGAGCACCCAACACTCACTTTCTCTTAGGAGGAATTAGAAGATCCAGAGGTCAGGAGATATGCTTTGTTGAAGTGAAATCTTGTTTAGTTGACACTAGAGCTTCTATCAACTTTATGCCGCTAGAAACTTTGTAGTTGTGCGGCATTTCTGAACAAGAAATCGAGCCATCTTGTGCCATGGTGACGGCCTATGACAACTCTAAGAAGTCTGCACATGGGGTGGTCACTCTAGAAGTTAAATTTGGACCATGTACGGTCACAACGGATTTTCATGTTCTAGAATTGGATCTAACTTTTCGGGCTATACTTGGGAGGCCATACTTGGAGGCAATAGTTGCTGTGGCTTCAACAAACCACCAGTGCATAAAGTTTATCTTTAAAAGACAGGTGGTCAAGGTGACTAGCATGCCTATAAGGGACGAGATGAATGGTGCTACTTTTACATCATCCCTAGGACTGTCAATACAACCCCATATCTCAGTGAGAGATTTTCCAGAAGTTAGATGCATGACTGCCTCTCTACCTGACATAGTGGGATGGCGGATGATGATGAAACTGGGCTATCAGTCTGGAAAAGGTTTAGGCAAGGATCTTCAAGGGATCACTCAGCCGATTCAAACTGTGAAAAGGCCATGCAGGCAGGGGTTGGGATACGAAGAGGATTCCTTCACAAGGAGGGTCTTCCAGCCAGGATATGCCATGGGACTCCATACATTCTTTATCAAAGGGGAGACCATGATGATGGCTGAAGATGATAAGATTTCCATGATGGCTATCAAAAGAAGGAAGGCTCCAGATGAAGAAGAAGACTTGGAAGACCTGTGTTTATCTTTGAATCGTTTGTTCTCAAGTGAGGAAGAGCACCAGAAACCACTCAAGGGCAGACCAATCTTGGATCATCTGGTTGAGCATATCACCCAAGTCAGAACCATTCCGTGAGGCCCAAATACAACAATTCCATGTTTAAACCTCGTGCCGTTGTTTTAGATCTATTGGATGGGCTTCCAGGCCCACTCTCTTCCATCAAACTAACCACCCACTTTGGGCCCATGTGCTCTTTTAAACCTTCTATTCTCACTAGGCCTGCTTGCCCATCTACTTCCTGTCGACTCTGAAAATTCGACGGGGTCCTCTCCTTTTCAGGGAAGTCCGTGAACCCAGCTCGTCACCTCAAGAGGGGATGAGAAAGAAAGAAGAAAACTCGGAAAGCGACTCTCACCTCGGTCCCACACTCACATTGATCCCCGAACTTTCATCCCTTGGCGTCGCTCGATCACCAGAGATGGTTCAGGTCATGTGGGAGGAAGGTGAGAAGAAAGAAATTAAGACATGTGGTCACCAGGAACCGTGGGTTCCAATTTATGAAATTAAAATTGACCGTGTGGGTTAAAGCTTCTCCTTCTTCGGCCGGCCGATGAAGAAGAGTCCTCAACGTGTGGGCGCTTGATTTTCTGTGCAACTAGACAAACAAACAAGTGAAATAGACAATTAGAACTAGACAAAGTGGAGTATATGTAAAGAAAATAAACCATATTCGGGTTATCTCTAACCCCTCTTTTTCATTTTTGGATTAACAGACTAAAAATAATGCAAAAAATGTAAAAAAATGATAGTAGGATGGATAATCACTAAACAAAGATATAGGAAAAAGAACAGAAATATTTTGAGTTGAATAGAGAAAGATATGGCCAAATCTGGGTTGTCGAAAAAGCCAAGCAGCAGTCCAAGATCTGCCAGGCGCGACTTTGCTTCTATGCTCGTCAAGACCAACCCCGACCTCAGAATCAAGTTCTGTCGATTTCAAACTGAAGAGGACTTGGAGTGGAAGAACTTTGATGAAGAGAGCTCGGGTAGAAGACGTTCACACGCTGTTTTAGAGGATGAAGAAGTGGACCTGGCTGATCACCTGCAGAACAACCTTCCTCTCTCTAGAACCGACTTTTCTCTCTCTAAAAACTCGAAATTCTCTCTCTAAAAATCACAAAATCAATGTAGGAGAGAGGTTGGACATCTTGAGATACCTGGGGGGTTGTGCTCATGCCCTTGGAACGACCAGAATCAGAGTTAATTTATAGGAGAAAGATAGGTCTTATCCGGGCTAAAAATTAGGGTATTTGTGCCCTACCCATGGGCGCATGCGCCCTGGTGTAGGGCGCATGCACCCCCTGGAGGGGGTGCATCTTATCCTCCCTGTGAAATCGGCTCGATCCGATAGAAAAATTCGATCCGATCTGTTCAGAGGAAGAGTCCCAGTCAAAAACCGGTTCCCTCGTGCCCTCGATCGGGGGCACGAGGCCACGTGCCTCAGGGGTAGGGCGCATGGGCACGTGCCTCAGGGGTAGGGCGCATGGGCACGTGCCCTGGGTCCTGGGCACATGTGACCAGGGACATGGACGCATGAGACTATTTTTGCGCGTCCTTCTTCTGGAAGCCATTGCGACACTCCCAAACTCGGAATTAGACGCCGTTTGTTGCGTTGGAAAGATAACAGGCCGAAGAAGCTTTTTATAGTATTGGATCAGCCATCACACCTTCCAAAACTTCAGAATTTTATCTGGAAGTTAGGAGAGTGAACAGAAGATCCGATACTAGTCAAAATGACTCCGACGACAAACCGGAAAGGCACGATATGCAACAAAACTTGTCCGGAGCGTGAATATGACTATAATCTTCAATGCATAATCATTAGGCATTGGTCATTCATCCAATTTCCGTGTTTACATGATTTACGTGTGGCTTTCGCTCGGAAATTATGGCTTTTTGCGGAAAACTTCGGAAAGCATTTGATTTCATTCGGTGAAGCCCCAAATCAACTTTAAAGGACCCGACATCATTCTAAGGTCAATCATACATGTTACCCTATAAAACATGAGTTTTGTGCTTTGAATTAGGCAAATTTGGCGTGTCTACACTTCCCTCATCAACTTTAGAACTGAGGGTTCTTTCCAGCATGGGCTCACATGCCCATCCATTTCTAAGATTGGGTCCACGTACCCGTTTACTTTTTTCATTAGTTTTGGACCCATGTGTCCACTTTCTGTTACCATTGGGCCCTCGAGCCCCTTTTTCCCCTTTATCCATAAGTTTTTCATTCTATTAATTCCGTCAACTTCAAGCAAACCTCGAGTCATTCCGACTCATTCTATCTTTTTACTTGAAAATACAAAAAAAACATCTTCTCTGAAACTCACATTTCCATCGAGGAGACGTCTCTACTCATCCCAGAGGGTGCTCCCAATCAAGGATCCCTCTCTTCTGAATCATTGATCGATTTACTCGATTCTCCCTCCACTGTAAATACCACCTTTCCAGCTTTGTCTTCAGTAGGTCAGGTTAGGTTTGGAAATAGGAAAGTCAGAGGTAAATGAGTTCCAAGTAGGTATCTGCAACAATTGGCACAGAAATGCATAGAGTGTGCAAGGCTGCCAAACTTTTTAGAGAATACCATCCAGCTAGATGAAATCCTATATGAGGATGAGCATAACATAGATCATACTTTGGGAGTATATGAGGTGGTATCAGAGAAGGATCCCGAATTTGACGATGAAATTGAGGACTTGGCCGATGCATATGCATCTGGGCTTAGAAGATTTGAAGAACCATCAGCCACAGGGAATGAACCAACCAAGGAACTGAATTTAGGAACCCTGGACGATCCTAAGACTATCCTCATTAGTGCAAACCTCACTCCCTCCCAAGAACAACGTTTGATCAAAGTTTTGGAAGAATATAAGGACACGTTCGCATGGACATATGAAGACATGACGAGATTAGATAATTCATTGGTTGAACATAGATTAACCTTGAAATCTGGAACTACCCCGGTTAAACAAAAGCTCAGGAGATTCCACCCTGATATTGCACTCAAAATGAAAGGAGAGGTAGACAAACTACACCAATCAAAATTTATTAAAGTCATCCTATATCCGCAATGGGTGGCTAACATAGTCCCTGTTATGAAGAAGGATGGATGTGTTTGGATTTGTATAGATTTCAGGGACTTGAACTGAGCGTGTCCTTAGGATGATTTTCCTTTACCTCATATCGATGTTTTGGTTGATAACACAGCTGGATTTGAAATACTTTCATTAATGGATGGCTATTCTGGATACAATCAGATCCGGTTAGCTGAGGAGGACCAAGAGAAAACCTCGTTCACTACACCTTGGGGAACATATTGCTATGTTGTCATGCCCTTTGGGTTAAAGAATGCTGGTGCTACATATCAGAGGGCTATGATGGCTATCTTTCACGACATAATGCACACCCTTGTAGAGGTGTATGTGGATGATTTGGTTATCTAGTCCAAGAGTCGGGAAGATCATTCTGAAGTGCTAAGGAAAGTTTTGCAACAAGCTAGAGAATACAAGATAAAAATGAACCCTAAGAAGTGCACATTTGGAGTTTCATCAGGAAAACTACTTGGGTTCATAGAGATCGACCCAAACAAGGCCAAAGTAATTATTGGTATGCCTCCCCCGAAGAATATGAAAGAGCTTCGAGGATTGATTGGGAGGCTACAATTTGTCCACCGGTTTATCTCACAATATTCCCAAAGTTGTAAACCTTTCTATGAGTTAACCAAGGCGGGGGCCGAGTTTAAATGGGATTCGAAGTGCCAGGAGGCATTTGATGGGTTGAAAACATACCTGGCAAGTCCCCCTATACTTAAACCACCAATTCCTGACAAGTCCTTGGTCCTTTACATTTCAGTTCTTGAGAACTCTCTTGGGGCAGTCCTTGCACAAGTTGATGAAGAAGGGAAAGAACGAGCTACTTATTACTTGTCCAAGATGTTTGATGCTTGTGAGCTGAAGTATACTGTGGTAGAAAAAGACCTATACTGCTCTTGTTTGGGTGGTTCAAAAACTCAAACATTATTTTATTGCTCACCAAGTCAAGCTCATTGCTCGTATCAATCCTATCAAGTTTTTGTTAGATAAGATAGTTTTGACTGATCAGTTAGGGCGACAGCAGAGTTTCTTATCCTAATTTGATATCACTTATGTCCCACAGAAGGCAATCAAGGGCTATGCTATTGCTCAATACCTTGCCCATCATTCCATAGCCATCTTTGACCCAGTTCAGTCGGAGTTCCCGGATGATGAACTAATGTTAGTCTGATCTTCCAATCTTTGGACATTATATTTTGATGGGGCTCTAAAATTTCATGGTAGAGGGATAAGTATTGTCCTTCTGTCACCTGAAGGTGTCACCATTCCATAGGCTTTTCAGCTTAACTTTCTAGCAACCAACAACATAGCTAAGTATGAAGCCTTGCTAGCTGGGCTGGAGGCGCTCATTTCCATGGTGCTGTAGACACGCCAAATTCACCTAATTCAGAGCATAAAACTCATGTTTTATAGGGTAACATGTGTGATTTACCTTAGAATGATGCCAGGTCTTTTAAAGTTGATTTGGAGCTTTGCCAAACGAAATCGGATGTTTTCCGAAGTTTTCCGCAAAAGCCGTATTTTCCGAACGAAAGTCACACTTAAATCATGTAAACACGGAAGTTTGCTGAATGACCAATGCCTAATTATCATGCATTGAGTTTATGGTCATATTCACACCCCGGACAAGTTTTGCTGCATACCGTGCCTTTCCGGTTTGCCGTCGGAGTCATTTTGACCTGTATCGGATCTTCTGTTCACTGTCCTAACTTATGGAAAAAATTATGAAATTTTGGAGGGTTTTATGGCTGATACGATGCTATATAAAGCTTCTTCGGCCTTTTATCTTTCCAACCCAACAAACGGCATTGAATTCTGAGTTCGGGAGTGTTCGCAATGGCTTCCGAAAGAAGGACGCGCAAAAACAATCCCATGCGCCCGGGTTCCTGGTCACATGCGCCCGGGACCCAGGGCACGTGCCCATGCACCCTACCATTGAAGCACGTGACCTCATGCCCTCACTTGAGGGCACATGCGCCCTACCCTTGAGGCACGAGGGAACCAATTTTTCACCGAGACTCTACCACTGAACCGATCGATAGGATAAGACCATTTTTTTCGGGAACAGTGCCATGCGCCCCCACTGGGAGGCACATGCGCCCCTCAGTGGGGCGCATTCGCCCTGCACCAGGGCGCATGCGCCCTGGGGTAGGGCGCAAGGTGGCCTTTTTTTAGCCTGGATGAGACTGTTCGTTCTCCTATAAATTAACTCTGATTCTGGTCGTTCCAGGGGCAGGAGCATGACCCCCCAGGCATCTCAATACGTACAACCACCTTCCTGCATTGATTTTGTGATTTTTCAAGACGTACAACCGGGACTCTACCACTGAACCGATTATCGGATAAGAGCAACTTTTTCGGGAAAAGTGCTGTCGACTCCGAAAATGGGTTCCGGATCGGCACCTCAAGATAGGAAGGTGAAAGATGGAATTGGGGAAAAAAGGGGGAGTGAATTGAAAACACTCGGAAAGCGGTAAAATGTCCTCACCTCGGTCCCACACTCACATTGATCCCCGAACATTCATATCACGGTGTCGCTCGAGCACCGGAGATGGTTCGGGTCATGTGGGAGGAGAGTGAGGAGGAGATGAAATTAAAGCATAAAAAATGTGGTCGCCAGGAGCCGCGGGCTCCGCTTTATGAAATAAAAGCAAGATTGAGTTGATTTGACCGTGTACCTTAGTGTGGGAGATCGGGATATGGGTTCAACCTTCTTCTTCTTCGGCCGGCCGATGAAGAAGAGTCTCCAACCGATGCTATCTTGATAGACCTGTGCAACTAGAACAATAAACCAAGTGAAGAGATTGATTAGAACTATGGGAAGTGTAGTAACTGTAGAGAGAAGATGAGAAAGAAGCAATCGGAATTGAACTCACTGGATTGGGGTGAGCCTTAACCCCTTTTTTGTATTTTTTTTTGATTGTGTAAGAATGATGCAAATAAACTTAAATATGCTTTAAAACAGTAAATTAACTTAGTTAAATGAGTTGAGAAAGCTTATGGAATGGATCGGCTTGAGTTGAAGCCGAGTTGGTTGAAAAAGGCCTGTTCGGGTAGCTTTGCACCCTTCTGGCGCGACTTCGGTGCATAGGATGCTATGGACGACCCCGATGTCAGAATCGAGTTCTGTTTGTTGGAGTAGACGGAGGACTCATAGAGAAAGAGTTCTTATGTTGATGAATTCTCCGAAATCCTCCTGTATAAGTCATTAAAAATTCTGAAAGTGGGAGGATATAGAAAACAGAACCTGGATGCGCGCCCTTAGTGTAGCAATCGCGACGAACAAACGGCAAGTAGGAATTGAGTGCCGTCAGTTGGAGATGAAAGAGGATGAAGAGAGGAACAATTTGTATGTTTAAGACTTTTGCAGAAGAAGCCCCAGATTTTCGGCAGAAGTCGATGAAGATGGTTGATGCAGAACACCCGAATCGAGCCTTCTCCTTCACCTCGGGATCGATCTCTTGACTTCGGATCGCCTTTGGATGTCGGGACGGCTTTGGAGAAGAGCTTGGACGACCTCTGGACGAGCTAGGCACCGGGGATTAACCTCGGGTCGTTGAGAATGGCCCTCAATTTATAGGGGAAGGAAGCCGGTGCAAAATTTAGAAACTGGACCTACCGCGCCCCCGTGTTTCAAAGAGGATGAGGGCGCGCAGGGCACGCCCTCAAACCAAGGGCGCGCAGGGCGCGCCCCCAGTTCGGGGGCGCGGTCTGCACGCCCCCCTATTTCAAAGGAAGCGGGGGCGCGTTACGCGTCTCACTGCTAAAAATCGACGGAATCTTCCGAAAATTGCTAAAAATCAACTTGACATACGTAACGCGCCCCCGAACCGGGGGTGCGGTACAAATGATCGAAAATCCTCCGCGGAAACTTTCCAAAAATCTAGTTTAGAAGGTGCTAATCGGGGTAATTTGCGATTTAAGGAAACTGACCGTGCCCCCGCCTTTCAAAGGAACCGGGGGCGCGCAGGGCGCGCCCCCGGGTTGAGGGCGTGCAGGGCGCACCCTCCTATTTCAAAGGGAGCGGGGGCGCAGTACACTCTCTCTCCTGCGCGCGTGTTCCACGAGTCGTATCTTGCAAACGGGATGTCCGATTTGGCTCCCGTTTGTCACGTTGGAAAGAGGGCCTTCAACCGCACCTCCTCAAGTCGGTAAACCAGCCGGCATGACTCCCGATATGTTCGCATGGGGCTTTCTACCGGTTTACCCTCTCGCGTAAAGCCAAAACCCGGGGCGAAGATCCGAAAGAGCACGGTTCCGGTCGATAAATATCGGGTCAACTCGGGATGACTTAAAATGATGACCGAACTAGTCCGGTATGACTGGAAAACCCGAAGTCATCGAAAAATCTGAGACTAAGCCGGTAAACGTGAACCGAAACTCGGAAAAGCCGCAAACCCCTAAAATTGACCGAAATGGCCGCATAGCCCCGGTTGATGAAAATATTCGGCTTGAATCGACCCGGATGACTTGAAAAGACCCGGTGATGATCGGAAAGGCCTAACATGTGGTCCGGGATAGCCGTGTCAGCACAGATCGAAAAAGCCGTAACGAAAGCCGTCATTGACCGACGCCTACCGAAATGACTTCTCGGAAACCCTGAATGTTACGGAACACATGCGGGATTCCCGAGACCTTCAATTATGGACCATTCAAGGTGGGTCATCGAGAAGGCTTCGTGTTTTTACAGTTCACGTGCGACTCTCGCTTGAAGGTTACGACAATATTCCAGAAATCCTCGGTCCATTCTCAACTTGCGAGGGGCTCCACCCATGTCCTTAGCTCATCTCCACGAGGTAATCCGGATCAGATAATGGTCAAATAAAGGATATCGCCTATGGAATAAGAGTCTAGGGTTCCGAATCAAGCCAATTTGGCTTGTCTACAACTTACCTCGCCTTGATGTCGGCTTTGCAAGGGAATGGCGTGTAGCGGAGCGGAGTGAAACGAAGAGAAAGCGTAGTGAAACGAGATGGATCGTAGTGGAGTGAAATGGCGATGGACTGAAAAGGTGGCATCAAGGTGTAGATATAGACACGCTCAACGACCAGATTCGACAAGACGAATCTCCTCAAGTCTCCTGGTTAACCGCCATGTTTCATCAAGTCTTCCTATGTTCGATTGGTAAGAGATGTGCCATTGGCACGAGAGAAAAATAGCCAACTCCCAATGTGGTGGGGAGTCCCCGAAACATGGGTTCGTAAGTTCATCATCAGCCGGTAACCCGATCTTTGCGGTGTTCCTGTACTGTGACGGGCTAAAATTTAAAGAGATTTGTTTTGAAAAAGTAAAAGAATACCAATCGAGCAAATTCAGGCTCTCAGATTCATTTAAGTGTTTCAAGAGACAAGATTCAATTCAGAATGGAATGATCTCAGATTCCGAAAGGCAAATGTTTAAGCATAGACCGCGAAGATATTGACGGTGCAAGTTCTGACCAAATAGAAGGCCATTGGCGGGATGAATTAGCTGCCATGGTGGGATGAATAAAAAAGAAGTTGCAATGGCCACCGTGGTGAAAAGAAATGAAAGATTTAAGGGCACAAAGTGGTTACCGAACACGGTGGGATTAATAGACACGGTGGGACCAGAAAATATGGTGGGACCAGAAAATATGGTGGGATTATAAAACATGGTGGGATTAAAAAAACACGGTGGGAATTAGAATGATCGAGAGAGTGAGAATGATGTATTCAATGATAAAACAAAATGTAATGCAATTAACGCTACATGATGCATGCTGGGCTCAATAAAACAACACTTGTATAACAAATAGTTGAAGATATAGATTGTCTATGAGGTCAAGATACCCATTCGGGAACCATCGTCCCTCATAGTACAACTTCAGCTTATCCGTGAGCATTAGAGATGACCCGACCGTCGTAGATTTTGATGAAGGGGATCTCGGGTCAAGTCTTCTCCATACTCAAGGTCTTCAACAAATAATGCATAAGATAATAATACACGACTAGCGACATATATGCTAGTCGGCAAGTTATGGGGGTTTCCCATGTCTATTCTTCTGTTTCTGCGAGCAATTCCTGTCTTTCATCAAAATGTTAGTTTCGAATGGACAATAATGTCCACTCGACTTTAATAAAGGCCAAACATAAATAAATTTAATTTAGCAAAATTTCTTGAAATTTTTTTCTGATTTTTCCTGATTTTTTCTTATTTTTTGAGGAATTTTGGAAAAATTTGACCGAATGCGCCCCCGAACCAGGGGCGCGGCCTGCGCGCCCCCACTTTGGGGGCGCGGCCTGAGTGCCCTGGGTTGGGGGGCGCGGCCTGCGCGCCCCCACTTTGGGGGCGCGTTCGATCCCAGTTTCCTATTTTGACCAGATCCGAATCCGGTTCAAATCGGGACCGATTTCCCCTATATAAACACCTCTTAGGACGACCAAATAGTCCTACCAAGACCCAGGATGGCTCCTCCTTTGAAAAAGCAGCGTGTTGGCTCGGTTCGAGGTATTTCAAGCGTCCCGGGTCATCTGAAGGCCAGAATCGGCGCAGACTTGGTAAGTTCGCTGCCAATTTTAGCTTTCAACCACTCTCTTCTTCTTTTTCTTAAAAAAATTTCTCTTACCTCTCGTTTGGGTGTAGGATTACCCAAACTTCCCTGGGCCTCGTCGGTATTGCTCTCCTTCCTGGCTTTCCGGCTTGCTTGACGTCCTCGGCTTGTAGGTCAGAGCGATTCTTCGAGATTGGGGCTTAACCGGACTCTTGATCCATGCCAAGCAATATTCAGGCTACTACCTTGACTTTGGTTTGATGGGAGCTCTTGTTGAGTTGTGGCACCCCGACACTCACATGTTCGTGTTCGGCAGCTTTGAGTGTACAGTCTTCTGGAAGAAGTAGAGCTCCTTCTCGGCCTCCCTCGGACTAAGAAGGGAGAAACTGAAAGTATGTTCATCCCTTCAGGACCCCTCTCTTGCTTGGAATTCTTGCAGGATTTTGTCGAGGCTCGGTAGATCAGCACCTTGTTGGCCGGCAAGCGAATTAGTGTTCCCAAGTTGGCGGCTTGGACAATCTCTCTTCTTACAGCTCCTGGTCTGGACGAGGACCATATTCTGCTTGGTGCAAAGGGTTTCGCGGCTTGCCTTGCCGCGGTGTTCTTGTTTCCTGCGGAGGATGGTTTCCTAGAGGTTGATCAACTCTCGTGCATCCGCGGCATCTGGGGCGGTGCGCGGTTAGGGCCTTCAGTTTTGGGCTACTTGTACTGCGGAGTGTCCTCAACTTGCATGGGCCGTCCTCCCTTCGGCAGTGCGCTTCTACTGGCTTGCTGGGCCGATCTTCACTTTAAGTTCGATCCAGCCGGTGAGGTGGCCACCAGGTCGCAGCTCTTCCGCCGTAGCCCCTTGTTCCCATATGCCGATGCGCTTGGCTTCAGCGAGAGTTGCCAATAGGTGTGCATCAGTGAAGAAGAGGCCGGACTGGCATGCTCACTTTGCCTCCATGAACCATTCTAGCTTCTTGCACTCTTCTGCTTCCTTGATGCAGAAGGACTCCCAGGTGTGCTTTGTGCCCGGCGTTGATCTCCGCCTGGTTATAGGTTCGGCCTTTGTGTTGTACAACGCTCACCGTTGTCACTCCCAGATCGGCTTGCCTCGGTATGAGTTTCCCAAGCTGTCCCACCTGCCACCTATCAAGGGTATGCAGCTTGGCTCCGCGGAGGACGAGGAGGAGGCGATCTCAGTCATTGCCTTGTGGGAGACTAGTCGGGTGTGCCGCCCAGGCCTCCTGATTGAGGAGGACCCTGACCGGAAGCGCCGTTACATCTCTGCGTTGAAGCTTCTACTTGCCTGAGAGTCTTCTTTTCCTGCTCTAACTTGTCAGCCATGTTGTTTTTATTTTGAATAAACAATGAATTATTTATAGCAAGTTTGAGTGAAAATTCAAAAGAAATTTACCTTGTTTCGGAAAAATGCAAGACAGATGTTGACAATTATGATAAATATGCGTTGTTATTTTTCAACACCTTAAATATGCGTTGTTATTTTTTATGTGAAAATAGGGATTTTTGGTGAGAATTTAAAGAGAAATTTTCTTCACAAAATTATTTTGAGCAAACCGTGCATCAGATCGGAATTCTTTCGGTGGCGTTGCGATCAGCTCGATTTTGTAATCCTTGGGTGATATTTTCAAATTTATCCCACTTTTACATTTTTACTCTCTATAAATACCCCCTGGGGGTAAGAATATCTTATTTCCACCTGTACACCATCTCTCCTCGCGCTAGAAGCTCCAGAGTTCCATCTCAGATACGGAGTCCGAAACGTCGTCAAAGGTTAGTGCCCCTGTCACAAAAAATGTAGATCGGGTTATGCTCTTCGATTTGGTTCAAGTTTCACGTGATTCCGAGTTGATTTGACGAAGTTATCTAAAAAATAAGGATCGATCAGTTGAGAGGGTGCGGTCAACGCAAAACGTTGACCGCGCCCGCGGACCGGGGGGGCGCTGAGCGCACCCCCGGTTCGGGGACGCGCAGACCGCGCCCCCAAGAGGAGGGCGCGGTCTGCACGCCCTCTCTCTCCTCACCGAGGCTCTTTGGAGGCGGATGTAGACTTGCGCCGCTTCCTCCTCCTCTTCTTCGGGCGCCTTCTGTTGGGCTCTAAGATGGACCGCATCCATCTGCGGTTCCTCCCTTTGCTTGCTGACCTGGAGCAGGTTGGCACGTACGCGTGGGGGGCAGCGATGCTCGCCCATTTGTTCTGTGGCCTCCAGCCTGAGGCGGGTTCTGTTTCGGTTGCCGGCTTCTCTCCTTTTCTTCAGGTGACTTTTAGCAGCTTTCCTTTCTTGTACACTTGTATTGCTCTGCTTTGCTCTGACGAGTTGTGCCTTTTACAGGTCTGGAGCTACCTCTACTTTCCCCTGGGTCGGGCACAGCAGTCCTACCCCGACCTCCTCCCCCTGATGGCTCGTTGGGAGCCTATCCGCCCTACTGGTGGCCATCGCAGCCAGTTGGCTTCGATTCGTGTACAGATTCTCCACTTCCCACACACTGAGGTATGTGTTTAATTTGTGTATCAATATTCTCCTGTTGACATAATAATCATGATTTTGCTTCCCACAGGTGTGTTGGAGGCCATATCTCATGACCGATGACCATCTCCAGCCCTGGATTGCCCACGCTGGTCGTGTCTTCGGCCGCGATCTTCATCTTCTGTGCATCAATGAGCTGGCGCCACTGTGGCTTCGGTTCTCGGCACGTGCCCTCGGTCTGGAGCAGGACTGGTTGGAGCCTCCTCCTCCTCTTCCCCTAGTTGGTGCTCGTCCCAGGCGCCTTCTCCTCCCCGTGGACTGGGTGGAGAGGCACCACGCTTCGATCACTTTGTGGTATGAAGGCGGCGAGGTAGTTATTGGCTGGGCAGAGGATAGCCGAGACTACCTTCGTCGATACGCGGAGGCGTACGACCACTTGTTCGTTCCAGAGGGTCAGGTAAATGCTTCTCAGTTTCCTTTAATTCTGTGTTGTTGTTCTCTTCTGACCTTCTTGTCATTTCAGGAGGCTCGAGCTCTACTGTTACGCCAACAACTGGAGATTGTTGACCTTCGGCAGGAGGTGGCCACTTTTCTGGGCATGCTGGAGACTGAGGTAGACACTGCCTTTGACCTTCATTTGTATCCTCAATATGTGATTGCCTTGCTCTGATGTGTTTTTCTTCTGTTCACAGCGGAAGGCTCGTGCTGAGGGTTCACCTCCTTCTCTGTCGAGGGAGGAGGTGGCTGAGCTCCGCCAGCGTCTTAGTGAGGCGAGAGAGGCGCTGACGACCAATGAGGCAGAGGTATCTTTCATTGTTGTCTATTCTGGTTGTTGATTTTTCTTGGTTCATATACTTCCTCTTCTTCCAGGTTGCCGAGCTTCAGAGTAGCTTGTCCTCCCGTATCCAGTCCTTGGAGTCTGAGGTGGAGACATTGCGGTCTGCCCCAGCCGATCTTCGTTCCCAGATGATCGTCTCGGATCTCAACCTTCAGCACGAGAGAGCCATGCGCGAGATGGAGTGCCAGCATAGCCAGGCCATGCGATCTCTGGAGTAGATGCACCTGCAGGCACATGTTTGTTTGTCGGCAGCAGAGGCGACATTGCAGGTTTACCGCCAGGGCATCCCTCCACAGCCGAGCCAGAGTTGCACCCATCAGAGCAGCTCCCATCGGAGTGGCACGCACCAAAGTGGCGGCGCTGCTCGTAGTCGGGGTCACCATGGGCGGAGCCAGCAGGGGCAGAGTGGCCAGAGCCAGAGCCATGAGCACGGTGCTTCTGCGTTCCTGGCCACTTCTTCAGAGCGTCGCCGCAATGAGGCAGCCGCAGTAGCTTTGGCGGACACGGCTACCATGCCTCCTCCACGTGGTCATTCTCCTGGAGGGGGTAGCAGCAGGCACTGATTTCTGTAGTAGGCTTAGCTTTTCTGATGTTGTAGCTGCTTTTCTTTTTTGTTGTAGCACTTAATGGCATAATCAGATCTTCACCTGTTTGCTTCAGTGTTTATTTGATCTGCTTGACATCGCTCAAAAAAATAGTTATTATCACATTTCGGCTTAGCCCCTTGCAAGTTTATCAAGGGGCGAAGCCTTCTAAGGGATAGCAAATAATAAAAATAAGTAATAGATGTAGGGTTAAGAGACATACCTGTTGGCGAGATTCTCACCCCTTCTTGACTTGTGTTTCTTTTTTGAAATACTCAATAGAAGGGTTAAATCTGTTCTATGGCTTACCCCCTTGCCTATTGTCATCTTGCCTTGCTTATATGTCAAGGGGGGCAGCCTTATCAACCAGGTAGAATGCACAATGACAGACAAGGTAAAAGTTAAGAGAGCTTACCTGCTATGGTGAGAGTCACTCCCTTCTTGATCTAAGAATCCTGTCGTTGAGAGAACTTTCTCCTCTTATTTTAAAGTCCCTGAAAACACTTGATAAAAGAGGATTAGATCTTCACAACGACTCATCCCTTTGCCTATTATGGCCAACTTTGACTTAGGTCAAAGGGAGGAGCCCTCTTAATGGGGTGATAATGAAGGTAAATATGCAATGCGGAAATGAAACATGCAAGACATAAAGATAAACATGAATGCTAGCAAAGGCAAAAATCAAGGTTATGCCAAGTTAGATGATGCATTTTTTTTAGATTTTTGAAAAGTATTCATTTTTTTTGTTTTTTCGAAGATAATTTTTTTAGATTTTTTTTCGACAATATTCAATTTTTTTTTGAAATTTTGAAAATATTTAATGATTTTTTTTGGATTTTTGAAAATATTCATTTTTTTGGATTTTGTGGCGAATGTGCCAGTATTGAGACCATTCATCGATCTTTGAGTGTTGATCAAGATTCAAGCAATAAGCATCACGTGTGAATAAGGTTCCTTACCCAGAATCTTTCTTGCCCTCTTCTCTTGATCGGTTTGGATTCCCCCTGAGTTTGGACAGTTTACCCTACCCTAGGGATTTTAAGATGGAAGAATAATAGAGGAAGTTTTTGATAGGATTTGGGGGTGTTGAGGAGGGTTTCTCTACTCATGCCCAAATTGCCCGTTGGGGTTCGGTCTCTTCGGGTCTTTTCTACATGTGGCACTTACTTAGACAAGTCTTTGACCTGTGGGGTCATTGCCCATCTTTTGGTGCCTTTTCTTCATTTTCTATTATTCCGGGTACTCATTCAGACATGCCCATATTTGTTTAAACCTGTGGGGTTCATTGCCCATCTTTTGGCACCCTTTTGCACCCTATGAGACGGCCTCCTACTAAGGCGGAGGGCATTTTCGATACTATACTCCTCTAGTCCCCTTCACCTATCTTGGACCGAATAGAAGAAAATAGGGTAAGGTTTCCTTTCCGCCTTCAGGGTTATGCCTTGCTTCTCTCGAGTGTTGGGCTATCTAGATTCTGGGATCGGGAGGTGTTGTGTGTGCAGGGTGATGTCTACCCTTGACTTCTAGCTAACACCCTTGGGTCGATGATTTAATATCATACTAGAAATTCTCCATATTTTTTTATTCTAAGGAAAATATTTTTTGAGGTAAACGCCGTTCCATGGATGGTTCAATTTTTCTCCATCGGCGTTGGTTAGCTCATATGCATTGCCTGGATATTTTTCAGTTATAACAAAAGGCCCTTCCCAGTTAGGTTGCAACTTAGAGCGGGGACCACCCGGCTTAACGAATATACGTTTAACTACCATCTCACCGATTTCGAACTTTCTCTCTACCACCCTCTTTTGATAAAACCTTTTCAATCGGTTCTGATAAGTTCGGGCATGCTCGGAGGCGGCCAACCTTCTTTCATCTAGGAGTTCAAGTTGTGCAAGGAGAGATTCTCGCCTCTCATCGACAGGGATGTCCCTATCGAGTTGAACTCGGAATGATGGAAGGAGTACTTCGTACGGGACCACCGCTTCCATCCCATATGCGAGAGCATACGGGGTTTGACCAGTGGGGATCCGTACAGAAGTACGATAAGCCCATAGGGCATCTACAAGCTTATCTGGCCAGTCTGCGAACTTGCTAGACTTACAGGTTTTCTTAATGATTTTAATCAAAGTTTTGTTGGTGGCTTCTGCTTGACCGTTGCCTTGCGGGTAATAAGGAGATGAATGATGCAATGCAATGCGGTACCTGTTGCAAAGATCACGTAGATCTTGAGAGAGAAATTGTGGTCCGTTGTCGGTGATAATGTCGCTGGGTATCCCGAACCTGGCGATGATGTTGCGTTTGATGAAGGAGCACAGTGTTGATGCCTTGATCTCCACGAACGCTTCCTCTTCTGCCCACTTGGTGAAGTACTATGTTGCAGTCAGGATGAACGATTTGGAACGGATTTCAGAGTTAAGATCACTTAGAGGGCCAATGATATCGAAAGCCCACATGGCGAAGGGCCATGGGGCATGAATCGGATGAAGGGAAGATGCGGGAGAATGGATCTTGTAGGCATGAAGTTGGCAAGAATGACAGTGCCGGACAAAGATGGAGCAATTCTCTTCTTGGGTTGGCCAATAATACCCCTGCCTGATGATTTTCTTGGCAAGGGCTTGAGCATTGACATGGCCCCCACAGACCCCTGAATGTGCTTCCTTAAGCACCAATTCTGCCTCTTCTTCATCAACGCATCTTAATAAAATTTCGCTCAGGCTCCTCTTGTAGAGCACCCCTCCTAGGATGGTATACCTCTGGGATACTCTCCTGATGGCCTTCTTTTCTCTTGCATTTGATCCAGGTGGATATGTCTGATCTTGACAGTACCTTGCGATCTCATCAAACCAAGGCCTCTCACCCTCATCTAACTCTTCTAACTCGATTAGAGAAATATCCTCTTTCTGCTCTAAATATTCCTTCCTGCCAAATCTCTCCTTGACCTTCAGAAATCGACCATCCTTAATCGCTGGCATCGACCTTCTACGGACATGAATAGTCCGCACCTGTCTACCTAGCGGGACTGATAGAGATGAAGCTAAGGAGGCTAGGGCATCAGCAAGGATGTTCTGAGCTCGAGGAACATGGACAAAAGTGAGTTTGGAAAAGAGCTTGACGTAGCAAGAGGTGAGTTCTTGGTAAGGTTTGAGGTTCGGATGAGAAGTTCGGTATTTGGTTAGGACTTGGCGAAGAATTAGTTGGCTATCACCTATCACCCTCAATTCCGTGGCACCATTGAAATGAGCGGCCTCCAGCCCGGCCAGTAAGGCTTCGTATTCAGCTATATTGTTGGTTGCTGGGAAGTCAAGCTGAAATGCCTGTGGAATGGTGACACCCTCGGGTGATAGAAGGACGATTCCTATCCCTTACTGTGAGAATTTAGAGCCCCGTCAAAATATAATGTCCAAAGGTGGGAATATCGGATCAACATTAGTTCGTCATCCGGGAGCTCCGATTGGACCGGGTCAAAGAGGGGTATAGGGTGATGGGCTAGATGTTCGGCAATGGCATAGCCCTTAATCGCCTTCTGGGGGACATAGGTGATATCAAACTGGGAGAGGAAGCTCTACCAACGACCTAACTGATCAGTTAGAACAATTTTCTCCAGAAGGAATTTGATGGGATTGATGCGGGCAATAAGATTGACCTCATGAGCTAAGAAATAGTGTTTAAGCTTCTGAACTACCCAGACTAGTGCAGCACAAGTCTTCTCCACTACAGTATACTTCTGCTCGCATGGATCAAAGATCTTTGACAAATAGTAAGTTGCCCTCTCTTTCCCTTCTTCATCAACTTGTGCAAGGACTGCCCCAAGAGAATTCTCCAAAACCGAGATATATAAAACTAAGGGCTTGCCAGGACTGGTGGTCTAAGCACAGGGGGACTAGCCAGGTATCTTTTCAAACCGTCGAATGCATCCTGGCACTTCGAATCCCATTTGAACTCGGCCCTCGCCTTGGTCAACTCATAGAAAGGTTTACACCTTTGGGAGTGTTGTGAGATGAACCGGCGGACAAATTGTAGCCTCCCGATTAATCCTCGAAGTTCTTTCATATTTCTCGGAGGAGGCATACCAATGATTGCCTTGGCCTTGTTTGGGTCGATCTCTATGCCCCTTTTGCTCACTATGAACCCCAATAACTTTCCTGAGGATACTCCAAACGTACATTTCTTTGGGTTCATTTTCAATTTATATTCCCTAGCCCTTTGCAAGACCTTTCTCAACACTTCCAGGTGATCTTCTCGGCTTTTGGACTTAACGACCTGGTCGTCCACGTACACCTCTACAAGGGTATGCATCATGTCTTGGAAGATAGCCATCATTGCCTTCTGATAGGTAGCACCAGCATTCTTTAGTCCAAAGGGCATGACGACATAGCAGTAGGTTCCCCAAGGTGTGGTGAACGAGGTCTTCTCCTGGTCCTCTTCGGCCAACCGGATTTGATTATATCTAGAATAGCCATCCATGAATGACAACATCTCGAATCCAACAGTGTTATCAACCAGTACGTCAATATGAGGTAGAGGAAAGTCATCTTTAGGACACGCTCGGTTCAAGTCCCTGAAGTCTATACAGATCCGAACTCGGCCATCCTTCTTCATGACAGGGACTATGTTTGCCACCCATTGCGGATAAAAGACGACTTTAATGAATCTTGCTTGATGTAACTTGTGAACCTCTTCTTTCATCTTAAGTGCAACATCAGGGTGGAATCTCCTTAATTTTTGTTTCACCGAGGTAGCTCCAGGTTTCAAAGTTAGACGATGTTCAACTAACGAGTTGTCTAACCCCGGCATGTCTTCGTATGTCCATGCGAACGTGTCCTTATATTCTTCCAGAATTTTAATTAAACTCTGTTCCTCAGTGGGAGTGAGGTTTCCGCTTAGGAGGATTGACTTGGGATCTTCCGGTGTTCCGAGATTCAATTCTTTTGTCGGTTCATCCACCGTGGCTAATGGTTCTTCAAAGCTTTTAAGTCCATATGCATACGCATCAGCCAAGTCCTCAATTTCATCCTCGAAATCAGGATCCTTTTCTGATAAAACCTCGTAAACTCCCAGTGTATGATCTACATTGAATTCATCCTCATACTGGATTTCATCAAGTTGGATAGCATTTTCCAAAAACCTAGGCAGCCTTGCACATTCCTTGCATTTTTGAGCTATTTGCTGGAGATATCTCTCTGGAACACGTTTACCTCGAATTTTCTTCTTTTCTACCCTAACTACTCCTAAAGAAGACGGAATTGAAAAGGTGGTATTTACAATGGGTGAAGGATCGAGCAGATCGATCAGTGAGTTGGAGAAGAGAGGTCCCTGGTTGGGAGCACCCTCCGAGACAAGTAGAGACGTCTCCTCAATGGAAAACTGAGTTTGTGAGAGGACATTTTTTTTTGGGTATTTTGGGTATTTTCAATAACAAAAAGAGAATGAGCCGATGGGGCTCGAGAAGAAATAGAAAGCTTTAGCAAATGGAAGAAAAATGGGCTCGCGGGCCCAATGATGACAAGAAATGGACAGATAGGTCCAAAGCTGGTGAAAAGATCTAAGGGGCACGTGGGCCCAAATGGTGAGCACGCGGGCCCAAAGCAAGAAAATAAATCTAAAGGGCATGCGGGCCCAAGGTTGTTGGATTGGAATGGGCATAGAATCCCAGTGGAGTATGAAGATTTGAATGGGCTCTCAGGCCCAATGATCAGTTCAGGTGGCCATTTCGGCCCAGAAGTGGGAATTGGGCTAGATAGCCCATCAAGTGAATCCAAGTGGGATAGAGTGAGGATTTTGAAATACGTGACCGTAGGATACGGCTCACGCGGGATGTTGTTTGGAGGTGGGTTCGAGTGGACAAGTTGTTTAGAGATGGACTTGCCCTTGACTGGTTCTTCCTCCTCTATGAACAACCGAGCCAAAAATGAACTCAGGTTGTCCACTTCCTCTTCTTGCTCTGGTGCCTTCTTCCTCTTGACTGGTTCTTCTTCTTCGTCCCCGGCCATCTTCATGGTCTCCCCTTTGATAAAGAATTTTTGGAGTCCCATGGCATTTTTTGGCCGGTAGACCATCCGCGGAGTGACACTGGGCTCCTAGCCAAGCCCGTGTCTCTTTGGTCTTTGTACGGCTTCAATGGGGTGCACAACCCCCTGCGCCTCCTTTCCCAACCCCTTTCCCGGCTGATAGCCCATCCCTTTCATCAACAGCCACGCAACTGAATCTGGAGGCATCGTCAATACCATGACCTCAGGTAGCTCTGTAGTTGAAACCAACGGCCGGACAGATTTTGATATTGGTAGTGCAAAAGAGGGGTCATCCACGTCATTCAGAATGGGGATGTTGGTTACTTTGATCACCTGGCCCTTGTATGGGAACTTCAGACAACGATGATTGTTGGAGGCAACGGCTCCTATTGCCTCAAGGTACGGGCGTCCCAAGATAGCTTTGAATGTAGGGTCCAATTCTAGAACGTGAAACTCGGCGGTGACAGCACACGGCCCGAGCCCTACTTTCAATGTAACCACCCATCGTGCCGGCTTCCGGGAGTTGTCATATGCGGTCACCGTGATGGCAGAAGGCTCGATTTCTTCATCGGAGATGCCGCAAAGTTGCAATGTTTCTGGCGGCATGACATTTATGGATGCTCCGGTGTCAATCAAGCAGGACTTGATCTCCACGCATCGGATGACTACTGCGACACGCAAGGCATACTTTCTGATCTCTGGCCGTGCCAACTCCTCCTGTGTAAATGTGAGTGCCGTATGTTCACTCCTCGGGGTCAGGACAGTAATGATCTTCTCAGGCGGGAGGTCCTCATTGACCATGACCCGCTGTAGATATTGTTGCAGGATGTCCTGATGGTTCTTTGACCTCTTTATCAGCTCCAGAATTGAAATCCGTGCCGGCATTTTGTCCAGATGCTTCAATAGGTCATATGCCGTGCCAGGCAATGGTTCTTCTACCACCTCCTCTTCTGCTTGTTCCTGTGGTTGTATCCCGACCTGGGGGAAGACCCTTTGGAACATCCTCCCGCTACGAAGTACCAGCACCAGCATGGTAGGGGAGAGTGATGATGATGGTGATGGTAGGGTTGGTTGGTAAGTTGAGGAGCCCATGGTAGGTAGGGGTGGTGAGGATCGGATGATGAGGGGTCGTGGATTGGTGGAGGCCGGTATGTTGGGTGATGGTTGGGGTGTTGGTGGTGATGGTCTAATGATGAGGGGTCGTGGGGTGGCAGTGACTGGTAGGTTAGGTGATGTCTGGGGTGTTGGTGGTGGTCTAATGATTAGACGCCATGGAGGATTAATGGTGGTTGGTGGGTTAGGTTGGGGTGATGGTTGGGGTGCTGGTCGGGAGGCTGGTGGCTGTCTAATGATTAAGCGCCGTGGAGGGTTAATGGTTGGTGAGGGTAGTGGTGTTTGGGTAGTTGGTGGGCTGGGGGAAGCTCTCGGTATGGAGAGTATGGTGCGGTTTGTAGGTGGGGTTGGTATGGCAGGCACGGAGGTGATTTGATCCTCGACCTGCCAACCCTAGGAATGGTGGGTTGACTCCTCGATGGCGGAGTGGACGAGGCCGAGTCGTTGGTTTGGTGGTGCTGGTGCCGGTGCTTGTATGGGTGCATGTACCGGGAGAGGATCTTGGACTATGCCCAGGCCGGGCTGCTGTTGTACTTGTTGTCGCCGTGGTTGATTCTGACGTGCCTTCATTGCTTGAATAGACTCCCCCATTTGTGCCCAGTCAATGTTCCCTTGATCATTAAGGTCATGGATGTAGTCTTTAAACTGGAAACATACATCCACCGTGTGCCCAGGATATCGATGATAAGCGCAGTACTTGGTTGTGTCAACATTGGTCGGCCATCCTTCTCTCTCCTTTGGAAGCTCCAACTGTTGTTCCGCCATCAATGCATTAAAGATATCGGTGAGGGGGAATGGCAGTTGAGGGTAATACTCTCTCTTGGGTCCCCCCTCCTAGGTCGGTTGGCTTGTGGGGGCACTTGGTTGTAGGCTTGTTGTTGTGGTTGGGGTCGGTTGTAGACATGTTGTTGTTGAGGCACTCGGTTGTAGGCATTTGGTTGTTGGGGCGCTCGGTTGTAGGTGGGTTGCTGTGGTGGTGCTCGGTTGTATGCAAGTTGTTGCTGGGGCTGAGGAGCTGGTTGAGGAGCTGGGCGATATTGTTGATTGGGTGGTGGGTTACGGTATTGTCTTTGGCGATACCCACCCTGGTTACCCATGGCATTGATGCTCTCATTATTTACTACCCCTTCGGTGGTAGGTCCTACAGGTGTAGGCTTTCTAGTGTTACGGGGCTTGGTGTCGAACGGGTTGATCATGGATGCATCCTTAAAGTGGGCTTGGAGGTAGCGGGCGCTATCACACAACTCACTCATGGTTGTTGGGCGGTGCATCATCAAGAGGTTGTGAAGGTTGGGCGTGGTGTTCCCTATGAGCATCCTCACCTGCTCCCCCTCTGAGATGATATCTACTAGCCTCTCAGCCATTCCCCTCCACCGATTAGCAAATCTGGCAAAGTCTTCATCCGGCCTCATCTTTTCGGCAATCAAATCAGTTATCGAGTAGGCTGGCCCCACCCGATCCTTGTACCTCTGTAGAAACTTTGCCTTGACGATGTCTAAATCTGCCGCCTCAATGGAATCAAGAGAATAGAACCAGTCCAGGGCGGATCCCTCCAATGACCGACGGAATAGGAAGGCAAGGGCTTTGCGGTCATCTTTCCAGAATGTGGAGTCGTAGAGAAAGCTCTTTAGATGGTTGAAAGGATTACTAGTCCCATTGTAACGTTGGAAGACTGGTATCTCTGAAGGAGGAAGGTGCAGAACTGGGAAGGATGGGACAGAGATTTCAGGGATGGCTTTAGAATCGAGGCGATGCCTCATTTCTTCAAAGCGCTCATCCATCTGGTTGAGTTTGTTCATTAATGCCTAGGTGAGGCTGGATTCCTGAGCCACAAGAGCAAAGTGTTTAAGTGGCTGAGTTGGAGGAGGTAGGTTGGAAACAGGAATTGGAACAAAATTATGTGAATGCCCCATAATAGGGTGAGTGGAGACACGACAGGGTTGTCCAGGAGAAGAGATGATTTGGGGCCTGACTGTTGATTGAGGTGGTGAGGGGGCTTGATTTCCCTCGACCGGATCTTGAGTGGCGGGCATCTTGCCCTTTGTCAAGGATTGCACAAGCGAAAAAGATTCGGGGTCTAGATGAAGAGATAGACCCTGGAGGAGTTGCTCCACGCTAAGTGATGCAGGTTGATGAGTAGGATTTTGAATTTCTGGCTCCCTGACGGCGTTGACATGGCCCTCTGGTTGGACCACGGGTTGCTGAAGCTCGTAGTGACCCATCTCGTACTCCTCTTCTTGGCCATAGTAGTCTAACATCCCGACGTGTCTTCCGGACCTTAGAGTGGGCATCCTGTCAAATTTCCTTACAAAATGGTTGAAAGAAAGCAAATGAAGGGTGTAAATGCAAATAGAGTTTTTTTTTTGATTATGGTTGTTTGTTTGATTTGATTTGGTTTCAATTTGGTTGTTTGGCAAGCAAGTTGAACATAAAAGTTAAAAGGGATTTTTTTTTTAGGTGTTCTGAAAGAAGAAGAATTTTTTGGTTGTTTTCAATTGTTGTGAGCAAGCAAGTTATACAAAACAAGGTTTTTAAAATGACTACTCGACAATTTTTGGGTTGAAACCTTAGATTAGATAGATTGTTAGCAATTGTTCACTCAAGTAGGTATGATTCCTATTGCTTCAATCTTCAAGACCTAAGGTTATCACTCAATCACCACGAGTAGGTACTTGGGTTCTTCGGGTTTTGAGAAGTGGTACAACCGGCCCAATCGTGCGGAGAGGAATACTCCACGGATGGGGACTTACGGAGGTCTTGATGGAAACCACCAAATCAACTAGGAAGGAATATCCCAGAAGAGAGGTTAGAATCCACCAAGAAGGTGTTTGGAGGGTGAGGGTGTGTTGGGAGAGAGAGCCCCCGCCTCGAATGCCCTATGGATCGGAACGAGTCCGGTACCCGATGCAAAAAGCTAATGCAAAAATGAAAAATGGAGGGTAGGAGAAGAAGAAGCAATCAATATGCAAACATGAATGAAAGCTATTAAATAAACCAAGCAATGAATGCAAACAAGATAAGCAATGAGAAAGTAAAACAAGTAACTAGAAACTAGCAATTAAAAGGTGGTTCGCGCGGGAACCGGCTTGTGTTGGACTATCTAAGTGGGGACAAATCTGAAGTAAAGGTAAAAGGATGGTCCACGCGGGGACCGAATTGAAAATAAAGTGGCTCATGCGGGAGCCGAGTTTTGGAAAAGTAGGTGGTTCACGCGGGAACCGGTTTTTGAAGGAAAAATGGGTGGTTCACGCGGGAACCGGTTTGTTTGATTGGAAAAAGGAAAGGAGGGCCACGTGGGGCCAATATAATTGGTGCAAAGGGGTGGTCCACGCGGGGACCGATCTGAAAGTGAGTTGGTTCACGCGGGAATCGGTATAGAAAAGGGTTTGGTTCACGCGGGAACCGGTTTTAATGAAGAAAGGGGTGGTTCACGCGGGAATCGATGTAAGAGTTGACAAAATAGAAGGAGGGCCA
The DNA here is from genome assembly GCA_036172225.1 of Cryptocoryne crispatula var. balansae. Taxonomy (NCBI): domain Eukaryota; kingdom Viridiplantae; phylum Streptophyta; class Magnoliopsida; order Alismatales; family Araceae; genus Cryptocoryne; species Cryptocoryne crispatula. The sequence continues at coordinate 20,393,618 of CM069925.1, forward strand.
CGTGGGGCCAATCTAAAGGTGCTGTAAAGAGGCGGTCCATGTGGGGACCGATCTGAAAATAAGTTGGTTCACGCGGGAACCGAGTTGGAAAAGAAAGGTGGTTCACGCGGGAACCGGTTTATAAGAAGAAAAGTGGTTCACGCGGGAACCGGGTTGAAATGAAAGACAAGCAAATTAAGTCCACATGGGGGAAAATCTTAAAGAAAGGGTAAATGGCAAGTTTAAAGGTAAATTGACATGGAAGATAAAAGACAAGCCGGTTCACGCGGGAACCAAGTTGGAAAACCACTAGTTGCACGGTTGAATCAAGCTATCACGGTTGAAGACATTGGTTGTCCCACCGTGGTCGCCAAAAAGCTGTCGACTCCGAAAATGGGTTTCGGATCGGCACCTCAAGATAGGAAGGTGAAAGATGGAATTGGGGAAAAAAGGGGGAGTGAATTGAAAACACTAGGAAAGCGGTAAAATGTCCTCACCTCGGTCCCACACTCACATTGATCCCCGAACTTTCATCTCACAGCGTCGCTCGAGCACCGGAGATGGTTCAGGTCATGTGGGAGGAGAGTGAGGAGGAGATGAAATTAAAGCATGAAAAATGTGGTCGCCAGGAGCCGCGGGCTCCGCTTTATGAAATAAAAGCAAGATTTAGTTGATTTGGCCGTGTACCTTAGTGTGGGAGATCGGGATATGGGTTCAACCTTCTTCTTCTTCGGCCGGCCGATGAAGAAGAGTATCCAACCGATGCTAGATTGATAGACCTGTGCAACTAGAACAATAAACCAAGTGAAGATATTGATTAGAACTATGGGAAGTGTAGTAACTGTAGAGAGAAGATGAGAAAGAAACAATCGGAATCGAACTCACCGGATTGGGGTGAGCCTTAACCCCTTTTCTTGTATTTTTTTTGATTATGTAAAAATGATGCAAATAAACTTAAGTATTCTTTAAAACAGTAAATTAACTGATTTAAATGAGTTGAGAAAGCTTATGGAATGGATCGGCTTGAGTTGAAGTCGAGTTGGTTGAAAAAGGCCGGTTCGGGTAGCTTTGCACCCTTCTGGCGCGACTTCGGTGCAGACGATGCTACGGACGACCCCGATGTCAGAATAGAGTTATGTTTGTTGGAATAGACGGAGGACTCAGAGAGAAAGAGTTTCTATGTTGATGAATTCTCCGAAATACTCATTTATATGTCAGTAAAAAATCTTAAAGTGGGAGGATATAGAAAACATAACCTGGATGCGCGCCCTCAGTGTAGCAATCGCCACAAACAAACGGCAAGTCGGAATTGAGTGCCGTCAGTTTGAGATGAAAGAGGACGAAGAGAGAAACAATTTTTATGTTGAAGACTTTTGCAGAAGACGCCCCGGATTTTATGAATAAGTCGATGAAGATGGTTGATGCAAGAACACCCGGATCGAGCCTTCTCCTTCACCTCGGGATCGATCTCTTGACTTCGGATTGCCTTTGGATGTCGGGACAGCTTTGGAGAAGAGCTTGGACGACCTCTGGACGAGCTAGGCACCGGGGATTAACCTTGGGTCGTTGAGAATGGCCCTCAATTTATAGGGGAAGGAAGCCGGTGCAAAATTTAGAAACTGGACCTACCGCGCCCCCAGTTCGGGGGCGCAGTCTGCGCGCCCCCCTGTTTTAAAGGAAGCGGGGGCGCGTTACGCGTCTCACTGCTAAAAATCGACGGAATCTTCTAGAAATTGCTAAAAATCGACTTGACATACGTAACGCGCCCCCGAACTGGGGGCGCGGTACAAACGATCGAAAATCCTCCGCGGAAACTTTCCAAAAATCCAGTTTAGAAGGTGCTAATCGGGGTAATTTGCGATTTAAAGAAACTGACCGCGCCCCCACCTTTCAAAGGAACCGGGGGCACGCCCCCGGTTTGAGGGCGCGCAGGGCGCGCCCCCGGGTTGAGGGCGTGCAGGGCGCGCCCTCCTATTTTAAAGAGAGCGGGGGCGCAGTACACTCTCTCTTCTGCGCGCGTGTTCCGCGAGCTGTATCTTGCAAACGGGATGTCCGATTTGGCTCCCATTTGTCACGTTGGAAAGAGGGTCTTCAACCGCACCTCCTCAATTCGGTAAACCAGCCGGCACGACTCCTGATATGTTCACACGGGGCTTTCTACCGGTTTACCCTCTTGCGTAAAGCCGAAACCCGGGGCGAAGATCCGAAAGAGCACGGTTCCGGTCGATAAATCTCGGGTCAACTCGGGATGACTTAAAATGATGACCGAACAAGTCCGGTATGACCGGAAAACCCGAAGTCATTGAAAAATCTGAGACTAACCCGGTAAACGTGAACCGAAACTCGGAAAAGCCGCAAAACCCTAAAATTGACCGAAATGGCCGCATAGCCCCGGTTGATGAAAATATTCGGCTAGAATCGACCCGGATGACTTGAAAAGACCCGGTCGATGATGACCAGAAAGGCCTAACATGTGGTCCGGGATAGCCATGTCTCCACAGATCGAAAAAGCCGTAATGAAAGCCGTCATTGACCGACGCCTACCGAAATGACTTCTCGGAAACCCTGAATGTGACGGAACACATGCGGGATTCCCGAGACCTTCAATTATGGACCATTCAAGGTCGGTCATCGAGCAGGCTTCATGTTTTTACAGTTCACGTGCGACTCTCGCTTGAAGGTTATGGCAATTTTCTGGAAATCCTCGGTCCATTCTCAACTTGCGAGGGGCTCCACCCATGTCCTTAGCTCATCTCCACGAGGTAATCCGGATCAGATAACGGTCAAATAAAGGATATCGCCTATGGAATAAGAGTCTAGGGTTCCGAATCAAGCCAATTTGGCGTGTCTACAAGTGCCATGTGCCCCTTACAGGGGGCGCATGCACCCCACGAGGGGCGCATGCGCCCGGCACTAGGGTGCATGCGCCCTGGGGTAGGGCGCAAGGTGCCTTCTTTTTAGCCCAGATGAGACTGTTCGTTCTCCTATAAATTAACTATGATTCTGGTCATTCCAGAGGCATGAGCACGACCCCCCAGGCATCTCAAGACGTCCAACCACCCTCCTGCATTTATTTTGTGATTTTTAGAGAGAGAATTTCGAGTTTCTAAAGAGGGAAAAGTCGGTTTAAGAGAGAGGAAGGCTGCTTTGCAGGTGATCAGCCAGGTCTTTTTCCTTCGGCCTCTACAGCAGCGTGTGGACATCTGCTGCCAGAGCTATCTTAATCAAAGTTCTTCCTATTCAAGTTTTATTAAGTTTAAAATCAACGACACTTTATTCCGAGGTCAGAAATGGTCGTGACAAGCGCAGAAGCAAAGTCGCGCCTGGCAGATCCAGGACTGCTGCTCGGCTTTTTCGACAACACATATTTGGCTATATCTTTCTCTATTCAACTCAGAATCTTTCTGTTCTTTTTCTTATCTATTTGTTTAGTAATTCTCCATCCTCCTATCATTTTTTTACATTATTTTTAGTCTGTTTATCCGAAAATAAAAAAAGGGGTTAGAGATAACCCGAATCCGGTCAGTTTCTAGTCAATTGTGTGTTTCATGTTATTTTCCTTACATATACTCCACTTTGTCTAGTTCTAATTGTCCATTTAACTTGTTTGTTTGTCTAGTTGCACAGAATATCAAGCACCCACACGTTGAGGACTCTTCTTCATCGGCCGGCCAAAGAAGGAGAAGCTTTAACCTACATTCTTCACGCTAAGGTACACACGGTCATCTTTTAATCTTTATTTCATAAATCGGAACCCGCGGTTCCTGGCGACCACATGTTTTAATTTTATCCTTCTCATACTCCTCCCACATGACCCTATCCGTCTCTTTGGTGATCGAGCGGCACCAAGGGATGAAAGTTCGGGGATCAATGTGAGTGTGGGATCGAGGTGAGAGTTGCTTTCCGTGCTTTATTCCTTTCTTTTATCATCCCCTCTTGAGGTGACGATCTGGGTTCACGGACTTCCCTGAAAAGGAGAAGACCCCGTCGAATTTTCGGAGTCGACATCTTTTGTGGCGACCACGGTGGGACATGCAATGTCATCAACCGTGGGTGCTTAGTGTTTTTTTGCAACTAGTTCTAGTTCTAGACCGGTTCCCACGTGAGCTTTTCCTTCTTTCCACCTTCCTTAACTTCATGCCATCTCAAAATTTCTGATTTCACCCATCTTTCATCAGATCTGATGTGCCAAGTATGCCATTTAATTTCTGTCATTTTATTTAAACCGGTTCCCATGTGAACCACCATTTTCCTTTTAAACCGGTTCCCGCGTGAACCAATCTCTTTCTTTACTTCGGTTCCCACGTGAACCAAACCACTTTCCTTCAGATCCTTCCCAACTTGGATCAGATCTTTATTCACCTTTAATTGGCCCCACGTGGCCCTCTTTTGACCATTCAAACCGGTTCCCATGTGAACCACCCCTTTTACCCAAAACCGGTTCCCACGTGAACCACCTTTACTTTTTACCCCGGTTCCCACGTGAACCAGCTTATTCTTACATCGGTCCCCACGTGGACCACCCTTTTTCTTGGCTATCAGATCTGAACCCTCTTCTTTCCATCACTTTTCACCATCTCCATTTGGCTCACATAAGAAACAAAGTCTAGATTCTAGTTTCTAGTTGCTTGTCTAGTTTCTAATTGCTTGTCTGGTGTTGATTGCTTGTTTATTTAAGTTCATATTTTCCTTATTACTTGCTTTATTACTTGATTGTATTCTCTGATCCTTCTCTCTACCTCATTCTTTTACATTTTTTTGAGGCGGGAGCTCACTCTCCCATTTACCCCTCCCATCCAAAACACCCTCTTGGTGGATTCTGACCTCTCTTCTGGGATATTCCTTCCTAGTTGACTTGGTTGGCTTTCATCAAGGCCTCCGTAATTCCTTATATGTGGAGTATTCCTCTTCACGATCGGGTTGGTTGTACCACTCCCCAAAACCCGAAGCATCCTACGTTACCTACACGTGGTGAGATTGTGTGAAACCTAGGTCATTGGAGATTGGAGTTAGGATCCTAACCCATTTGTTGAGAGAACAATTCTTAACAAAATTCATAAACCTAAGGTTTAATCAAAATCATTGCGTAATTTTGCTTTCAAGTCTTTGCATCACTTGCTTGTCGAAGAAAATTCAAACCTCTAACTTTTTGCAAAATACTAAAAAAACCAAAAAAAAAAGTTCTTTGTTTACTTTGTCAACTTGTTTGAAGTTCAATGCAACTAAGGTCTGGAAGGCACGTTGGAATGGTGTAACAAGCTGAACATCGATAGCACGAGATGGGTCATCAACCAAATCCGTCAGATGGTCGTGTTAATCCATTGTTTGAGTCAGAAGTGCAAGAGGTCCCTGAACCATCTGCTCCTCGTGATGTTGAACAACTCTTTAGGGAGTTGTCTCTCTATACTGACATGGTGAAGGGTAAAATGACCTCAGATCAGGCTGAAGTTAACCAAGTTGTCTCATCTCCTTGTCCTCTGGTTCGACCACCACTCATTCAACCACCTATTGTTCAACAACCTGTGATTCAAGCATCATTGGCACTAGCACAACCATCTGTAGTTCAACCATCTATAGTTCAACCGTCTGTGGTCCAACCCTCATTTGTTCAGCCATCTTATTTCAACCATGTTGCTCCCTTGACCCATCAAGTCGTGGGACAATCTTCAGTAAATTTGCCAAGTCATGCTCCTCAATTCCAAAATCATGTCTCTAACCACATACCCCTGCCAGTAAACCAAGAACCTGCTCTCACCCAGGCAATCATGGATCAGCTCACCCAGATGAGTGAATGCTATGAAGAGCTGAGATGTCGCCTGTACTCCAAGTCAGTTCCTGAGATCTCTATTTCTTCTTTGCTAGTTCTCCACTTGCCACCTTCTGAGCTACCAGTTTATCGCCGCTACGATGGTACTGGCAATCCTTTTCTTCACCTTAAAGATTTTCTTTACGAGTCCTCATTGTCGACTCTGAAAATTCAACGGGGTCCTCTCCTTTTCAGGGAAGTCCGTGAACCCAGATCGTCACCTCAAGAGGGGATAAGAAAGAAAGGAAGAAAACTCGGAAAGCAACTCTCACCTCGGTCCCACACTCACATTGATCCCCGAACTTTCATCCCTTGGCGTCGCTTGATCACCAAAGAGACGGTTCGGGTCATGTGGGAGGAGGGTGAGAAGAAAGAAATGTGGTCGACAGGAACCGTGGGTTCCGATTTATAGAATTAAAATTGACCGTGTGTACCTTAGCGTGAAGAATGTGAGTTAAAGCTTCTCCTTCTTCGGCCGGCCGATGAAGAAGAGTCCTCAACGCGGTGGGTGCTTGATATTTTGTGCAACTAGACAAATAAACAAGTGAAAGAGACTATTAGAACTAGACAAGTTGGAGTATATGTAAAGAGAATACAATAAAAACACACAATTGACTAGAAATTGACCGGACTCGGGTTATCTCTAACCCTTTTTTTATTTTTCGGAATAAAAAATAAAAGTAATGCAAAAAAATGTAAAAAAATGATATGATGATGGAGAATCACTAAACAAAGATATATAAAAAAGAACTGAAAGATTCTGAGTTGAATAGAGAAAGATATAGCCAAATCTGGGTTGTCAAAAAAGCCAAGCAGCAGTCCAGGATCTGCCAGACGCGACTTTGCTTCTGCGCTTGTCACGACCAGCCCCGACCTCGGAATCAAGTTCCTTTGATTGAAAACTCAATAAGACTTGGAGATGAATAACTTTGATGAAGAGAGCACTGGCATTAGACGTCCACACACTGCTGTAGAGGCCGAAGAAGAGAGACTTGGCAGATCACCTGCAGAACAGCCTTCCTCTCTCTTGAACCGACTTTTCTCTCTCTAAAAACTCGAAATTCTCTCTCTAAAAATCACAAAATCTATGCAGGAGGGTGTTTGGACGTCTTGAGATGCCTGGGGGATCATTCTCATGCCTTTGGAACGACCGGAATCAGAGTTAATTTATAGGAGAACGAACGGCGTTATCCGGGCTAAAAAATAGGGGCCTTGCGCCCCACCCCTGGGCACATGTGCCCTGGTGCAGGGCGCATGCGCCCCACTGAGGGGCGCATGTGCCCCCCAGTGAGGGCGCATGGGCACAAATCCCGAAAATTTTGGTCTTATCCGATCGTCGGTTCAGTGGTAGAGTCCCGGTGAAAAACTAGGTCCCTCGTGCCTCCAAGGTAGGGCGCATGTGCCCTCAAGTGAGGGCACAAGGTCACGTGCCTCACTGGTAGGGCGCATGGGCACGTGCCCTTGGTCCTGGGCGCATGTGACCAGGTACTCGGGTGCATGGGACTGGTTTCGCGTGTCCTTCTTCCGGAAGCCATTGCGAACACTCCCGAACTCGGAATTCGACGCCGTTTGTTGCGTTGGAAAGATAACAGGCCGAAGAAGCTCTCTGTAGCATCGGATCAGCCATCACACCCTCCAAAACTTCAGAATTTTATCCGGAAGTTAGGGCAGTGAACAGAAGATCTGATACAGGTCAAAATGACTCCGACGGCAAACCGGAAAGGCACGGTATGCAACAAAACTTGTCCGGAGTGTGAATATGACCATAACCTTCAATGCATGATCATTAGGCATTGGTCATTCAGCCAATTTCCGGGTTTACACGATTTACGTGTGGCTTTCGCTTGGAATTTACGGCTTTTTGCGGAAAACATCGGAAAACATCCGATTTCGTTCGGCAAAGCTCCAAATCAACTTTAAAAGACCCGGCATTATTATAAGTTCAATCGCAAATGTTACCCTATAAAACATGAGTTTTTATGCTCTGAATTAGGCGAACTTGGCGTGTCTACAGCTTGCCTCGCCTTGATGTCGGCTTTGTAAGGGAGTGGCATGTAATGAAGAGGAGTGATTCGGAGTGAACTGTAATGGAATGCAAGTGAACATAGATGAATGTAGCGGAATGGAATGGTGATGGACTGAAAAGGTGGCATCAAGGTGTAGATATATACATGCTTATCTACCTGATCCAGCAATATGAATCTCGCTGAGTATTCTAGATCGCTTTCATGTTCAATCAAAACCTCATATAATTAACTGGTAAAAGACATGCCCTTGGCACGAGAGATGAAAAATTAAATGATAAAGGATAAAAGGATGTAGCCAACCCTCAGCGTGGTGAGGAGTCCTCGAATTCGTAGGTTCATCATCAGCCAGCAACCCGAACTTTGCGGTGTTCTTGTACTGTGATGGGCTAAAGTTTGTAAAAGAGAAGTTGATCTTAAAATGAAAAGAATACCAATCCATCATATTTGGAATCTCAAGTTCATTCAAGTTTCACCAAAATACTCAGTTTAATTCTGAATGGAATAATCTCAAATTCTAAAGGGGTTCATTTTAAGCAAAACAAAAATTGCTCGGGTATCGTGAAAACCATGAATCATGCTCTAGCAGAAAATCAAGTATTCGAAAAATGACAAGACAGATTTAAGCCATAGTGGGATTGAAATATAATGGTGGGACTAACATAGTATGATGGTAAAGAAGAATAGAAATGGGATGACAATTGCCACGGTAGGTAAAATAAAAGACACGGTGGGATAAAAGAAAGGAAAGAATAAAACATGGTGGAACAAAAAGAAAGGAATAAAACATGAAGGGATAAAAGAAAGAATAAAACATGATGAAATAAAATAAAGAGAAAACATAATGAAATAGAATTGGTAATGATGAAGAAAGAAAAGGAGATGGATATACAAACATAGAAAATTATGTAGAAAATAGTTGAAGATATAGATTGTCTATTGGAGGTCAAGACACCCGATTAGGAACCATCGTCCCTCCAATGTTCAATTTTGGCTTATCCGTGAGTGTGAAGAAATGTCCATGCTGTCGCAGATTTTGTTGAAGGGGACCTCGGGCCCAGTCATCTTCACTCTCAAGGTCTTCAACATTAATGCATATAATATGTATCAAATGGACCTAACATAACTAGGTGACAGATAGTAAGAGTGATGTGAAGTGCAAAAATGCAATGATGGTGATGATGTAAGATTGATGAGAATGTGGATTTGAGTGAAGTCTTCAGGCGTGGTGCATCGACCACCTGATTAATCAGCATCTCTGGTCCATCCTTGTCTTGCCTTCTGACGGAATACAACACCATGAGAATGTTCAGCTGGGTGGTGCTTCCTTTATTTTCGCCGCAAGGTTGGCATGACGTTCCTTGGGGAACACTGATCTCTCCAATTCACCTGTTAGGACTAAAAAGGTTGCCTGCACATTTCTAGTTAGTACCCAACAGACGGAATTGTCATATGAAGCAGATTGTTCATGAAATGATCAACTGAAGATTTTACTATTAGAACCATCATTTTGAGGTCAAAACAAAGTTTTTGATGATGGTTACTTTAGCAAAAATGTCATTTTTAACATTCTGAACAATTTCGGAATTTTTGAGATTTTTCTGAATTTTTTGAAATTTTTGGTCCACGTGCCCCCGATCGGGGGCACCTGGCCATGCGCCCTGGGGTGGGGCACCTGGCCATGTGCCCCCAGATGAGGGCACATGCGCCCTGAGGCAAATTTTTTTTTCCAGAAAAATTGTACCTGATTACCAATTTCTGAATTTTTGAGAGTTTTTCTGAATTTTTCAAATTTTTTTGTCCATGTACCCCCGATCGGGGGCACCTGGCCATGCGCCCTGGGGTGGGGCACCTGGCCATGTGCCCCCAGATGAGGGCACATGCGCCCTGAGGCATTTTTTTTTCATAAAAAATTGTACCTGATTGCCCTTCTCTTTTTGCTTCTTCAGCTCCTGCAAACACTTAATGAAAATGATTAAATTTTTATCATTACTCATCCCTTTGCCTGTATATCGTATGCCTTGATTTTGAGTCAAAGGGAGGAGCCTTCTTAACAAGGTGGAATAAAACAAATGACTTAAAATGAAATGGGCGGTTGAGAGAACTTACCTGTCATGGTGTGAATCCTCTCCTCTCCTGTATTGAAATGCCTGAAACACTTGACAGAAGGAGATTAGATCTTCATCAGGACTCATCCCTTTGCCTATTATGGTCAACTTTGACTTAGGTCAAAGGGGAGAGCCTTCTTAACAAGGTAATTAAAGTAAAAATGGATATGCAATGCAGAAATGAAAATATGCATGACAATCAAATAAGCATGGATGCAACTAAGGCAATGATCATGACTAAGCAATTTTTTTTTGGATTTTCTTGAAAACAATCATTTGGATTTTCAAAAGTATTCAATTTTTTTTTGGATTTTTGAAATATGTGTTTTTTGAAATTTTGAAATATTCATTTTTTTGGGTTTTTGAAATATTCAATTTTTTGGGTTATTGAAATATGCATTTTTTTTGGGTTTTTGAAATATGCATTTTTTTCGGGTTTTTGAAATATGCATTTTTTTAAAAATTTTAAAATATGCATTTTTTTTGGGTTTTTGAAATATGCAACTTTTTGTGGAGAAAATGCTGGTATTTGAGATAATTCATCAGTCTTTGGGGTTTGTCAAGCCTCAAGTGGTAGATGCCACGTGCAAAAATAAAGTTCCCTACCTAGAATCCTTCTAACCTTCTTCCTTTGATCGGCTTGGATTCCACCTGGATTTGGTCGGTTTACCCTTCCCTAGGGATTTAAGGAGGAAGAGTATAGAGGAAGTCCTTGATAGGGTTCGAAGATGTTGAGAGGGATTTCTCTACTCTCACTCAAATTACCCATTGGGGTTCGGCCTCTTTGGGTTTTTCTTTCTTTTTTTGCTCTTTTCTATGTGGCACATATTTGGACAGGTTTTTTTTGACCTATGGGGACATTGCCCATCTTTTAATGCCATTTGCCTTGACTATCATTCTGGGTACTCATTCAGACATGTTGATCATTTTTTTCCCCTAACCTGAGGGGTTCATTGCCCATCTTTTGGCACCCTTTTGTACCCTCTGAGACAACCTCCTACTAGGGTGGGAGTGTTTTCGATACTACTCCTCTCTAATCTTCTCTCCCTATCTTGGATCGAGTAGAAGAGAATAGGGTAAGGGTACTCCTTCCATTTCTATATTTCTACCTTGCCTTTCGCAAGTGTCGGGTTGTCTGGATTCTAGGATCGGGAAGTGTTGTGTGTGTAGGATGGTACCTACCCTTGATTTCTCACGAACAACCTAGGATCGATGACTTGAGATTATACCAGTGGTTTCTCCATTTTTATGGAAAGTACTTTTTGAGGTAAACTCCATTCCAAGGATGATTCAATTTTTCTCCATCTGCATTAGTCAATTCATATGCATTACCTGGATACTTTTCAGTGATTACAAAAGGCCCTTCCCAGTTAGGTTGCAACTTGGAGCGGGGACCCCCTGGCTTAACGAATATGCGTTTGACTACCATCTCAACGATCTCGAATTTTCTCTCGACCACCCTCTTTTGATAAAACCTTTTGAGTCTATTCTGATAAGTCCGGGCATGCTCAGCGGCGGCTAGCCTTCTTTCATCCAAGAGTTCAAGCTGTGCAAGGAGAGATTCTCTTCTCTCATCAACAGGAATATCCTTGTCGAGCTGAACTCGGAGAGATGGAAGTAATACTTCTTAAGGGACCACTGCTTCCATCCCATATGCCAAAGCATACGGGGTTTGTCCAGTGGGAGTCCTTACAGAGGTACGATAAGCCCACAGAGCATCTACAAGCTTATCAGGCCAGTCGGCAAATTTGCTAGACTTACAAGATTTCTTTATGATTTTGATTAAGGTTTTATTAGTGGCTTTTGCTTGACCATTGCCTTGAGGATAGTATGGTGATGAATGATGCAATGAAATGTAATACCTGTTGAAAAGATCACGCAGATCTTGAGAGAGAAATTGTGGCCCATTATCGGTGACGATGTCGCTGGGGATCCCGAACCTTGCCAGGATGTTGCGCTTGATGAAGGAGCAGACTGTTGACGCTTTAATCTCCAAGAATGCTTCCGCTTCAGCCAACTTTGTGAAGTACTCCGTTGCCGTCAGAATGAATGATTTTGAGCGCATTTTGGAGTTGAGGTCACTCAAGGGGCCAATGATATCAAAGGCCCACATGGCGAAAGGCCATGGGGCATGAATTGGATGAAGGGAAGATGCGGGAGAGTGAATCCTATCGGCATGGAGTTGACATGAATGACAATGCCGAACAAAGATGGAGCAGTCTTCTCCTAGAGTTGCCCAATAATACCCTTGTCGGATGATTTTCTTAGCAAGGGCTTGGGCATTCACATGACCACCACAAACTCCAGAATGTGCTTCTTTCAGCACCAACTCAGCTTCTTCTTCATCAAGACACCTGAGTAAGATTCCACTTAGGCTTCTCTTATAGAGCACTCCTCCTAGGATTGTATACCGCTGGGATACTTTTCTGATTGCCTTCTTTTCCTTGGTGGTTGATCCAGGTGGGTATGACTGATCTTGGCAATACCTCGCAATCTCGTCATACCAAGGTCTCTCACCTTCTTCTAATTCTTCCAACTCAATCAAGGAGATTTCTTCTTTATGTTCTAAGTATTCCTTTCTGTTGAACTTTTCCTAAACCTTCAGAAAACGTCCATCCTCAATTGCTGGAATTGTCCTCTTACATATGTGGATAGTCCGCACTTGCCTGCCTAGTGGGAGAGATAGAGATGAAGCTAGTGAAGCTAAGGCATCGGCGAGGATATTATGAGAACGAGGGACATGGACAAATGTGAGTTTGAAGAATAGCTTGATGTAGCAGGTGGTGAGCTCCTGGTAGGGTTTGAGGTTTGGATGATAAGTTCGGTACTTGGATAGGACCTGGCGTAGGATCAATTGACTATCACCTATCACCCTCAGTTCGGTGGCACCATGGAAATGAGCGGCCTCCAGCCCGGCCAGCAAGGCTTCATACTCAGCTATGTTGTTGGTTGCTGGAAAGTTAAGCTGAAAAGCCTGTGGAATGGTGACACCTTCAGGTGATAGAAGGACAATACCTATCCCTCTACCATGAGAGTTCAGAGCCCCGTCAAAATATAATGTCCAAAGATTGGAAGATCGGACTGACATTAGTTCGTCATCCGGGAACTCCGACCGGACTGGGTCAAAGACGGGTATGGGATGATGGGCAAGGTGTTCAGCAATAGCATAACCCTTGATTGCCTTCTGTGGGACATAAGTGATATCAAATTGGGATAAGAAACTCTGCCATCGCCCTAACCGACCAGTCAAGACTGTCTTCTCTAACAGAAACTTGATGGGATTGATACGAGCAATGAGCTTGACTTGGTGAGCAAGGAAATAATGCTTGAGTTTCTGAACCACCCAAACAAGAGCAGCACAGGTCTTTTCTACCACAGTGTACTTCAGCTCACAAGCATCAAACATCTTAGACAAGTAGGAAGTAGCTCGTTCTTTCCCTTCTTCATCAACTTGTGCAAGGATCGCCCCAAGAGAGTTCTCAAGAACTGAAATGTAGAGGACCAAGGGCTTGTCGGGAATTGGTGGTCTAAGTACAGGGGGACTTTCCAGGTATGTTTTCAACCCATCAAACGCCTCCTGGCACTTCGAATCCCATTTAAACTCGGCCCCCACCTTGGTTAACTCATAGAAAGGTTTACACCTTTGGGAATGTTGTGAGATAAACCGGCGGACAAATTGTAGCCTCCCAATCAATCTTCGAAGTTCTTTCATATTCTTCGGAGGAGGCATACCAATAATTGCCTTGGCCTTGTTTGGGTCGATCTCTATGCCCCTTTTGGTTACTATGAACCCAAGTAGCTTTCCTGATGAAACTCCAAAGATACACTTCTTAGGGTTCATTTTCTGCTTGTATTCTCTAGCTCGTTGCAAAACTTTCCTTAACACTTCAGAATGATCTTCCCGATTCTTGGACTTGATAACCAAATCATCCACATACACCTCTACAAGGGTGTGCATCATGTCATGAAAGATAGCCATCATAGCCCTCTGATATGTAGCACCAGCATTCTTTAACCCAAAGGGCATGACAACATAGCAATATGTTCCCCAAGGTGTAGTGAATGAGGTCTTCTCTTGGTCCTCCTCAGCTAACCGGATCTGATTGTATCTAGAATAGCCATCCATGAATGAAAGCATTTCAAATCCAGCTGTGTTATCAACCAAAACATCGATATGAGGTAAAGGAAAATCATCCTTAGGACATGCTCGGTTCAAGTCCCTGAAATCTATACAAATCCGAATTCGTCCATCCTTCTTCATAACAGGGACTATGTTAGCCACCCATTGCGGATATAGGACAACCTTAATAAATTTTGCTTGATGTAGTTTGTCGACTTCTTCTTTCATTTTGAGTGCAATATCAGGGTGGAACCTCCTGAGCTTTTGTTTAACCGGGGTAGTTCCAGGTTTCAAGGTTAATATATGTTCAACCAGTGAATTATCTAATCCCGGCATATCTTCATATGTCCATGCGAACGTGTCCTTATATTCTTCCAAAACTTTGATCAAACGTTGTTCTTCTGAGGGAGTGAGGTTTGCACTGATGAGGATAGTCCTAGGATCTTCCAGGGTTCCTAAATTCAGTTCCTTGGTCGGTTCATTCCCTGTGGCTGATGGTTCTTCAAATCTTCTAAGTCCAGATGCATATGCATCAGCCAAGTCCTCGATTTCATCCTCGGATTCGGGATCCTTCTCTGATACCACCTCATATACTCCCAAAGTATGATCTATGTTATGCTCATCCTCATATCGGATTTCATCTAGCTAGATAGTATCATCTAAAAAGTTTGGCAGCCTTGCACACTCTACGCATTTCTGTGCCAATTGTTGCCGATACCTATTTGGAACTCGCTTACCTCTGACTTTCCTATTTCATAACCTAACTTGACCTACTGAAGATAAAGCTAGAAAGGTGGTATTTACAGTGGAGGGAGGATCGAGTAAATCGATCAATGATTCAGAAAAGAGGGATCCCTGATTGGGAGCACCCTCTGGGATGAGTAGAGACGTCTCCTCGATGGAAATGTGAGTTTCAGAGAAGACATTTTTTTTTTGAAAATTTCAAGTAAAAAGATAGAATGAGTCAGCATGACTCGAGGCTTGCTAGAAGATGACTGAATTAATAGAGAGAAAAATTTAAGAATAAAGGGGAAAAAGGGGCTCGTGGGCCCAATGGTAACAGAAAGTGGACACATGGGTCCAAAACTGATGAAAAAAGTAAATGGGTACGTGGACCCGATCTTAGAAATATATGGGCATGTGAGCCCATGTTGAGAAAAGCCCTCAGTTCTGAAGTTGATGAGGGAAGCAAATGGGCAAGCTGGCCTAGTAAGAGTAGAAGGTTGAAGAGGGCACATGGGCCCAAAGTGGTTAAGTGGGCCCTGAAGCCCATCCAAAAGATCTAGAAACAAAGGTACGAGGTTCAACCATGGGATTGTTGTATTTGGGCCTCGTGGAATGGTTTTGACTTGGGTAACATGCTTAACTAGATGATCCAAGATTGGTCTGCCCTTGAGTGGTTCTTGGTGCTCTTTCCCACTTGAGAACAGACGAGTCAAAGATAAGCATAAGTCTTCCAAGTCTTCTTCTTCTTCATCTGGAGCTTTCCTTCTCTTGACAGCTATCACGGAACTTTTGCCATCTTCAGCCATCATCATGGTCTCCCCTTTGATAAAGAAGGTGTGGAGTCCCATGGCATATCCTGGCTGGAAGATCCTCCTTGGGATGGAACCCTCTTCATATCCCAACCCCTGCCTGCGTGGCCTTTTCACAGTTTCAATTGGCTGAGTGATCCCTTGAAGATCCTTGCCTAAACCTCTTCCAGGCTGATAGCCCAATTTCATCATCATCCGCCATCCCAGTGTGTTTGGTAGAGAGGCGGTCATGCATCTGACTTCTGGCAATTCTCCCACTGAGATCTGTGGCTGTATTGACAGACCTAGGGGTGTAAAAGTAGGATCATTCATCTCGTCCCTTATAGGCATGCTAGTCACTTTGACCACTTGTCCTTTAAAGGGAAACTTTATGCACTGGTGGTTTGTTGAAGCTACAGCTCCTATTGCCTCCAAGTATGGCCTCCCAAGTATAGCTCGAAAAGTTGGATCCAATTCTAGAATATGAAAATCTGTTGTGACCGTACATGTCCCAAGTTTGACTTCTAGTGTGACCACCCCACGTGCAGACTTCTTGGAGTTATCATAGGCCGTCACCATGGCACATGATGGCTTGATTTCTTGCTCAGAAATGCCACACAACTGCAAAGTTTCTGGCGGCATAACGTTGATAGAAGCTCCAGTGTCAACCAAACATGATTTTACTTCGACATTGCAGATGATAACAGCCACATGCAAAGCATATCTCCTGAATTCTGGATCTGCTAATTCTTCCTGAGAGAAAGTGAGTTTTGGGTGCTCACTTCTAGGGGCTAACACTGTAGTGATCTTCTCAGGTGGGAGATCTTCATTCACCATGACCCTTTGCAAATACTGCTGTAGAATCTCCTGGTGCACCTTTGATCTTTTGATCAACTCAAGTATGGAAATACGGGCCGGTGTTTTATCTAAATGCTTTAACAGATCATAGGCTGTGCCTGGCAATGGTTCTTCCACTTGTTCCTCCTCCACTGGATCCTGTGGTTGAGTACTAGCTTGGGGAAAGAGCCGCTGGAACATCCTCCCACTCCGAAGCACCGGGGCTATTTGGCGGTCGGGTAGAGGTGACGGGTTAACTGGGGTGGGAACAGGTGGTGTAGATGCATGTGTAGACACGCCAAATTGGCTTGATTCGGAGCCCTAGACTCTTATTCCATAGGCGATATCTTTTATTTGACCGTTATCTAATTCGGACTACCTCGTGGAGATGAGCTAAGGACATTGGTGGAGCCCCCCTTGTTAGTTGAGAATGGACCAATGATTTCCGGAATATTGCCGTAACTTTCAAGCGAGAGCCGCACGTGAACTGTAAAAACACGAAGCTGGCTCGATGACCGACCTTGAATGGTCCATAATTGAAGGTCTCGGGAGTGGCGCATGTGTTCCGTAACATTCAGGGTTTCCGAGAAGTCATTTCGGTAGGCGTCGGTCAATGACGGCATTCGTTATGGCTTTTTCGATCTGTGCTGACACGGCTATCTCGGACCATGTATTAGGCCTTTCCGGTCATCACCGGGTCTTTTCGGGTCATCCGGGTCAATTCTAGCCGAATATTTTCATCCACCGGGGCCATACATCCGGTTCGGTCAATTTTAGGGTTTCGCGGCTTTTACGGCTTTTGATTCACGTTTACCGGGTTAATCTCAGATTTTTCGATGACTTTGGATTTTCCGATCGTACCGGACTTGTTCGGTCATCATTTTAAGTCATCCCGAGTTGACCCGAGATTTCTCGATCGGAATCGTGCTCTTTTGGATCTTCGCCCCGGGTTTCGGCTTTCCGCGAGAGGGTAAACCGGTAGAAAGCCCCGTGTGAACATATCGGGAGTCACGCCGGCTGGTTTACTGACTTGAGGAGGTGCGGTTGAAGGCCCTCTTTCCAATGCAACAAACGGGAGCCGAATCAGACATCCCGTTTGCAAGATACGGCTCGCGAAACACGCGCGCAGGAGAGAGAGTGTAACGCGCCCCCGCTCTCTTTGAAAGAGGAGGGCGCGCCCTGCGCGCCCTCAAACCGGGGGCGCGCCCTGCGCGCCCCCGGTTCTTTTGAAAGGCGGGGGCGCGGTCAGTTTCTTTAAATCGCAAATGATTTTCGATTATTTGTACCGCGCCCCCGGTTCGGGGGCGCGTTACGTATGTCAAGTCAATTTTTAGCAATTTCCGGAAATTTCCGTCGATTTTTAGCAGTGAGACGCATAACGCGCCCCCGCTTACTTTGAAATAGGGGGGCGCACAGACAGCGCCCCCGAACTGGGGGCGCGCCCTGCGCGCCCCTGGTTTGAGGGCGTGCCCTGCGCGCCCTCCTCCTCTTTGAAACACGGGGGCGCGGTAGGTCCAGTTTCTAAATTTTGCACCGGCTTCCTTCCCCTATAAATTGAGGGCCATTCTCAGCAACCCAAGGTTAATCCCCGGTGCCTAGCTCATCCAGAGGTCATCCAAGCTCTTCTCCAAAGCCGTCCCAACGTCCAAAGGCGATCCGAAGTCAAGAAATCGATCCCGAGGTGAAGGAGAAGGCTCGATCCGGGCGTTCTACATCAACCATCTTCATTGACTTCTGCAGAAAATCAGGGGCTCTTTATGCAAAAGTCTTCAACATATAAGTCGTTCCTCTCTTCGTCCTATTTCATCTCCAACTGACGGCACTTATTTCCGACCTTCCGTTTGTTCGTGGCGATTGCTGCATTCGGGGCGCGCATCCAGGTTCTATTTTCGATATCCGCCCACTTTCAGAATTTTTACTGACTTATACAGGAGGATTTAGGAGAAGTCATAAACATAGGAACTCTTACTCTCTGAGTAATCCGTCTACTCCAACAAACGGAACTTGATTCTGACATTGGGGTCGTCTTTAGCATCTTCTTCACCGAAGTCGCGCCAGAAGGGTGCAAAGCTACCCGAACCGGCCTTTACTCAACCAACTCGGCTTCAACTCAAGCCGATCCATTCCATAAGCTTTCCCAACTCATTTAACTCAGTTCATTTAATGTTTTAAAGCATATTTCAGTTTATTTGCATCATTTTTACATAATCAAAAAAATACAAAAAAAAGGGGTTAAGGCTCACCCCAATCCGGTGAGTTCGATTCCAATTGCTTCTTTCTCATATTCTCTCTACAGTTACTACACTTCCCATAGTTCTAATCATTTTCTTTCACTTGGTTTATTGTTCTAGTTGCACAGGTTTATCAAGCTAGCATCGGTTGGGAGACTCTTCTTCATTGGCCGGCCTAAGAAGAAGAAGGTTGAACCCATATCCCGATCTCCCGCGCTAAGGTACACGGTCAAAACAACTCAATCTTGTTGTTATTCTATAAAGCGGAGCCCGCGGCTCCTGGCGACCACCCTTCTTATTCATGTTCTAAATTCATCTCCTCCTCACTCTCCTCCCACATGACCCGAACCATCTCCGGTGCTCGAGCGACGCCGTGAGATGAAAGTTCGGGGATCAATGTGAGTGTGGGATCGAGGTGAGGAGTCTTTACTGCTTTCCGAGTGTTTTCTGATTCACTCCCTTTTTCTCCTATTCCATCTTTCACCTTCTCTTGAGGTGCCGATCCGGAACCCGTTTCTGGAGTCGACAGCTTTTTGGCGACCACGGTGGGACAACCAATGTCTTCAACCGTGCTAGCTTGATTCAACCGTGCAACTAGTTGTTTTCCAACTTAGTTCCCGCGTGAACCGGCTTGTCTTTTATCTTCCATGTCAATTTACCTTTAAACTTTCTATTTACTCTTTCTTTAAGATTGTCCCCCATGTGGACTTAATTTGCTTGTCTTTCATTTCAACCCGGTTCCCGCGTGAACCACTTTTCTTCTTATAAACCGGTTTCCGCGTGAACCACCTTTCTTTTCCAACTCGGTTCCCGCGTGAACTAACTTATTTTCAGATCGGTCCCCGCGTGGACTACCTCTTTACAGCACCTTTAGATTGGCCCCACGTGGACCCGCGTGGACTACCTCTTTACAGCACCCATTTCCCTTTCAAAAACAGGTTCCCGCGTGA
This sequence comes from Cryptocoryne crispatula var. balansae, assembly GCA_036172225.1. Taxonomy (NCBI): domain Eukaryota; kingdom Viridiplantae; phylum Streptophyta; class Magnoliopsida; order Alismatales; family Araceae; genus Cryptocoryne; species Cryptocoryne crispatula. The sequence goes on from CM069925.1 coordinate 20,413,187, forward strand.
ACCACCCATTTCCCTTTCAAAAACCGGTTCCCGCGTGAACCACCTACTTTTCCAAAACTCGGCTCCCGTGTGAGCCACTTTATTTTCAATTCGGTCCCCGCGTGGACCATCCTTTTACCTTTACTTCAGATTTGTCCCCACTTAGATACTCCAACACAAGCCGGTTCCCGCGCGAACCACCTTTTAATTGCTAGTTTCTAGTTACTTGTTTTACTTTCTCATTGCTTATCTTGTTTGCATTCATTGCTTGGTTTATTTAATAGCTTTCATTCATGTTTGCATATTGATTGCTTCTTCTTCTCCTACCCTCCATTTTTCATTTTTGCATTAGCTTTTTGCATCGGGTACCGGACTCGTTCCGATCCGTAGGGCATTCGAGGCGGGGGCTCTCTCTCCCAACACACCCTCACCCTCCAAACACCTTCTTGGTGGATTCTAACCTCTCTTCTGGGATATTCCTTCCTAGTTGATTTGGTGGTTTCCATCAAGACCTCCGTAAGTCCCCATCCGTGGAGTATTCCTCTCCGCACGATTGGGCCGGTTGTACCACTTCTCAAAACCCGAAGAACCCAAGTACCTACTCGTGGTGATTGAGTGATAACCTTAGGTCTTGAAGATTGAAGCAATAGGAATCATACCTACTTGAGTGAACAATTGCTAACAATCTATCTAATCTAAGGTTTCAACCCAAAAATTGTCGAGTAGTCATTTTAAAAACCTTGTTTGCATAACTTGCTTGCTCACAACAATTGAAAACAACCAAAAAATTCTTCTTCTTTCAGAACACCTAAAAAAAAAATCCCTTTTAACTTTTATGTTCAACTTGCTTGCCAAACAACCAAATTGAAACCAAATCAAATCAAACAAACAACCATAATCAAAAAAAAACTCTATTTGCATTTACACCCTTCATTTGCTTTCTTTCAACCATTTTGTAAGGAAATTTGACAGGATGCCCACTCTAAGGTCCGGAAGACACGTCGGGATGTCGGACTACTACGGCAAAGAAGAGGAGTACGAGACGGGTCACTACAAGCTTAAGCAACCCGTGGTCCAACCGGAGGGCCATGTCAACGCCGTCAGGGAGCTAGATATTCAAAATCCTACTCATCAACCTGCATCACTTAGCATGGAGAAACTCCTCCAGGGTCTATCTCTTCATCTAGACCCCGAATCTTTTTCGCTTGTGCAATCCTTGGCAAAGGGCAAGATGCCCGCCACTCAAGATCCGGTCGAGGGAAATCAAGCCCCCTCACCACCCCAATCGGCGCCAGGCCCTTGATCATCTCTTCTCCTGGGCAACCTTGCCGTGTCTCTACTCACCCCGTTGTGGGGCATTCACACAATTCTGCACCAATTCCTGTTTCCAACCCACCTCTTCCAACTCAATCACCTAAACACTTTGCTCCCGTGGCTCAAGAATCTAGCCTCACCCAGGCATTAATGAACAAACTCAACCAGATGGATGAGCGCTTCGAAGAGATGAGGCATCGCCTCGATTCTAAAGCCATCCCCGAAATCTCTCGTCCCATCCTTCCCGCTCTACACCTTCCTTCTTCGTAGATACCGGTCTTCCAACGTTACAACGGGACCGGTAATCCTTTCAACCATCTAAAAAGCTTTCTCTATGACTCCGCATTCGGAAAAATGACCGCAGAGCCCTTGCCTTCCTATTTCGTCGGTCATTGGAGGGATCCGCCCGGATCGGTTCTATTCTCTTGATTCCATTGAGGCGGCAGATTTCGACATCGTCAAGGCAAAGTTTCTACAGAGGTACAACGATCGGGTGGGGCCAGCCTACTCGATAACTGATTTGATTGCCGAAAAGATGAGGCCGGATGAAGACTTTGCCAGATTTGCTGATTGGTGGAGGGGAATGGCTGAGAGGCTAGTAGATACCATCTCAGAGGGGGAGCATGTGAGGATGCTCATAGGGAACACCATGCCCAATCTTCGCAACCTCCTGATCATGCACCGCCCAACAACCATGAGTGAGTTGTGTGATAGCGCCCGCTACCTCCAAGCCCACTTTAAGGATGCATCCATTGTCAACCCGTTCGACACCAAGCCCCGTAACACTAGAAAGCCTACACCTGTAGGACCCACCACCGAAGGGGTAGTAAACAATGAGAGCATCAATGCCATGGGTAACCAGGGTGGGTATCGCCAAAGCCAATACCGTAACCCACCACCCAATCAACAATACCGCCCAGCTCCTCAACCAGCTCCTCAGCCCCAGCAGCAACTTGCATACAACCGAGCACCACCACAGCAACCCACCTACAACCGAGCGCCCCCAAAGAACCAAATGCCTACAACCGAGCACCCCAGCCACCAAATGCCTACAAGCGAGCACCTCAACAACAACATGTCTACAACCGACCCCAACCACAACAACAAGCCTACAATTAAGTGGCACCACCAGCCAACTGACTTAGCAGGGGGGACCCCGAGAGAATACTATCCTCAACTGCCATTCCCCCTCACCGATATCTTTAATGCATTGATGGCTGAACAGCAGTTGGAACTTCCAAAGGAGAGAGAAGGATGGCCGGCCAATGTTGACACAACCAAGTACTGCTCTTATCATCGATATCCTGGACACACGGTGGATGTCTGTTTCCAGTTTAAAGATTACATTCATGACCTCAACGATCAGGGGAACATCGACTGGGGACAGATGGGGAGTCTATTCAAGCAATGAAGGCACGTCGAATCAACCACGGCGACAACAAGTACAACGGCAGCCCGGCCACGGGCATAGTCCAAGATCCGCTCCCGGTACATGCACCCATACAAGCACCGGCACCAGCACCACCAAACCAACGACTCGGCCTCGTCCACTCCGCCATCGAGGAGTCAACCCACCATTCCTGTGGTTGGCAGGTCGAGGATCAAATCACCTCCATGCCCGCCATACCAACCCCACCTACAAACCACACCATACTCTCCATACCGAGAGCTGCCCCCAGCCCACAAACTATCCAAACACCACTACCCTCACCAACCATTAACCCTCCACGATGCTTAATCATTAGACCGACACCAGCCTCCCAACCAAGACCCCAACCTAACCCACCAACCACCATTAATCCTCCACGGCGTCTAATCATTAGACTGCCACCAACACCCCAGACATCACCTAACCAACCAGTCACTGCCACCCCACGACCCCTCATCATTAGACCATCACCACCAACACCCCAACCATCACCCAACATACCGGCCTCCACCAATCCACGACCCCTCATAATCCGATCCTCACCACCCCTACCTACCATGGGCTCCTCAACCTACCAACCAACCCTACCATCACCATCATCACCACTTCCCCCTACCACGCTGGCGCTGGTACTTCGTAGCGGGAGGATGTTCCAAAGGGTCTTCCCCTAGGTCGGGATACAACCACAGGAACAGGCAGAAGAGGAGGTGGTAGAAGAACCGTTGCCCAGCACGGCATATGACCTATTGAAGCACTTGGACAAAATGCCGGCACGGATTTCAATTCTGGAGCTGATAAAGAGGTCAAAGAACCATCAGGACATCCTGCAACAATATCTGCAGCGGGTCATGGTCAATGAGGACCTCCCGCCTGTAGACGCGCCAAATTCGCCTAATTCAGAGCATAAAACTCATGTTTTATAGGGTAACACGCATGATTGACCTTATAATGATGCCGGGTCTTTTAAAATTGATTTGGAGCATTCGCTGAATGAAATCGGATGTTTTCCGACGTTTTCCGCAAAAAGCCGTAATTTCTGAGCGAAAGCTGCACGTAAATCGTGTGAACACGGAAATTGGCTGAATGACCAATGCCTAATGATCATGCATTGAAGGTTATGGTCATATTCACACTCCGGACAAGTTTTATTGCATTCCGTGCCTTTCCGGTTTGCCGTCGAAGTGATTTTGACCTAATATCGGACCTTCTGTTCACTGCCCTAACTTCCGGACAAAATTCTGAAGTTTTGGAGGGTGTGATGGCTGATCCGATGCTGTAGAAAGCTTCTTCGGCCTGTTATCTTTCCAACGCAACAAACGGCGTCGAATTCCGAGTTCGGGAGTGTTCGCAATGGCTTCCGGAAGAGGGACGCGCAGAACCAGTCCCATGCACCCAGGTTCCAGGGCACATGCGCCCGGGACCCAGGACACATGGCCATGCGCCCTACCAGTGAGGCACGTGGCCTTGTGCCCTCACTTGAGGGCACATGCGCCCCACCCTTGAACCAGTCTTTCACCGGGACTCTGCCACTGAACGGTCGGACCAGATAAGACCTTTATCTTCGGAGAAGATAAGATGCGCCCTCACTGGGGGGCACATGCGCCCCTCAGTGGGGCGCATGTGCCTGGCACCAGGGCGCATGCGCCCAGGGCCAGGGCGCATTTATCCCTATTTTCTAGCTTCGATAAGATCGCATGTTCTCCTATAAAAGGACTCTGATTATGGTCGTTCCAAGGAGAGGAGGACGACCCCCCAGGCATCTCAAGACGTCCTATCACCCTCCTGCATCGATTTTATGATTTTTAGAGAGAGAATTTCGAGTTTTTAGAGAGAGAAAAGTCGGTTCAAGAGAGAGGAAGGCTGTTCTGCAGGTGATCTGCCAAGTCTATCTTCTTCGGCCTCTACAGCAGTGTGTGGACGTCTGCTGCCTAAGCTCTCTTCATCAAAGTTCTTCCTCTCCAAGTCTTCTTGAGTTTACAATCAACGGCACTTTATTCCAAGGTCGGGGATGGTCGTGACAAGCGCAGAAGCAAAGTCGCGCCTGGCAGATCCTGCACTGCTACTCGGCTTTTTCGACAACACAGATTTGGCCATATCTTTCTCTATTCAACTCAGAATCTTTCTGTTTTTTTTCCTATCTCTTTGTTTAGTGATTATCCATCATCCTATCATTTTTTTACATTTTTTTGCATTACTTTTACTCTGTTAATCCGAAAATAAAAAAAAGGGGTTAGAGATAACCCTGATCCGGTCAGTTTCTAGTCAATTGTGTGTTTTATGTTATTCTCTTTACATATACTCCACTTTGTCTAGTTCTAATAGTCTATTTCACTTATTTATTTGTCTAGTTGCACAGAACATCAAGCACCCACCACGTTGAGGACTCTTCTTCATCGGCCGGCCGAAGAAGGAGAAGCTTTAACTCACATTCTTCACGCTAAGGTACACACGGTCATTTTAATTCTATAAATCGGAACCCACGGTTCCTGGCGACCACGTTTATTTCTTCTCACCCTCCTCCCACATGATCCGAACCGTCTCTTTGGTGATCGAGCGACGCCAAGGGATGAAAGTTCGGGGATCAATGTGAGTGTGGGACCGAGGTGAGAGTTGCTTTCTGAGTTTTATTCCTTTCTTTAATCATCCCCTCTTGAGGTGACGATCTGGGTTCACGGACTTCCCTGAAAAGGAGAGGACCCCGTCGAATTTTTAGAGTCGACAGCCTTCTTCGGCCGGCCGATGAAGAAGAGTCCTCAACGTGGTGGGTGCTTGATGTTCTGTGCAACTAGACAAATAAATAAGTGAAATAGACTATTAGAACTAGACAAAGTGGAGTATATGTAAAGAGAATAACATAAAACACACAATTGACTAGAAACTGACCGGATCAGGGTTATCTCTAACCCCTTTTTTTATTTTAGGATTAACAGAGTAAAAGTAATGCAAAAAATGTAAAAAAATGATAGGATGATGGATAATCACTAAACAAAGAGATAGGAAAAAGAACAGCAAGATTCGGAGTTGAATAGAGAAAGATATAGCCAAATCTGTGTTGTCGAAAAAGCCGAGTAGCAGTGCAGGATCTGCCAGGCGCGACTTTGCTTCTGCGCTTGTGACGACCAGCCCCGACCTCGGAATTGAGTGCCGTCGATTGTAAACTCAAGAAGACTTGGAGAGGAAGAACTTTGATGAAGAGAGCACTGGCAGAATACATCCACACACTGCTGTAGAGGCTGAAGAAGAGAGACTTGGCAGATCACCTGTAGAATAGCCTTCCTCTCTCTTGAACCGACTTTTCTCTCTATAAAAACTCGAAATTCTCTCTCTAAAAATCACAAAATTGATGCAGGAGAGTGATAGGACGTCTTGAGATGCCTGGGGAGTCGTTCTCCTCTCTTTGGAACGACCATAATCAGAGTCCTTTTATAGGAGAACATGCGATCTTATCGAAGCTAGAAAATAGGGATAAATGCGCCCTGGCCCTGGGCGCATGCGCCCTGGTGCCAGGCGCATGCGCCCCACTGAGGGGCGCATGTGCCCCCCAGTGAGGGCGCATCTTATCTTCTCCAAAGATAAAGGTCTTATCTGGTCCGACCGTTCAGTGGCAGAGTCCCGGTGAAAGACTGGTTCAAGGGTGGGGCGCATGTGCCCTCAAGTGAGGGCACAAGGCCACGTGCCTCACTGGTAGGGCGCATGGCCATGTGTCCTGGGTCCAGGGCGCATGTGCCCTGGAACCTGGGCGCATGGGACTGGTTCTGCGCGTCCTTCTTCCGGAAGCCATTGCGAACACTCCCGAACTCGGAATTCGACGCCGTTTGTTGCGTTGGAAAGATAACAGGCCGAAGAAGCTTTCTACAGCATCGGATCAGCCATCACACCCTCCAAAACTTCAGAATTTTGTCCGGAAGTTAGGGCAGTGAACAAAAGGTCCGATATTAGGTCAAAATGACTTTGACGGCAAACCGGAAAGGCACGGAATGCAATAAAACTTGTCCGGAGTGTGAATATGACCATAACCTTCAATGCATGATCATTAGGCATTGGTCATTCAGCCAATTTCCGTGTTCACACGATTTACGTGCAGCTTTCGCTCGGAAATTACGGCTTTTTGCGGAAAACGTCGGAAAACATCCAATTTCATTCAGCGAATGCTCCAAATCAATTTTAAAAGACCCGGCATCATTATAAGGTCAATCATGCGTGTTACCCTATAAAACATGAGTTTTATGCTCTGAATTAGGCGAATTTGGCGTGTCTACAGCTTGCCTCGCCTTGATGTCGGCTTTGTAAGGGAGTGGCATGTAATGAAGCAGAGTGATTCGTAGTGAACTGTAATGGAATGCAAGTGAACGTAGATGAATGTAGCGGAATGGAATGATGATGGACTGAAAAGGTGGCATCAAGGTGTAGATATAGACACGCTTATCTACCCGATCCAGCAATATGAATCTCGCTGAGTATTCCAGATCGCTTTCATGTTCTATCAAAACCTCATATAATTGACTGGTAAAAGACATGCCCTTGGCACGAGAGATGAAAAGGTAAATGATAAAGGATAAAAGGATGTAGCCAACCCTCAGCGTGGTGAGGAGTCCTCGAATTCGTAGGTTCATCATCAGCCAGCAACCCGAACTTTGCGGTGTTCTTGTACTGTGATGGGCTAAAGTTTGTAAAAGAGAAGTTGATCTTAAAATGAAAAGAATACCAATCCATCATATTTGGAATCTCAGGTTCATTCAAGTTTCACCAAAATACTCAGTTTAATTCTGAGTGGAAGAACCTCAAGTTCTAAAAGGGTTTATTTAAGCATAACAAAATTGCTCGGGTATCGTGAAAAACCATGAATCACGCTCTAGCAGAAAATCAAGTATTCGGAAAACGACAAGACAGATTTAAGCCATAGTGGGATTGATAGATAATGATGGGACTAACATAGTATGATGGGAAAGAAGAAACAATGGCATGACAATTGCCACGGCACGGTGGGATAAAAGACACGGTGGGATAAAAGAAATGATAGAATAAAACCTGGTGTAACAAAAAGAAAGGAATAAAACATAAAGGGATAAAAGAAATAATAAAACATGATGAAATAAAAGAAAGAGAAAACATAATGAAATAGAATTGGTAATGATGAAGAAAGAAAAGGAGATGGCTGTGAACATATATAAAATCATGTAGAAAATAGTTGAAGATATAGATTGTCTATTGGAGGTCAAGACACCCGATTTAGGAACCATCGTCCCTCCAATGTTCAATTTTGGCTTATTCGTGAGTGTGAAGAAATGACCAAGCCGTCGTAGATTTTGATGAAGGGGACCTCGGGCCCAGTCATCTTCACGCTCAAGGTCTTCAACATTAATGCATATAATATGTATCAAATGGACCTAACATAGCTAGGTGACCAAATGGTAGGAGTGATGTGAAGTGTAAAAATGAAGTGATGGTGGTGATGTGATGTGAGATTGATGAGAAGATGAGGATGAAATCTTCAGGTAAGCTGCATCGACCGCCTGGTTCATCAGCATCTCTGGTCCATCATTGTCTTGCCTTCTAACGGAATACAACACCACGATAGGTAGCGTTCCCTCTCTTTTCGCCACAAGGTTAGCATGACGTTCCTTGGGGAACACTGATCTCGCTAATTCACCTGTTAGGACTAAAAAGGTTGTCTGCACATTTCTAGTTAGTACCCAACAGACAGAATTGTCATGTGAATCAGATTGTTCATGAAATGATCAATTGAAGGTTTCACTATTAAAACTATCATTTGGAGGTCAAAACAAAGTTTTTGATGATGGTTCCTTTAGCAAAAATGTCATTTTTAACATTATAGACAATTTCTGAATTTTTGAGATTTTTCTGATTTTTTTTGAATTTTTTGTCCATGTGCCCCCGATCGGGGGCACCTGGCCATGCGCCCAGGGGGTGGGGCACCTGGCCATGTGCCCCCAGATGAGGGCACATGCGCCCTGAGGCCATTTTTTTTTTTTTTTTGAGAAAAAAATGTACCTGATCGCCCTTCTCCTTTTGCTTCTTCAGCTCCTGAAAATACTTAATGAAAATGATTAAATTTTTATCATTACTCATCCCTTTGCCTGTATATCGTATGCCTTGACTTTGAGTCAAAGGGAGGAGCCTTCTTAACAAGGTGGAATAAAACAAATGACTTAAATGAATTGGTGGTAAGGGTTGAGAGAGCTTACCTGCCATGGTGTGAATCCTCTCCTCCCCTGTATTGAAATGCCTGAAACACTTGACAGAAGGAGAGTACATCTTCATCAGACTCATCCCTTTGCCCATTATGGTCAACTTTGACTTAGGTCAAGGGGAAGAGCCTTCTTAACAAGGTAATTAAAGTAAAAATGGATATGCAATGCAGAAATGAAAATATGCATGACAATCAAATAAGCATGGATGCAACTAAGGCAATGATCATGACTAAGCATTTTTTTTTTTTTTTGAAAACAATCATTTGGAAAAAAGTACTCAATTTTTTTTGGATTTTTGAAATATGTGTTTTTTTTGAATTTTTGAAATATTCAATTTTTTTGTGTTTTGAAATATGCATTTTTTTTTTGGACTTTTGAAATATGCATTTTTTTGGTTTTTGAAATATGCAATTTTTTTGTGGGTTTTGAAATATGTATTTTTTGGATTTTTGAAATATGTATTTTTTTGCGGATTTTGAAATATGCAATTTTTTTGTGGAGAAAATGCTGGTATTTGAGACAGTTCATCGGTCTTTGGAGTTTGTCAAGACTCAAGTGGTAGATGCCACGTGCAAAAAATAAAGTTCCCGACCTAGAATCCTTCTAACCTTCTTCCTTTGATCGGCTCGGGTTCCACCTAGTTTTGGTCGGTTTACCCTACCTAAGGGGTTTAAGGAGAAAGAGTATAGAGGAAGTCCTTGATAGGGTTTGAAGATGTTGAGAGGGATTTCTCTACTCTCACTCAAATTACCCATTGGGGTTCGGCCTCTTTGGGTTTTTCTTTCTTTTTTTGTTCTTTTCTATGCGGCACATATTTGGACAGGTTTTTGACCCGTGGGGACATTGCCCATCTTTTAGTGCCTTTTGCCTTGACTATCATTCTGGGTACTCATTCAGACAGGTTGATCATTTTTCTTTTTCTAACCTGAGCGGTTCATTGCCCATCTTTTGGCACCCTTTTGTACCCTCTGAGACGGCCTCCTACTAGGGTGGCGAGTGTTTTCGATACTACCCCTCTCTAATCTTCTCTCCCTATCTTGGACCGAGTAGAAGAGAATAGGGTAAGGGTATTCCTTCCATTTCTAGATTTCTGCCTTGCCTTTCGCAAGTGTCGGGTTGTCCGGATTCTAGGATCGGGAAGTGTTGTGTGTGTAGGATGGTACCTACCCTTGACTTCTCACGAACAACCTAGGATCGATGACTTGAGATTATACCAGTGGTTTCTCCATTTTTATGGAAATTACTTTTTGAGGTAAACTCCATTCCAAGGATGATTCAATTTTTCTCCATCTGCATTAGTCAATTCATATGCATTACCTGGATACTTTTCAGTGATTACAAAAGGCCCTTCCCAGTTAGGTTGCAACTTGGAGCGGGGACCCCCTGGCTTAACGAATATGTGTTTGACTACTATCTCACCGATCTCGAACTTTCTCTCGACCACCCTATTTTGATAAAACCTTTTGAGTCTATTCTGATAAGTCCGGGCATGCTCGGCAGCGGCTAGCCTTCTTTCATCCAAGAGTTCAAGCTGTGCAAGGAGAGATTCTCTTCTCTCATCAACAGGAATATCCCTGTCGAGCTGAACTCGGAGAGATGGAAGTAATACTTCGTAAGGGACCATTGCTTCCATCCGATATGCCAAAGCATACGGGGTTTGTCCAGTGGGAGTCCTTACAGAAGTACGATAAGCCCATAGAGCATCTACAAGCTTATCAGGCCAGTCGGCAAATTTGCTAGACTTACAAGATTTCTTGATGATTTTGATTAAAGTTTTGTTGGTGGCTTCTGCTTGACCATTGCCTTGAGGATAGTATGGTGATGAATGATGCAATGAAATGTAATACCTGTTGCAAAGATCACGCAGATCTTGAGAAAGAAATTGTGGCCCATTATCGGTGACGATGTCGCTAGGGATCCCGAACCTTGCCAGAATGTTGCGCTTGATGAAGGAGCAAACTGTTGACGCTTTAATCTCCACGAATGCTTCCGCTTCAGCCCACTTTGTGAAGTACTCCGTTCCCGTCAGAATGAATGATTTTGAGCACATTTCGGAGTTGAGGTCACTCAAGGGGCCAATGATATCAAAGGCCCACATGGCGAAAGGCCATGGGGCATGAATTGGATGAAGGGAAGATGCGGGAGAGTGAATCTTGTCGGCATGGAGTTGACATGAATGACAATGCCGGACAAAGATGGAGCAGTCTTCTTCTAGAGTTGGCCAATAATACCCTTGTCGGATGATTTTCTTAGCAAGGGCTTGGGCATTCACATGGCCCCCACAGACCCCGGAATGTGCTTCCTTAAGCACCAATTCTGCCTCTTCTTCATCGACGCATCTCAATAAGATTCCGCTCAGGCTCCTCTTGTAGAGCACCCCTCCTAGGATGGTATACCTCTGGGATACTCTCCTGATGGCCTTCTTTTCTTTTGCATTTGATCCAGGTGGATATGTCTGATCTTGACAATACCTTGCAATCTCGTCATACCAAGGTCTCTCACCTTCTTCTAATTCTTCGAACTCAATCAAGGAGATTTCTTCCTTATGTTCCAAGTATTCTTTTCTGTTGAATCTTTCCTTAACCTTTAGAAAATGTCCATCCTCAATTGCTGGAATTGTCCTCTTACAAATATGGATAGTTCGCACTTGCCTGCCTAGCGGGACAGATAGAGATGAAGCTAGTGAAGCTAAGGCATCGGCGAGGATATTCTGAGAGCGAGGGACATGGACAAAGGTGAGTTTAAAGAATAGCTTGATGTAGCAAGTGGTGAGCTCCTGGTAGGGTTTGAGGTTTGGATGGGAAGTTCGGTACTTGGATAAGACTTGGCGTAGGATCAATTGACTATCACCTATCACCCTCAGTTCGGTGGCACCATGGAAATGAGCGGCCTCCAGCCTGGCCAGCAAGGCTTCATACTCAGCTATGTTGTTGGTTGCTGGAAAGTTAAGCTGAAAAGCCTGTGGAATGGTGACACCTTCAGGTGACAGAAGGACAATACCTATCCCTCTACCATGAGAGTTCGAGCCCCGTCAAAATATAATGTCCAAAGATTGGAAGATCGGATCGACATTAGTTCGTCATCCGGGAACTCCGACCGGACCGGGTCAAAGACGGGTATGGGATGATGGGCAAGGTGTTCAGCAATAGCATAACCCTTGATTGCCTCTCGTGGGACATAAGTGATATCAAATTGGGATAAGAAACTCTGCCATCGCCCTAACCGATCAGTCAAGACTGTACACATTTCTGTGCCAATTGTTGCAAATATCTGTTTGGAACTCCTTTACCTCTGACTTTCCTATTTCCTAACCTGACTTGACCTACTGAAGATAAAGCTGGAAAGGTGGTATTTACAGAGTAGGGGGGATCGAGTAAATCGATCAATGATTCAGAAAAGGGGGATCCCTGATTGGGAGTACCCTCTGAGATGAGTAGAGACGTCTCCTTGATGGAAATGTGAGTTTCAGAGAAGACGTTTTGGAAATTTCAAGTAAAAAGATAGAATGAGCCTGAGTGACTCGAGGCTGGCTAGAAGATGACTGAATTAATAGAGAGAAAAACTTAAGAATAAAGGGGAAAAAGGGGCTCGTGGGCCCAATGGTAATAGAAAGTGGACACATGGGTCCAAATCTGATGGAAAAAGTAAACGGGTACGTGGACCCGATCATAGAAATAAATGGGCATGTGAGCCCATGTTGAGAAAAGCCCTCAGTTCTGAAGTTGATGAGGGAAGCAAATGGGCAAGCTGGCCCAGTAAGAGTAGAAGGTTGAAGAGGGCTCATGGGCCCAATGTGGGTAAGTGGGCCCTGAAGCCCATCCAAAAGATCTAGAAATAAAGGTACGAGGTTAAAACATGGCATTGTTGTATTTGGGCCTCGTGGAATGGTTTTGACTTGGGTGGTGTGCTCAACCAGATGATCCAATATTGGTCTGCCCTTGAGTGGTTCCTGGTACTCTTCCCCACTTGAGAACAGACGAGTCAAAGATAAGCATAAGTCTTCCATTTCTTCTTCTTCATCTGGAGCCTTTCTTCTCTTGACAGCTATCACGGAACTTTTGCCATCTTCAGTCATCATCATGGTCTCCCCTTTGATAAAGAAGGTGTGGAGCCCCATGGCATATCCTGGCTGGAAGATCCTCCTTGGGATGGAACCCTCTTCATATCCCAACCCCTGCCTACGTGGCCTTTTCGCATTTTCAATTGGCTGAGTGATCCCTTGAAGATCCTTGCCTAAACCTCTTCCAGGCTGATAGCCCAATTTCATCATCATCCGCCATCCCAGTGTGTCTGGTAGAGAGGCGGTCATGCATCTGACTTCTGGCAATTCTCCCACTGAGATCTGGGGTTGTATTGACAGACCTAGGGGTAAAGAAGCATCGTTCAGCTCGTCCCTTATAGGCATGCTAGTCACCTTGACCACCTGTCCTTTAAAGGGAAACTTTATGCACTGGTGGTTTGTTGAAGCCACAGCTCCTATTGCCTCCAAGTATGGCCTCCCAAGTATAGCCCGAAATGTTGGATCTAATTCTAGAACATGAAAATCTGTTGTAACTGTACATGGTCCAAGTTTGACTTCTAATGTGACCACCCCACGTGCATACTTCTTGGAGTTATCGTAGGCCGTCACCATGGCACAGGATGGCTTGATTTCTTGCTCAGAAATGCCACACAACTGCAAAGTTTCTGGTGGCATAACGTTGATAGAAGCTCCAGTGTCAACCAAACATGACTTCACTTCAATATTACAGATAACCACAGCCACATGTAAAGCATATCTCCTGAAGTCTGGATCTGCTAATTCTTCCTGAGAGAAAGTGAGTGTTGGGTGCTCACTTCTAGGGGCTAACACTGTAGTGATCTTCTCAGGTGGGAGATCTTCATTCACCATGACCCTTTGCAAGTACTGTTGTAGAATCTCCTGGTGCACCTTTGATCTTTTGATCAACTCAAGTATGGAAATACGGGCCGGTGTTTTATCTAAATGCTTTAACAGATCATACGCCGTGCCTGGCAATGGCTCTTCAACTTGTTCCTCCTCCACTGGCTCCTGCGGTTGAGTTCCGGCTTGGGGAAAGAGCCGCTGGAACATCCTCCCACTCCGAAGCACCGGGGCTATTTGGCGGTCGGGTAGAGGTGACGGGTTAACTGGGGTGGGTTGTGGTGGAACAGGTGGTGTAGGTGCAGGTATGGTAGGTAATGGGATCGGTGATTCTAGGATGATTGGGTTAGTTGGTAGAGGGGTAGGAATTGTAGGTGGTAGTGATGGTGATACCGGTGGCCTAATAAGAATAGGCCGGGGTGCGGGAGTGGTTGATGAAGGTGTAGGTTGTGGTGGTATGATAGGTTGGGGTTTTGGAGTGGTAGAGCTCGTAGGTCGGGGGTTCAGTTTGGTGATGATTGTGGTGGTCGGATGAGCAAGGGCCGGTGTGTAGCAATGGTTGAAGGAGGTGTAGTGAGAGAGGGGGCTGGCCTAATGATGGGCCGGTGAGAAGAAGTGGCGGCCAGTGGTTGGGTTATTGAGCTTTGTGGTAGTTGTGGAGTAGTAGGTGCATGGATTATTTGTCTAGGAGGGTTCCTAGCAGGAGGCCTAGCCGGGTTGACAGGCATGGTTGTATTGTGGCTTTCTAGTTGCCAACCTTGAGCACGGCTAGCATCTCCCTGGACAATGGAGTGTACTAAACCAATTCCTGGGTTTTGATGTGCTGGTGCCGGTGCTGGAGCGGGAGCATGTAATGGGAGCGGATTTTGGACAATCCCCAAGCCAGGTTGTTGTTGAGGTTGAGACGGTGGACGTTGCCGCTGCTGCTGCCTAGCCTTCATTGCCTGTATGCATTCCCCCATTTGGACCCAATCAATGCTTCCTTGGTCATTCAGATCATGGATGTAATCCTTGAATTGAAAGCACACTTCTACAGTGTGACCAGGACACCGGTGGTAAGCACAGTATCGGGACATATCTACATTTGTAGGCCAAACCTCTCTTTCCTTGGGCAATTCCAACTGTTTCTCCGCCATGAGTACATTGAAAATGTCGGTCAAGGAGTAAGGGAGTTGCTGGTAGTTCTCTCTCCTAGGACCTCCCCTTCGTGGTGCCTGATTGGGTGCTGGCGGTGCCCTATTGTAGGTAGGTTGACGAGGCTGCTGGGGTTGTGCTACTGGTTGCAGGGGTTGTTGTGGTTGTCGTGGTTGTGGTGGCCTACCCTGTTGCTGAGGGGGGTAATAGGAAGGGTTCTGTGGTGGGTTTCTGTACTGATTTTGACGGTTCCCTCCCTGGTTCCCCACAATATTTATAGCTTCGTTGTTGACCACTCCCTCAGTTGTAGGCCCAACTGGTGTAAAGGGGGTTTTCCTGAGGTTTCTATGTTTAGGATCGAAAGGGTTTATCATTGTGGCATCCTTGAAGTGGGCTTGCAAGTATCGGGCACTGTCATAAAGTTCATTCATGGTGGTAGGACGGTGCATGATCAATACATTTCTCAGAGCAGGTGTGGTGTTGCCAATAAGCATTTTTACTTGTTCCCCTTCAGAAATCACATCTGTTAGTTTTTCTGCCATTCCCCTCCAGCGATCAGCAAACTTTATGAAGTCCTCTTCGGGCTTCATCTTCTCAGCAATCAAGTCTGTAATGGAGCATGCTGGTGCCACCCGGTCTCTGTATCTTTGCAAGAATTTGGTTTTAACATTATCGAAGTCTCCTGCCTCAAAGGAGTCGAGTGAGTAGAACCATTCCAATGCAGACCCTTCTAGTGATCGGCGGAACAAGAAGGCAAGAACCCTACGATCATCTTTCCAGAATGAGGATTCATAAAGAAAATCTTTAAGATGAAGAAAGGGGTTGCCAGTACCATTGTAGCGGCGATAAACTGGTAGCTCAGAAGGTGGCAGGTGTAAGACTGGCAGAGAAGGGATGGAGATCTCAGGAACTGACTTGGAGTCCAGGCGACATCTCAGCTCTTCATAACGTTCATTCATCTGGGTGAGCTGATCCATGATTGCCCTGGTGAGAGCAGGTTCTTGGTTTACTGGTGGGGGTATGTGGTTGGAGACATGGTTCTGAAATTGAGGAACATGATTTGAAGATTGTCCCATGGCTTGGTGGATTGGGGGAACAACATGGTTGAAATAAGATGGTTGGACAAATGAGGGTTGGACCACAGATGGTTGAACTAGAGAGGGTTGAAATGCGTATGGTTGAATCATAGATTGTTGAACAACAGTGGTTGAATCATAGATTGTTGAACAACATGTGGTTGAATCATAGATTGTTGAACAACAGGTGGTTGAACAAAGGGTGACTGAATGACTGGTGGTTGAACTAGAGGACGAGGAGATAAGGCAACTTGATTGGTTTCAGCCTGATCTGAAGCAATTTTTCCCTTCACCATGGATTGTATACGGGCATAGGTTTCTGGGTCAGTATAGAGAGACAACTCCCTAAAGAGTTGTTCAACATCACGGGGAGCAGATGGTTGAGGGACCTCTTGCACTTCTGACTGAATTGGTTGGTGACCCATCTCGTGCTCTCGATGTTCAGCTTGTTCCGCCATTCCAACGTGCCTTCCAGACCTTAGTTGCATTGAACTTAGGAGAAAGTAAAACAAGTTGACAAAGTAAACAAAGAACTTTTTTTGGTTTTTTTAGTATCTTGCAAAAAGTTAGAGGTTTGAATTTTTGTTTGACAAACAAGTTATGCAAAGACTTGAAAGCAAGATTACGCAATGATTTTGATTAAACCTTAGGTTTATGAATTTTGTTAAGAATTGTTCTCTCAACAAATGGGTTAGGATCCTAACTCCAATCTCCAATGACCTAGGTTTCACACAAACTCACCACGTGTAGATAACGTAGGATGCTTCGGTTTTGGGGAGTGGTACAACCAACCCGATCGTGAAGAGGAATACTCCACGTATGAGGAATTACGGAGGCCTTGATGAAAGCCAACCAAGTCAACTAGGAAGGAATATCCCGTAAGAGAGGTCGAATCCACCAAGAGGGTGTTTTGGATGGGAGGGGTAAATGGGAGAGTGAGCTCCCGCCTCAAAAGAGTGTAAAAGAAGGAGGTAGAGAGAAGGAGCATAGAATGCAATCAAGTAATAAAGCAAGTAATGAGCAAAGCATAAACTTAAACAAGCAATCAACACCAGACAAGCAATTAGAAACTAGGCAAGCAACTAGAAACTAGAATCTAGACTTGTTTCTTATGTGAGCCAAATGGAGATAGTGAAAAGGTGATGGAAAGAAGAGGGTTCAGATCTGATAGCCAAGCAAAAGGGTGGTCCACGTGGGGACCGATGTGGGAACTGGGGTAGAAAGTAAAGGTGGTTCACGTGGGAACCGGTTTTGGGTAAAAGGGGTGGTTCACGTGGGAACCGGTTTTGGGTAAAAGGGGTGGTTCACGTGGGAACCGGTTTGAATGGCCAAAAGAGGGCCACGTGGGGCCAATTAAAGGTGAACAAAGATCTGATCCAAGTGGGGATAGATCTGAAGGAAAGTGGTTTGGTTCACGTGGGAACCGAAGTAAAGAAAGAGATTGGTTCACGTGGGAACCGGTTTAAGAAAAAAGGGTGGTTCACGTGGGAACCGGTTTAAATAAAATGCAGAAAATAAATGGCATACTTGGCACTTCAGATCTGATGAAATATGGGTGAAATCAGAATTTTTGAGATGGCATGAAGTTTAAGAGACATGGAAGGAAGGAAAGGCTCACGTGGGAACCGGTCTAGAACTAGAACTAGTTGCAAACAAAACACTTAGCACCCACGGTTGAAGACATTGCTTGTCCCACCATGGTCGCCACAAAGCTGTCAACTCTGAAAATTCGACGGGGTCCTCTCCTTTTCAGGGAAGTCCGTGAATCCAGATCGTCACCTCAAGAGGGGATGATAAAAGAAAGGAATAAAACTCGGAAAGCAACTCTCACCTCGGTCCCACACTCACATTGATCCCCGAACTTTCATCCCTTGGCGTCGCTCGATCACCAAAGAGACGGTTCGGGTCATGTGGGAGGAAGGTGAGAAGAAATAAACGTGGTCGCCAGGAACCGTGGGTTCCGATTTATAGAATTAAAATGAAAGATGACCGTGTGTACCTTAGCGTGAAGAGTGTGAGTTTAAGCTTCTCCTTCTTCGGCCGGCCGATGAAGAAGAGTCCTCAACGTGGTGGGTGCTTGATGTTCTATGCAACTAGACAAATAAATAAGTGAAATAGACTATTAGAACTAGACAAAGTGGAGTATATGTAAAGAGAATAACATAAAACACACAATTGACTAGAAACTGACCGGATCAGGGTTATCTCTAACCCCTTTTTTTATTTTCGGATTAACAGAGTAAAAGTAATGCAAAAAAATGTAAAAAAATGATAGGATGATGGATAATCACTAAACAAAGAGATAGGAAAAAGAACAGCAAGATTCTGAGTTGAATAGAGAAAGATATAGCCAAATCTGTGTTGTCGAAAAAGCCGAGTAGCAGTGCAGGATCTGCCAGGCGCGACTTTGCTTCTGCGCTTGTCACGACCAGCCCCGACCTTGGAATTGAGTGCCGTTGATTGTAAACTCAAGAAGACTTGGAGAGGAAGAACTTTGATGAAGAGAGCACTGGCAGAATACATCCACACACTGCTGTAGAGGCTGAAGAAGAGAGACTTGGCAGATCACCTGTAGAATAGCCTTCCTCTCTCTTGAACCGACTTTTCTCTCTCTAAAAACTCGAAATTCTCTCTCTAAAAATCACAAAATTGATGCAGGAGGGTGATAGAACGTCTTGAGATGCCTGGGGAGTCGTTCTCCTCTCTTTGGAACGACCATAATCAGAGTCCTTTTATAGGAGAACATGCGATCTTATCGAAGCTAGAAAATAGGGATAAATGCGCCCTGGCCCTGGGCGCATGCGCCCTGGTGCCAGGCGCATGCGCCCCACTGAGGGGCGCATGTGCCCCCCAGTGAGGGCGCATCTTATCTTCTCCGAAGATAAAGGTCTTATCTGGTCCGACCGTTCAGTGGCAGAGTCCCGGTGAAAGACTGGTTCAAGGGTGGGGCGCATGTGCCCTCAAGTGAGGGCACAAGGCCACGTGCCTCACTGGTAGGGTGCATGGCCATGTGTCCTGGGTCCCGGGCGCATGTGCCCTGGAACCTGGGCGCATGGGACTGGTTCTGCGCGTCCTTCTTCCGGAAGCCATTGCGAACACTCCCGAACTCGGAATTCGACGCCGTTTGTTGCGTTGGAAAGATAACAGGCCGAAGAAGCTTTCTACAGCATCGGATCAGCCATCACACCCTCCAAAACTTCAGAATTTTGTCCGGAAGTTAGGGCAGTGAACAGAAGGTCCGATATTAGGTCAAAATGACTTCGACGGCAAACCGGAAAGGCACGGAATGCAATAAAACTTGTCCGGAGTGTGAATATGACCATAACCTTCAATGCATGATCATTAGGCATTGGTCATTCAGCCAATTTCCGTGTTCACACGATTTACGTGCAGCTTTCGCTCGGAAATTACGGCTTTTTGCGGAAAACGTCGGAAAACATCCGATTTCATTCAGCGAATGCTCCAAATCAATTTTAAAAGACCCGGCATCATTATAAGGTCAATCATGCGTGTTACCCTAGAAAACATGAGTTTTATGCTCTGAATTAGGCGAATTTGGCGTGTCTACACCGCCTGAGAAAATCATTACTGTCCTGACCCCGAGGAGTGAACATCCGGCACTCACATTTACACAGGAGGAGTTGGCACGGCCAGATATAAGAAAGTACGCCTTGCGCGTTGCAGTAGTCATCCGAGGCGTGGAGATCAAGTCCTGCTTGATTGACACCGGAGCATCCATAAATGTCATGCCGCCAGAAACATTGCAACTTTGCGGCATCTCCGATGAAGAAATAGAGCCTTCTGCCGTCACGGTGACCGCATATGACAACTCCCGGAAGCCGGCACGAGGGGTGGTTACATTGAAAGTAGGGCTCGGGCCGTGTGCTGTCACCGCCGAGTTTCAAGTTCTAGAATTAGACCCTACATTCAAAGCTATCTTGGGACGCCCGTACCTTGAGGCAATAGGAGCTATTGCCTCCACTAATCATCAGTGTCTGAAGTTCCCATACAAGGGCCAGGTGATCAAAGTAACCAACATCCCATTCTGAATGACGTGGATGACCCCTCTTCTGCACTACCAATATCAAAATCGTCCGGCCGTTGGTTTCAACTACAGAGCTACCCGAGGTCATGGTATTGACGACGCCTCCGCATTCGCTTGCGTGGCGGATGATGAAAGGGATGGGCTATCAGCCAGAAAGGGGCCGGGAAAGGAGCCGGCAGGGGGTTGTGCACCCCATTGAAGCCGTACAAAGACCAAAGAGACACGGGCTTGGCTATGAGCCCGCTCACTCCGCGGATGGTCTACCGGCCAAAAAATGCCATGGGACTCCAAAAATTCTTTATCAATGGGGAGACCATGATGATGACCGGGGACAAAGAAGAAGAACCAACAAGAGGAAGAAGGCACCAGAGCAAGAGGAGGAGGTGGACAACCTGAGTTCATCTTTGGCTCGGTTGTTCATAGAGGAGGAAGAACCAGTTAAGGGCAAGTCCATCTCTAAAAAACTTGTCCACTCGAACCCACCTCCAAACAACATCCCGCGTGAGCTGTATCCTATGGTCACATATTTCAAAATCCTCACTCTATCCCTCTTGGATTCGCTTGATGGGCTATCTAGCCTAATTCCCACTTCTGGGCCAAAATGGCCACCTGAACTGATCAATGGGCCTGAGAGCCCATTCAAATCTTCTTACTCCACTGGGCTTCTATGCCCATTCCAATCCAACAACCTTAGGTCCGCGTGCCCACCAGTCGGGCCCACGTGCCCTTTAGATTTATTTTCTTGCTTTGGGCCCGCGTGCCCATCATTTGGGCCCACGTGCCCCTTAGATCTTTTCACCAGCTTTGGGCCTATCTGCCCATTTCTTGTCATCATCGGGCCCGAAAGCCTATTTTTCTTCCATTTGCTTAAGCTTTCTATTTCTGCTCGAGCCCCATCGGCTCATTCTCTTTTTATTATTGAAAATACCCAAAATACCCAAAAAAACGTCCTCTCACGAACTCAGTTTTCCCTTGAGGAGACGTCTCTACTTGTCTCGAAGGGTGCTCCCAACCAGAGACCTCTCTTCTCCAACTCACTGATCGATCTGCTCGATCCTTCACCCATTGTAAATACCACCTTTTCAATTCCGTCTTCTTTAGGAGTAGTTAGGGTAGAAAAGAAGAAAGTTCGAGGTAAACGTGTGCCAGAGAGATATCTCCAACAAATAGCTCAAAAATGCAAGGAATGTGCAAGGCTGCCAAGCTTTTTGGAAAATGCTATCCAGCTTGATGAAATCCAATATGAGGATGAATTCAATGTAAATCATACACTGGGAGTTTACGAGGTCTTATTAGAAAAAGATCCTGATTTCGAGGATGGAATTGAGGACTTGGCTGATGCGTATACATCTGGACTTACAAGATTTGAAGAACCACTAGCCACGGTGGATGAACCGACAAAAGAATTGAATCTCGAAACACCGGAAGATCCCAAGACAATCCTCCTAAGCGCAAACCTCACTCCCACTGAGGAACAGAGTTTAATTAAAATTCTGGAAGAATATAAGGACACGTTCGCATGGACATACGAGGACATGCCGGGGTTAGACAACTCGTTAGTTGAACATCGTCTAACTTTGAAACCTGGAGCTACCCCGGTGAAACAAAAATTAAGGAGATTCCACCCTGATGTTGCACTTAAGATGAAAGAAGAGGTCGACAAGTTACATCAAGCAAGATTCATTAAGGTCGTCCTTTATCCGCAATGGGTGGCAAACATAGTCCCTGTCATGAAGAAGGATGGCCGAGTTTGGATCGGTATAGACTTCAGGGATTTGAACCGAGCGTGTCCTAAAGATGACTTTCCTCTACCTCATATTGACGTGCTGGTTGATAACACTGCTGGATTCGATATGTTGTCATTCATGGATGGCTATTCTGGATATAATCAAATCCGGTTGGCCGAAGAGGACCAGGAGAAGACCTCGTTCACCACACCTTGGGGAACCTATTGCTATGTCGTCATGCCCTTTGGATCGAAGAATGCCGGTGCTACCTATCGTAGGGAAATGATGGCTATCTTCCATGACATGATGCATACCCTTGTAGAGGTGTACGTGGATGACCTGGTCGTTAAGTCCAGAAGCCGAGAAGATCACCCGGAAGTGTTAAGAAAGGTCTTGCAAAGGGCTAGGGAATATAAATTGAAAATGAACCCAAAGAAATGCACGTTTGGAGTATCCTCAGGAAAACTGTTGGGGTTCATAGTGAGCAAAATGGGCATAGAGATCGACCCAAACAAGGCCAAGGCAATCATTGGTATGCCTCCTCCGAGAAATATGAAAGAACTTCGAGGATTAATTGGAAGGCTACAGTTTGTCCGCCGGTTCATCTCACAACACTCCCAAAGGTGTAAACCTTTCTATGAGTTGACCAAGGCGGGGGCCGAGTTCAAATGGGATTCAAAGTGCCAGGATGCATTCGATGGTTTGAAAAGATACCTGGCTAGTCCCCCTGTGCTTAGACCACCAGTCCTTGGCAAGCCCTTAGTTTTATATATCTCGGTTTTGGAGAATTCTCTTGGGTCAGTCCTTGCACAAGTTGATGAAGAAGGGAAAGAGAGGGCAACTTACTATTTGTCAAAGATCTTTGATCCATGTGAGCAGAAGTATACTGTAGTGGAAAAGACCTGTGCTGCACTAGTCTGGGTAGTTCAGAAGCTTAAACACTATTTCTTAGCTCATGAGGTCAACCTTATTGCCCGCATCAATCCCATACAATTCCTTCTGGAGAAAACTGTTCTAACTGATCGGTTAGGTCGTTGGCAGAGCTTCCTTTCTCAGTTTGATATCACCTATGTCCCCTAGAAGGCGATTAAGGGCTATGCCATTGCCGAACATCTAGCCCATCACCCTATACCCCTCTTTGACCCGGTCCAATCGGAGCTCCCGGATGACGAACTAATGTTGATCCGATCTTCCCACCTTTGGACATTATATTTTGACGGGGCTCGAATTCACACGGTAAGGGAATAGGAATTGTCCTTCTATCACCCGAGGGTGTCACCATTCCACAGCATTTCAGCTTGACTTCCCAAAGAACCAACAATATAGCCGAATATGAAGCCTTGCTGGCCGGGCTGGAGGCTGCTCATTTCTATGGTGCCACGGAATTGAAAGTGATAGGTGATAGCCAACTAATTCTTCGCCAAGTCCTAACCAAATACCGAACTTCTCATCCAAACCTCAAACCTTACCAAGAACTCACCTCTTGCTACATCAAGCTCTTTTCCAAACTCACTTTTGTCCACGTTCCTCGAGCTCAGAACATCCTTGCTGATGCCCTAGCCTCCTTAGCTTCATCTCTATCAGTCCCGCTAGGTAGACAGGTGCGGACTATTCATGTCCGTAGGAGGTCGATGCCAGCGATTAAAGATGGGCGATTTCTGAAGATAAAGGAGAGATTTGGAAGGAAGGAATATCTAGAGCAAAAAGAGGAGATTTCGCTAATTGAGTTGGAAGAGTTAGATGAGGGTGAGAGGCCTTGGTTTGATGAGATCGCGAGGTATTGTCAAGATCAAACATATCCACCTGGATCAAATGTAAAAGAAAAGAAGGCCATCAGGAGTATCCCGCAGGTATACCATCCTAGAAGGGGTGCTCTACAAGAGGAGCCTCGAGCGGAATTTTATTGAGATGTGTTGATGAAGAAGAGGCGAAATTGGTGCTTAAGGTAGCACATTCCGGGTCCGTGGGGGCCATGTCAATGCTCAAGCTCTTGCCAAGAAAATCATCAGGCAGGGGTATTATTGGCCAACCCTAGAAGAGGATTGCTCCATCTTTGTCCGGCACTGTCATTCTTGCCAACTTCATGCCGACAAGATCCATTCTCCCGCATCTTCCCTTCATCCGATACATGCCCCATGGCCCTTCGCCATGTGGGCTTTCGATATCATTGGCCCTCTAAGTGATCTTAACTCTGAAATCCGTTCCGAATCATTCATCCTGACGGCAACAGTACTTCACCAAGTGGGCGAAGCGGAAGCGTTCGTGGAGATCAAGGCATCAACACTATGCTCCTTCATCAAGCGCAACATCATCGCCGGAGTTCGGGATACCCGGCGACATTATCACCGACAACGGACCACAATTTCTCTCTCAAGATCTGCGTGATCTTTGCAACGAGTACCGCATTGTATTGCATCATTCATCTCCTTATTACCCGCAAGGCAATGGTCAAGGTAAGCCACCAACAAAACTTTGATTAAAATCATCAAGAAAACTCCGTAAGTCTAGCAAGTTCGCAGACTGGCCAGATAAGCTTGTAGATGCCCTATGGGCTTATCGTACTTCTGTACGGACCCCCACTGGTCAAACCCCGTATGCTCTCGCATATGGGATGGAAGCGGTGGTCCCATACGAAATACTCCTTCCATCACTCCGAGTTCAACT
Organism: Cryptocoryne crispatula var. balansae; assembly: GCA_036172225.1. NCBI lineage: Eukaryota > Viridiplantae > Streptophyta > Magnoliopsida > Alismatales > Araceae > Cryptocoryne > Cryptocoryne crispatula. Next base: position 20,437,649 of record CM069925.1, read on the forward strand.
CGATAGGGACATCCCTGTCGATGAGAGACGAGAATCTCTCCTTGCACAACGTGAACTCCTAGATGAAAGAAGGTTGGCTGCCTCCGAGGATGCCCGGACTTATAAGAACCGATTGAAAAGGTTTTATCAAAAGAGGGTGGTAGAGAGAAAGTTCGAAATCGGTGAGATGGTAGTTAAACGTATATTCGTTAAGCCGGGTGGTCCCCGCTCCAAGTTGCAACCTAACTGGGAAGGGCCTTTTGTTATAACTGAAAAATATCCAGGCAATGCATATGAGCTAACCAACGCCGATGGAGAAAAATTGAATCATCCATGGAACGGCGTTTATCTCAAAAAATATTTTCCTTAAAAAAATGGAGAATTTCTAGTATGATATTAAATCATCGATCCAAGGGTGTTAGCTAGAAGTCAAGGGTAGACATCACCTTGCACACACAACACCTCCCGATCCCAGAATCTGGATAGCCCAACACTCGAGAGAGGCAAGGCGTAACCCTGAAGGCGTAAAGGAAACCTTACCCTATTCTCTTCTATTGGGTCCAAGATAGGTGAAGGGGACTAGAGGAGGATAGTATCGAAAATGCCCGCCACCTTAGTAGGAGGCCGTCTCATAGGGTGCAAAAGGGTGCCAAAAGATGGGCAATGAACCCCACGGGTTTAAACAAATATGGGCCCGTTCGAATGAGTACCCGAAAGAATAGAAAATGAAGAGAAGGCACCAAAAGATGGGCAATGACCCCACGGGTCAAAGACTTGTCTAAATAAGTGCCATATGTAGAAAAGACCCGAAGAGGCCGAACCCCAACGGGCAATTTGGGCATGAGTAGAGAAACCCTCCTCAACACCCCCAAATCCTATCAAAGACTTCCTCTATTATTCTTCCATCTTAAAACCCCTAGGGTAGGGTAGACCTGTCCAAACTCGGGGGAATCCAAACCGATCAAGAGAAGAGGGCAAGAAAGATTCTGGGTATGGAACCTTATTTTCACGTGGTGTTTATCACTTAAATCTTGATTAACACTCAAAGATCGATGAATGGTCTCAATACCGGCACATTCTCCACAAAATCCAAAAAAAAATGAATATTTTCAAAAACAAAAAAAAATCAAATATTTTCAAAAATCTAAAAAAAATTGAATATTTTCAAAAAAAAAAATCAGAAAAAAATTGAATATCTTCAAAAAAATAAAAAATCTAAAAAAGTGCATCATCTAACTTGGCATAACCTTGATTTTTGCCTTTGCTAGCATTCATGTTTATCTTTATGTCTTGCATGTTTCATTTCCGCATTGCATATTTACCTTCATTATCACCCCATTAAGAGGGCTCCTCCCTTTGACCTAAGTCAAAGTTGGCCATAATAGGCAAAGGGATGAGTCGTTGTGAAGATCTAATCCTCTTTTATCAAGTGTTTTCAGGGACTTTAAAATAAGAGGAGAAAGTCCTCTCAACGACAGGATTCTGAGATCAAGAAGGGAGCGACTCTCACCATAGCAGGTAAGCTCTCTCAACTTTTACCTTGTCTGTCATTTTGTACATTATACCTAGTTGATAAGGCTGCCCCCTTGACATATAGGCAAGGCAAGACAACAATAGGCAAGGGGGTAAGCCATAGAACAGATTTAACCCTTCTATTGAGTATTTCAGAAAAGAAACACAAGTCAAGGAGGGGTGAGAATCTCGCCAACAGGTATGTCTCTTAACCCTACATCTATTACTTATTTTTATTATTTGCTATCCCTTAGAAGGCTTCACCCCTTGACAAACTTGCAAGAGGTTAAGCCAAAATGTGATACTAACTACCCTTTTGAGCGATGTCAAGCAGATCAAATAAACACTGAAGCAAACAAGTGAAGATCTGATTATGCCATTAAGTGCTACAACAAAGAAGAAAAGCAGCTACAACATCAGAAAAGCTAAGCCTGCTATAGAAATCAGTGCCTGCTGCTACCCCCTCCAGGAGAATGACCATGTGGAGGAGGCATGGTAGCCGTGTCCGCCAAAGCTGCTGCAGCCGCCTCATTGCGGCGACGCTCTGAAGAAGTGGCCAGGAACGCAGAAGCACCGTGCTCGTGGCTCTGGCTCTGGCCACTCTGCCCCTGCTGGCTCCGCCCGTGGTGACCCCGACTACGAGCAGCGCCACCACTCCGATGCGTGCCACTCCGATGGGAGCTACTCTGATGGGTGAAGCTCTGGCTCGGCTGTGGAGGGATGCCCTGGCGGTAAACCTGCAATGTCGCCTCTGCTGCCGACAAACGAACCTGTGCTCGCAGTGCATCTCGCTCCGAGAGATCGCATGGCCTGGCTATGCTGGCGCTCCATCTCACGCATGGCTCTCTTGTGCTGAAGGCAGAGATCCGAGACGATCATCTGGGAACGAAGATCGGCTGGGGCAGACCGCAATGTCTCCACCTCAGACTCCAAGGACAGGATACGGGAGGACAAGCTACTCTGAAGCTCGGCAACCTGGAAGAAGAGGAAGTATATGAACCAAGAAAAATCAACAACCAGAATAGACAACAATGAAAGATACCTCTGCCTCCTTGGTCGTCAGGGCCTCTCTCGCCTCACTAAGACGCTGGCGGAGCTCAGCCACCTCTTCCCTCGACAGAGAAGTAGGTGAACCCTCAGCACGAGCCTTCCGCTGTGAACAGAAGAAAAATACATCAAGGCAATCATATGTTGAGGATACAAATGAAGGTCAAAGGCAGTGTCTACCTCAGTCTCCAGCATGCCACGAAGAGTGGCCACCTCCTGCCGAAGGTCAACAATCTCCAGCTGTTGGCGTAGCAGTAGAGCCCGAGCCACCTGAAATGACATGAAGGTCAGAAGAGAACAACAACACAGAATTAAAGGAAAGTGAGAAGCATTTACCTGACGCTCTGGAACGAACAAGTGGCCGTACGCCTCCGCGTATCGGCGAAGGTAGTCTCGGCTATCCTCTGCCCAGCCAATAACTACCTCGCCGCCTTCATACCACAAAGTGATCGAGGCGTGGTGCCTCTCCACCCAGTCCACGGGGAGGAGAAGGCGCCTGGGACGAGCACCAACTAGGGGAAGAGGAGGAGGAGGCTCCAACCAGTCCTGCTCCAGACCGAGGGCACGTGCCGAGAATCGAAGCCACAGTGGCGCCAGCTCATTGACGCACAGAAGATGAAGATCGCAGCCGAAGACACGACCAGCGTGGGCAATCCAGGGCTGGAGATGGTCATCGGTCATGAGATATGGCCTCCAACACATCTGTAGGAAGCAAAATCATGATTATTATTTCAACAGGAGAATATTGATACACAAATTAAACACATACCTCAGTGTGTGGGAAGCGGAGAATCTGTGCACGAATCGAAGCCAACTGGCTGCGATGACCACCAGTAGGGCGGATAGGCTCCCAACGAGCCATCAGGGGGAGGAGGTCGGGATAGGACTGCTGTGCCCGACCCAGGGGGAAGTAGAGGTAGCTCCAGACCTGTAAAAGGCACAACTCGTCAGAGCAAAGCAGAGCATTACAAGTGTACAAGAAAGGAAAGCTGCTAAAAGTCACCTGAAGAAAAGGAGAGAAGCCGGCAACCGAAACAGAACCTGCCTCAGGCTGGAGGCCACACAACAAATGGGCGAGCATCGCTGCCCCCCACGCGTACGTGCCAACCTGCTCCAGGTCAGCAAGCAAAGGGAGGAACCGCAGATGGATGCGGTCCGTCTTCGAGCCCAACAGAAGGCGCCCGAAGAAGAAAAGGAGGAAGCGGCGCAGGTCTACATCCGCCTCCAAAGAGCCAGGTAACCCGGTAAATGCCGCTGCAGCCTGGCCGACCATGCGGCAGAAAAAGCTATCCTGGCTCTCGCCACGGACACGCTCGGCATCCACCAAGCCTACCGTCTCACTAGCCTCTAGTCTGGCGATGGTGCGTAGGCCATCCTCCGGGTCGAACTCGGGCTCATATGCGAAGAGGGCCCGAAACTCCCGCGAATAGTCAGAAGAGGTGGCACACACCACCGGCCTACCGTAAACATGAAGACCGGTGATGTGTGCAACATCCTCTAAGGAGGGCACCATGTGCCCCCATGGGAACAGAAACACGAAGGAGTCTGGGTCCCAGCACTCACGGATGACCTGCACCAGTGGTAGGTCCTCCCAAAAGGAGTCACCCGGAGGATGGGCCCAAACCCCATCTCCTCTAACCGAACCTCGCCGGAAGTCCGGTAGGCCTAGGTAGGCAGCATGCACCAGGTCCCACGAGATCCGGGATTTTATCCGGGCCTGCAATAGAATCATTTCATTAGTTCACTCAATTATTATTGTCAAAATGCAAAGGAGCTAATCATTAAGTGCAGGAAAAGAAAATGTACCTCTCGGACTACCGGAAGCTCGGGCTCCTCAGAATCGGAGTCATGGCAGCGAACACGTCTCGACATCTGTGCCAAAAGGGAAGTTGATTACATACATTTTTATTTATTTCATATAAATATAAAAAAATAAAAAAATTAGCCGAACGCGCCCTCCCCTCCTTTGGAGAGGGAGCGCGCCCTCCATTTGAGGGCGCTCTGAGCGTGCCCTCATAGAAGGGGCGCGCAGACCCTTCTATGAGAGAAGAGTCTCATATTGGACCGAGGGCGCTGTCAACATTTTTGCGTTGACCGCACCCTCTCACCTGCTCGATTCTTATTTTTGCGATAACTTCATCAAATCAACTCCGAATCGCATGAAACTTGAACCAAATCGAAGAGCATAAGACGATCTACATTTTTTCTAACAAGGGCACTAACCTTTGACGGCGTTTAGGACTCCGGATCTGAGTTGGAACTCTAGAGCTTCTAGCGCGAGGAGAGATAGTGAACAGGAAAAGAAGACGCTCAGGCAAGTAGAAGCTTCAACGCAGAGATGTAGCGGCGCTTACGGTTAGGGTCCTCCTCAATCAAGAGGCCTGGGTGGCACACCTGACTCGTCTCCTACAAGGCAATGACTGAGATCGCCTCCTCCTCGTCATCCGCGGAGCCAAGCTGTCTACCCTTGATAGGTGACAGGTGGGACAGCTTGGGCAACTCGTACCGAGGCAAGCCGATCTGGGAGTGGCAACGGTAAGCGTTGTACAACACAAAGGCCGAACCTGTAACCAGGCGGAGATCAACACCGGGCACAAAGCACACCTGCAAGTCCTTCTGCATCAAGGAAGCAGAAGAGTGCAAGAAGCTAGAACGGTTCATGGAGGCAAAGTGAGCACGCCAGTCCGGCCTTTTCTTCACTGATGCACACCTATTGGCGACTCTCTCGCCGAAGCCAAGCGCATCGGCATATGGGAACAAGGGGCTACGATGGAAGAGCTGCGACCTGGTGGCCACCTCACCGGCTGGATCGAACTTAAAGTGAAGATCGGCCCAGCAAGCAAGTAAAAGCACACTGCCGAAGGGAGGATGGCCCACGCAAGCTGCGGACAGTCCGCAGTACAAGAAGCCTAGAACTGAAGGCCCCAACCGCGCACTGCTCCAGATGCCGCGGATGCACGAGAGTTGATCAACCTCCAGGAAACCATCCTCCGCAGGAAACAAGAACACCGCGGCAAGGCAAGCCGCGAAACCCTTTGCACCGTGCAGAATCCAGTCCTCGTCCAGACCAGGAGCCGTCAGAAGAGAGATTGTCCAAGCCACCAACTTGGGAACACTGATTCGCTTTCCGGCCAACAAGGTGCTGATCTGTCGAGCCTCGACAAAATCCTGCAAGAATTCCAAGCAAGAGAGAGGTCCTGAAGGGATGAACATACCTTCAGTTTCTCCCTTCTTAGTCCGAGGGAGGCCGAGAAGGAGCTCTGCTTCTTCAAGAAGAACTGTACACTCAAAGCTGCCGAACACAAACGTGTGAGTGTCGGGGTGCCACAACTCAACAAGAGCTCCCATCAAACCGAAGTCAAGGGAGTAGCCTGAATATTGCTTGGCATGCATCAAGAGCCCGGTTAAGCCCCAATCTCGAAGAATCGCTCTGACCGACAAGCCGAGGATGTCAAGCAAGCTGGAAAGCCAGGGAGGAGAGCAATACAGGCAAGGCCCAGGGAAGTTTGGGTAATCCTACAACCAAACAAGAGGTAAGTGAATTTTTTTTTTTAAGAAAAAGAAGAAGAGAGTGGTTGAAAGCTAAAATTGGCATCTTTTACAAGAATTTGGTTTTAACAATATCGAAGTCTCCTGCCTCAAAGGAGTCGAGTGAGTAGAACCATTCCAATGCAGACCCTTCTAATGATCAACGGAACAAGAAGGCAAGAACCCTACGATCATCTTTCCAGAACGACGATTCGTAAAGAAAATATTTAAGGTGGAGAAAAGGGTTGCCAGTACCATTGTAGCGGCGATAAACTGGTAGCTCAGAAGGTGGCAGGTGTAGGACTGGCAGAGAAGGAATGGAAATCTCAGGAACTGACTTGGAGTCCAGGCGACATCTCAGCTCTTCATAACGTTCATTCATCTGGGTGAGCTGATCCATGATTGCCCTGGTGAGAGCAGGTTCTTGGTTTACTGGTGGGGGTATGTGGTTAGAGACATGGTTCTGAAATTGAGGAGCATGACTTGAAGATTGTCCCATGACTTGATGGGCCAAGGGAGCAACATGGTTGAAATAAGATGGCTGAACAAATGAGGGTTGAACCACAGATGGTTGAATTATAGAGGGTTGAACTGCAGATGGTTGTGCTAGCGATGGTTGATTCATAGATTGTTGAACAACAGGAGGTTGAACAAAGGGTGATTGAATGAGTGGTGGTCGAACCAGAGGACAAGGAGATAAGGCAACTTGATTGGTTTCAGCCTGATCTGAAGCAATTTTGCCCTTCACCATGGATTGTATACGGGCATAGGTTTCTGGGTCGGTATAGAGAGACAACTCCCTAAAGAGTTGTTCAACATCACGAGGAGCAGATGGTTGAGGGACCTCTTGTGCTTCTGACTCAAACAATGGATTAGCACGACTATCTGACGGATTTGGTTGATGACCCATCTCATGTTCTCGATGTTCAGCTTGTTCCGCCATTCCAACGTGCCTTCCAGACCTTAGTTGCATTGAACTTTAAGGAACAAATAAGTTGACAAAGTAAACAAAGAACTGTTTTGGTTTTTTTTAAGTATTTTACAAAAAGTTAAAGGTTTGAATTTTTGTTTGACAAGCAAGTTATGCAAAGACTTGAAAGCAAAATTACGCAATGATTTTTATTAAACCTTAGGTTTATGAATTTTGTTAAGAATTGTTCTCTCAACAAATGGGTTAGGATCTTAACTCCAATCTCCAATGACCTAGGTTTCACACAATCTCACCATGTGTAGGTAACGTAGGATGCTTCAGGTTTTGGGGAGTGGTACAACCAACCCGATCGTGAAGAGGAATACTCCACGTATGCGGAATTACGGAGGCCTTGATGAAAGCCAACCAAGTCAACTAGGAAGGAATATCCGAGAAGAGAGGTCAGAATCCACCAAGAGGGTGTTTTGGTTGAGAGGGATAAATGGGAGAGTGAGCTCCCGCCTAAAAAAAAGTGTAAAAGAAGGAGGTAGAGAGAAGGAGCATAGAATGCAATCAAGTAATTAAACAAGTAATGAGCAAAGCATAAACTTAAATAAACAAGCAATCAACACCAGACAAGCAATTAGAAACTAGACAAGCAACTAGAAACTAGAATCTAGACTTGTTTCTTATGTGAGCCAAATGGAGATAATGAAAAATGATGGAAAGAAGAGGGTTCAGATCTGATAGCCAAGCAAAAGGGTGGTCCACGTGGGGACCGATGTGGGAACTGGGGTAAAAAGTAAAGGTGGTTCACGTGGGAACCGGTTTTGGGTAAAAAGGGGTGGTTCACGTGGGAACCGGTTTGAATGGTCAAAAGGGGGCCACGTGGGGCCAATTAAAGGTGAATAAAGATCTGATCCAAGTTGGGATAGATCTGGAAAGAAAGGGGTTTGGTTCACGTGGGAACCGAAGTAAAGAAAGAGATTGGTTCACGCGGGAACCGGTTTAAAAGGAAAAGGGTGGTTCACGTGGGAACCGGTTTAAATAAAATGAAGAAAATAAATGGCATACTTGGCACTTCAGATCTGATGAAAGATGGGTGAAATAAGAAATTTTGAGATGGCATGAAGTTTAAGAGAGGTGGAAAGAAGGAAAGGCTCACGTGGGAACCGGTCTAGAACTAGAACTAGTTGCAAACAAAACACTAAGCACCCACGGTTGAAGACATTGCTTGTCCCACCGTGGTCGCCACAAAGCAGTCGACTCTAAAAATTCGACGGGGTCCTCTCCTTTTCAGGGAAGTCCGTGAACCCAGATCGTCACCTCAATAGGGGAAAAGAAAGAAAGGAAGAAAACTCGGAAAGCAACTCTCACCTCGGTCCCACACTCACATTGATCCCCGAACTTTCATCCCTTGGCGTCGCTTGATCACCAAAGAGATGGTTCGGGTCATGTGGGAGGAGGGTGAGAAGAAATAAATGTGGTCGCCAGGAACCGCGGGTTCCAATTTATAGAATTAAAATTGACCGTGTGTACCTTAGCGTGAAGAATGTGAGTTAAAGCTTCTCCTTCTTCGGCCGGCCGATGAAGAAGAGTCCGCAATGCGGTGGGTGCTTGATATTCTGTGCAACAAGACAAATAAACAAGTTAAAGAGACTATTAAAACTAGACAAGGTGGAGTATATGTAAAGAGAATAACATAAAAGCACACAATTGACTAGAAACTGACCGGACTCGGGTTATCTCTAACCCCTTTTTTTTTTTCGGAATAACAGAATAAAAGTAATGCAAAAAAATGTAAAAAAATAATAGGATGATGTATAATAACGAAAAAAAGAGATATAAAAAAGAACTGAAAGATTCTGAGTTGAATAGAGAAAGATATAGCTAAATCTGGGTTGTCGAAAAAGCCGAGCAGCAGTCCAGGATCTGCCAGGCGCGACTTTGCTTCTGCGCTTCTCACGACCAGCCCCAACCTTGGAATCAAGTGCCGTTGATTGCAAACTCAATAAGACTTGGATATGAAGAACTTTGATGAAGAGATCACTGGCATCAGACGTCCACACACTTCTGAAGAGGCCGAAGAAGAGAGACTTGGCAGATCACCTGCAGAACAGCCTTCCTCTCTCTTGAACCGAATTTTCTCTCTCTAAAAACTCGAAATTCTTTCTCTAAAAATCACAAAATCGATGCAGGAGGGTGGTTGGACGTCTTGAGATGCCTGGGGGGTCATTCTCATGCCTTTGGAACGACCGGAATCAGACTTAATTTATAGGAGAACGAACGGTGTTATCCGGGCTAAAAAATAGGGGCCTTGCGCCCCACCCCTGGGTGCATGAGCCCAGGGCGCATGCGCCCCACTGAGGGGCGCATGTGCCCCCCAGTGAGGGCGCATGGGCACAAATCCCTAAAATTTTGGTCTTATCCGATCGTCGGTTCAGTGGTAGAGTCCTGGTGAAAAACTAGGTCCCTCGTGTCTCCAGGGTAGGGCGCATGTGCCCTCTAGTGTGGGCACAAGGTCACGTGCCTCACTGGTAGGGCGCATGGGCACGTGCCCTGGGTCCCGGGCGCATGTGACCAGTAACCCGGGCGCATGGGACTAGTTTCGCGCGTCCTTCTTCCGGAAACCATTGCGAACACTCTCGAACTCGGAATTCGACGCCGTTTGTAGCGTTGGAAAGATAACAGGACGAAGAAGCTTTCTATAGCATCGGATCAGCCATCACACCCTACAAAACTTCAGAATTTTATCCGGAAGTTAGGGTAGTGAATAGAAGATCCGATACAGGTCAAAATGACTCCGACGGCAAACCAGAAAGGCACGGTATGCAACAAAACTTGTCCGGAGTGTGAATATGACCATAACCTTCAATGCATGATCATTAGGCATTGGTCATTCAGCCAATTTCCAGGTTTACACGATTTACGTGTGGCTTTCGCTTGGAATTTACGGCTTTTTGCGGAAAACATCGGAAAACATCCGATTTCGTTCGGCGAAGCTCCAAATCAACTTTAAAAGACCCGGCATTATTATAAGTTCAAACGCAAATGTTACCCTATAAAACATGAGTTTTTATGCTCTGAATTAGGCGAATTTGGCGTGTCTACACTCGTTCTGGAAAAATGATCGTAGGGTTCTTGCCTTCTTGTTCCGTCGATCACTAGAAGTGTCTGCATTGGAATGGTTCTACTCACTCGACTCCTTTGAGGCAGGAGACTTCGATATTATGAAGACCAAATTCTTGCAAAGATACAGAGACCGGGTGGCACCAGCATGCTCCATTACAGACTTGATTGCTGAGAAGATGAAGCCCGAAGAGGACTTCATAAAGTTTGCTGATCGCTGGAGGGGAATGGCAGAAAAATTGACAGATGTGATTTCTGAAGGGGAACAAGTAAAGATGCTTATTGGAAACACTACACCTGCCTTGAGGAATGTCTTGATCATGCACCGTCCTACCACCATGAATGAACTCTATGACAGTGCCCAATACTTGCAAGCCCACTTCAAGGATGCCACCATGATAAACCCTTTTGATCCTAAACCTAGAAACTTCAGGAAAACCCCCTCTGCACCAGTTGGGCCTACAACCGAAGGAGTGGTCAACAACGAAGCTATAAACATTGTGGGGAACCAGGGAGGGAACCGTCAAAACCAGTTCAGAAACCCACCACAAAACCATTCCTATTACCCACCTCAACAACATCTTAGACCACAAAAACCACGACAACCACAACAACCCCCTTAACCAGTAGCACAACCCCAGCAACCTCGTCAACCTACCTATAATAGGGCACCGCCACCACCCAATCAGGCACCACGAAGGGGAGGTCCTAGGAGAGAGAACTACCAACAACTCCCTTACTCCTTGACCGACATCTTCAATGTACTCATGGCGGAAAAACAGTTGGAATTGCCCAAGGAAAGAGAGGTTTGGCCAACAAATGTAGATATGTCCCGATACTGTGCTTACCACCGGTGTCCTGGTCACACTGTAGAAGTGTGCTTTCAATTCAAGGATTACATCCACGATCTGAATGACCAAGGCAGCATTGATTGGGCTCAAATGGGGGAATGCATACAAGCTATGAAGGCTAGGCAGCAGCAGCGGCAGCGTCCACCGGCTCAACCTCAACAACAACCATGCTTGGGGATTGTTCAAAATCCACTCCCATTACATGCTCCCGCTCCAGCACCGGCACCAGCACATTCAAACCCAGGAATTGGTCTAGTACACTCCATTGTCCAGGGAGATGCCAGCCGTGCTCAAGGTTGGCAACTAGAAAACCAAAATGCAACCATGCCTATCAACTCAGCTAGGTCTCCTACTAGGAATCCTCCTAGACAAATAATCTGTGCACCTGCTACTCCACAACCACCACCTAGTTCAATAACCCAACCACTAGCCGCCACTTCTTCTCGCCGACCCATCATTAGGCCAGCCCCCTCCTTAACCACATCTCCTTCAACCATTGCTACACACCGGCCCTTGCTCATCCGACCACCACAATCACCACCAAACCTGAACCCCCAGCCTACGAGATCTACCACTCCGAAACTCCAACCTATCATACAACCAATCCCAAAACCTACACCTTCATTAAACTCATCAACAACTTCTGCACCCTGGCCTCTTCTTATTAGGCCACCGGTATCACCATCACTACCACCTCCAAATCCTACCCCTCTACCAACTAACCCCATCATCCCAGAACCATCGATCCCATTACCTATCATACCTACACCTACACCACCTGTTCCACCACAATCCACCCCAGTTAACCCGTAACCTCTACCCGACCGCCAAATATCCCCGGTGCTTCGGAGTGGGAGGATGTTCCAGCGACTCTTTCCCCAAGCCGGTATTCAACCGCAAGATCCAGTGGAGGAGGAACAAGTAGAAGAACCATTGCCGGGCACGGCCTATGATCTGTTGAAACATTTAGAAAAGACACCGGCCCGTATTTCCATACATGAGTTGATCAAAAGATCAAAGGTGCACCAGGAGATTCTACAGCAGTACTTGCAAAGGGTCATGGTGAGTGAAGATCTCCCACCTAAAAAAATCACTACAGTGTTAGCCCCAAGAAGTGAGCACCCAACACTCACTTTCTCTCAGGAAGAATTAGCAGATCCAGAGGTCAGGAGATATGCTTTGCATGTGGCAGTTATCATATGCAATGTCGAAGTGAAATCATGTTTGGTCGACACTGGAGCTTCTATCAACGTTATGCCGCCAGAAACTTAGCAGTTGTGTGGCATTTCTGAGCAAGAAATCAAGCCATCATGTGCCATGGTGACGGCCTACGACAACTCCAAGAAGTCTGCACGTGGGGTGGTCACTTTAGAAGTTAAACTTGGACCATGTACAGTCACAACGGATTTTCATGTTCTAGAATTGGATCCAACTTTTCGGGCTATACTTGGGAGGCCATACTTGGAGGCAATAGGAGTTGTGGCTTCAACAAACCACCAGTGCATAAAGTTTCCTTTTAAAGGACAAGTGGTCAAAGTGACTAGCATGCCTATTGTCGACTCCGAAAAGGGGTTCCGGATCGGCACCTCAAGATAAGGTGAAAGAAAGATGGAATTGGGGAAAGGGGAGTGAATCGTAAGACACTCGGAAAGCGGTAAAGACTCCTCACCTCGGTCCCACACTCACATTGATCCCCGAACTTTCATCTCACGGCGTCGCTCGAGCACCGGAGATGGTTCGGGTCATGTGGGAGAAGAGTGAGGAGGAGATGAAATTAAAACATGAATAAAAATAAAGTGTGGTCGCCAGGAGCCGCGGGCTCCGCTTTATGTAATGGAAATAGAAAGAAGTTGACCGTGTGTACCTTAGCGTGGGAGAAAGGGATGTGAGTTCAACCTTCTTCTTCTTCGGCCGGCCGATGAAGAAGAGTCTCCAATCCGATGCTAGCTTGATCAACCTGTGCAACTAGAACAATAAACCAAGTGAAGAATTTGGTTAGACTTGTGAAGTGTAGTAATCGTAGAGAGAATATGAGAGAGAAGCAATTGGAATCGAACTCACCGGATTGGGGTGAGTCCTAACCCCTTTTTTTGTATTTTTGATTAGGTAAAAATGATATAAATGAACTAAAAGATGCTTTAAAACAATGAATAAACCGAGTTAATGGAGTTGAGAAAGCTTATAGAATGGATCGGCTTGAGTTGAAGCCGAGTTGGTTGAGAAAAGGCCGGTTCGGGTAGCTTTGCACCCTTCTGGCGCGACTTCGGTGCAGAGGATGTTACGGACGACCCCGATGTCAGAATCGAGTTATGTTTGTTGAGGTAGACGGAGGACTCAGAGAGGAAGAGTTTCTATGTTGATGATTTCTCCGAAATCCTCCTGTATAAGTCAGAAAAAATTCTGAAAGTGGGAGGATATCAAAAATAGAACCTGGATGCGCGCCCTCAGTGTAGCAACCGCCACGAACAAACGGCAAGTCGGAATGGAGTGCCGTCAGTTGGGGACGAAAGAGGACGAAGAGAGGGACAATTTGTATGTTGAAGACTTTTGCAGAAGAAGCCTCGGATTTTCTCCAGAAGTCGATGAAGACGGTTGATGAAGAACACCCGGATCGAGCCTTCTTCTTCACCTCGGGATCGATTTCTTGACTTCGGATCGCCTTTGGACGTCGGGACGGCTTTGGAGAAGAGCTGGGACGACCTTGGGACGAGCTAGGCACCGGGGGTTCAACCTTGGGTCGTTGAGAATGGCCCTCAATTTATAGGGGAAGAGAGCCGGTGCAAAATTTAGAAACTGGATGTACCGCGCCCCCACGTTTCAAAGGAGACGAGGACGCGCAGGGCGCGCCCTCAAAACAAGGGCGCGCAGGGCGCGCCCCCAGTTCGGGGGCGCGGTCTGCGCGCCCCCCTGTTTGAAAGGGGGCGGGGGCGCGTTCGGCGTCTCACTGCTAAAAATCGACGGAAACTTCCGGAAATTGCTAAAAATCGACTTGACATACGTAACGCGCCCCCTAACCGGGGGCGCGGTACAAATAAGTGAAAATCCTCCCCCGGAAACCTTCCAAAAACCCGGTTAAGAAGGTGCTAATCGGGGTAATTTCCGATTTAAAGCAACTGACCGCGCCCCCGTTTTTCAAAGGAACAGGGGGCGCTCAGGGCGCGCCCCCAGTTTGAGGGCCCCCGGGTTGAGGGCGCGCAGGGCGCGCCCTCCCCTTTCAAGCGGAGCGGGGGCGCGGTACACTCTCTCTCCTGCGCGCGTGTTCCGCGAGCCGTATCTTGCAAACCGGATGTCCGATTCGGCTCCCGTTTGTCGCGTTGGAAAGAGGGCCTTCAACCGCACCTCCTAAAGTCAGTAAACCAGCCGTATGACTCCCGATATGTTCGTACGGGGCTTTCTACCGGTTTACCCTCTCGCGGAAAGCCGAAACCCGGGGCGAAGATCCGAAAGAGCACGGTTCCGGTCGAGAAATCTCGGGTCAACTCGGGATGACTTGAAATGATGACCGAACAAGTCCGGTACGATCGGACAATCCGAAGTCATCGAAAAATCTGAGATTAACCCGGTAAACGTGAATCGAAAGCCGTAAAAGCCGCGAAACCCTAAAATTGACCGAACCGGCCTTATAGCCCCGGTTGATAAAATATACGGCTAGAATCGACCCGGATGACCTGAAAAGACCCGGTGATGACCGGAAAGGCCTAACATGTGGTCCGGGATAGCCGTGTCAGCACAGATCGAAAAAGCCGTAACGAAAGCCGTCATTGACCGACGCCTACCGTGAATGTTACGGAACACATGCGGGACTCCCGAGACCTTCAATTATGGACCATTCAAGGTCGGTCATCGAGCAGGCCTCGTGTTTTTATGGTTCACGCACGGCTCTCGCTTGAAGGTTACGGCATTATTCCGGAAATCTTCGGTCCATTCTCAACTTACAAGGGGCTCCACCCATGTCCTTAGCTCATGTCCATGAGATAATCCAGATCAGATAACGGTCAGATAAAAGATATCGCCTATGAAATAAGAGTCTAGGGCTCCGAATCTAGCCAATTTGGCGTGTCTACAGCTTGCCTCGCCTTGATGTCGGCTTTGCAAGAGAATGACATGTAGCGGAACGGAGTGAAACGTAGAGAAAGCGTAGCGAAGCGAGATGGATCGTAGTGGAATGTAGTGGAGCGAAATGGCGATGGACTGAAAAGGTGGCATCAAGGTGTAGATATAGACACGCTCAACGACCAGATTCGGCAAGACGAATCTCCTCAAGTCTCTTGGTCAACCGCCATGTTTCATCAAGTCTTCCTATGTTCGATTGGTAAGAGATGTGCCATTGGCACGAGAGAAGGATAGCCAACCCCCAACGCGGTGGGGAGTCCCCGAAACATGGGTTCGTAGGTTCATCATCAGCCGGTAACCCGATCTTTGCGGTGTTCCTGTACTGTGATGGGCTAAAGTTTAAAAAAGAGATTTGTTTTGAAAAAGTAAAAGAATACCAATCGAGCACATTCGGGCTCTCTGATTCATTTAAGTCTTCCAAGAGACAAGATTTGATTCGGAATGGAATGATCTCAGATTCCAAAAGGCAAATGTTTAAGCATAGACCGTGAAGATAATGACGGTGCAAGTTCTGATCAAAATTGAAGGCCCTTGGCGGGACGAAATGGCTGCCATGGTGGGATAAGTAGCAAAAGAAATTGCAATGGCCTCTATGGTGAAAAGAATTGAAAGATTTGAGGGTAAAAAGTGGTTACTGAACACGGTGGGATTAATAGACACGGTGGGATATTAGAGAGGTTGGTGGGACTAGAGAATATGGTGAATGACACGGTGGGATTTAGAATGATCGAGAGGGTGAGAAGGTGAAGATTATGAAATGATGTATGCAATGACAAAACAAAATGTAATGCAATTAATACTACATGATGCATGTTGGGCTCAAGAAAATAAAACAAAACTTGTATAACAAATAGTTGAAGATATAGATTGTCTATGAGGTCAAGATACCCATTCGGGAACTATCGTCCCTCACAGCACAACTTTGGCTTATCCGTGAGCATCAGAGATGACCCGACCGTCGTAGATTTTGATGAAGGGGATCTCGGGTCAAGTCTTCTCTATGCTCATGGTCTTCAACAAATAATGCATAAGATAATAATACACGACTAGCGACATATATGCTAGTCGGCAAGTTATGGGGGTTTCCCATGTCCATTCCTCCGTTTCCGCGAGCAACTCCTGTCTTTCATCAAAATGTTAGTTCCAAATGAACAATAATGTTCACTCGTCCTTAATAAAGATCAAACATAAATGTATTTGTTTTTTTACAAATTTTTCTGAAATTTTTCTGTATTTTTTTTGAATTTTTCTGAATTTTTTTGAGAAATTTTCAAAAATTTGACCGAACGTGCCCCCGAACCGAGGGCGCGGCCTGCGCGCCCTCAGTTTGGGGGCGCGGCCAGCGCGCCCTATGTTGGGGGGCGCGGCCTGCGCGCCCCCACCTTGGGGGCGCGTTCGATCCCAGTTTCCTGTTTTGATCGGATCCGAATCCGATTCAAATCGGGACCGATTTTCTCTATATAAACTCCTCTTAGGACGACCAAATCGTCCTAACAACACCCAGGATGGCTCCCCCTTTGAAAAAGCAGCGTGTTGGCTCGGTTCGAGGTATTTCAAGCATCCCGGGTCATCTGAAGGCCAGAATCGGCGCCGACTTGGTAAGTTCGCTGCCAATTTTAGCTTTCAACCATTGTCTTCTTCTTTTCCTTAAAAAAAGATTTTCTCTTACCTCCCGTTTGGGTGTAGGATTACCCAAACTTCCCTGGGCCTCGCCGGTATTGCTCTCCTCCCTGGCTTTCCGGCTTGCTTGACGTCCTCGGCTTGTCGGTCAGAGCAATTCTTCGAGATTGGGGCTTAACCGGGCTCTTGATCCATGCCAAGCAATATTCAGGCTACTCCCTTGACTTCGGTTTGATGGGAGCTCTTGTTAAGTTGTGGCATCCCGACACTCACACGTTCGTGTTCGGCAGCTTTGAGTGTACAGTTCTTCTTGAAGAAGCAGAGCTCCTTCTCGGCCTCCCTCAGACTAAGAAGGGAGAAACTGAAGGTATGTTCATCCCTTCAGGATCCCTCTCTTGCTTGGAATTCTTGCAAGATTTTGTCGAGGCTCGGCGGATCAGCACTTTGTTGGCCGGCAAGCGAATCGGTGTTCCCAAGTTGGTGGCTTGGACAATCTCTCTTCGACGGCTCCCGGTCTAGACGAGGACCGGATTACGTGCGGTGCAAAGGGTTTCGCGGCTTGCCTTGCCGCGGTGTTCTTGTTTCTGCGGAGGATGGTTTCCGGAGGTTGATCAACTCTCGTGCATCCGCGGCATCCGGACCGGTGCGCGGTTGGGGCCTTCGATTTTGGGCTACTTGTACCGCGGACCGTCCGCGGCTTGCGTGGGTCGTCCTCCCTTCGGCAGTGCGCTTTTACTTGCTTGCTGGGCTGATCTTCACTTTAAGTTCGATCCAGCCGGTGAGGTGGCCACCAGGTCGCAGCTCTTCCGCCGTAGCCCCTTGTTTCCATATGCCGATGCGCTTGGCTTCGGCGAGAGAGTCGCCAATAGGTGTGCATCAGTGAAGAAAAGGCCGGACTGGCGTGCTCACTTTGCCTCCATGAACCGTTCTAGCTTCTTGCACTCTTCTGCTTCCTTGATGCAGAAGGACTTCCAGGTGTGCTTTGTGCCCGGCGTTGATCTCCGCCTGGTTACAGGTTCAGCCTTTGTGTTGTACAACGCTCACCGTTGCCACTCCCAGATCGGCTTGCCTCGGTACGAGTTGCCCAAGCTGTCCCACCTGCCACCTATCAAGGGCAGGCAGCTTGGCTCTGCGGATGACGAGGAGGAGGCGATCTCAGCCGTTGCCTTGTGGGAGACGAGTCGGGTGTGCCGCCCAGGCCGCCTGATTGAGGAGGACCCTGACCGGAAGCGCCGCTACATCTCCGCGTTGAAGCTTCTGCTTGCCTGAGAGTCTTCTTTTCCTGCTTTAACTTGTCAGCCATGTTGTTTTTATTTTGAATAAACAATGAATTATTTATAGCAAGTTTGAGCGAAAATTCAAAATAAATTTACCTTGTTTCGGAAAAATGCAAGACAAATGTTGACAATTATGATGAATATGCCTTGTTATTTTTCAACACCTTGAATATTTTTTAACATGAAACAAGATATTTTTGAAAGGTTTTAACATGCCTTTTTTCTTTAGGTAATTTTTCAGAGCAAACCGTGAGTCTGATGAATTTTCTTTCGGTGACTCCTTGATCGGCTTGATTTTCTGAACAGCTTGGCGCTTTCTGAAATTTTCGCCATTTTTATAAATTTTGCTCCTGAAAAATACATTTTCAGCCATTTCTGACTAGTAAATGTATAAAATTTTCTCCTGACCCCTGAAAAATGTTAGCTAGTGATGATAAAAAACATAAATATGTCCAACTAATTTAGGAATTGAGACATTCAAAGTTATGTGAAAAGAGAGATTTTTGATGAGAATTTTAAAAGAATTTTTCTTCACAAAATTATTTAGAGCGAACCGTGCATCAGATCAGAATTCTTTCGGTGGCGTTGCGATCAGCTCGATTTTTGTGAATCTTGGGTGATATTTTCAAATTTCTCCCATTTTCACATTTTTACTCTCTATAAATACCCCGTGGAGGTAAGAATATCTCATTTCCACCTGCACACCATCTCTCCTCGCGCCAGAAGCTCCAGAGTTCCAACTCAGATCCGGAGTCCGAGACGCCGTCAAAGGTTAGTGCCCCTGTTACAAAAAATGTAGATCAGGTTATGCTCTTTGATTTGGTTCAAGTTTTACGGGATTCCGAGTTGATTTGACGAAGTTATCGCGGAAATAAGAATCGAGCAGGTGAGAGGGTGCGGTCAACGCAAAACGTTGACCGCGCCCTCGGATCGGGGGCGCGCTGAGAGCGCCCCCGGTTCAGGGACGCGCAGACCGCGCCCCCAAGAGGAGGGCGCGGTCTGCGCGCCCTCTCTTTCCTCTCTAGGAAGGGGCGCGCAGAGAGCGCCCCTATAATGAGGGCGCGCTCAGCGCGCCCTCAAGTGGAGGGCGCTCTGAGCGCGCCCTCACTCTCCAAAGGAGAGGAGGGCGCGTTCGGCTGAGGATTTTTTTTTTTTTTTGAAAAATTAATAAATAATAAAAAAAAGAAGTATGTAACAATGTTAAATGTCAACTTCCCCTTTGGTACAGATGCCGAGACATGTTCGCTGCCACGACTCCGATTCCGAGGAGCCCGAGCTTCCGGCAGTCCGAGAGGTACATTTTCTTTTCCTACACTTAATGATTAGCTCCTTTGCATTTTGACAATAATAATTGAGTGAACTAATGAAATGATTTTATTGCAGGCCCGGATAAAATCTCGGATCTCGTGGGACCTGGTGCATGCTGCCTACCTAGGCCTACCGGACTTCCAGCAGGTTCGGTTAGAGGAGATGGGGTTTGGGCCCATCCTCCGGGTGACTCCTTTTTGGGAGGATCTACCACTGGTGCAGGTCCTCCGTGAGTCCTGGGACCCAGACTCCTTTGTGTTTCTGTTCCCATGGGGGCACATGGTGCCCTCATTAGAGGATGTTGCACACATCACCGGTCTTCGTGTTTACGGTAGGCCGGTGGTGTGTGCCACCTCTTCTGACTATTCGCGGGAGTTCCGGGCCCTCTTCGCATATGAGCCCGAGTTCGACCCGGAGGATGAACTACGCACCATCGCCAGACTAGAGGCTGGTGAGATGGTAGGCTTGGTGGATGCCGAGCGTGTCCGTGGCGAGAGCCAGGACAGCTTTTTCTGCCGCATGGTCGGCCGAGCCGCAGCCGGCATTTACCGGGTTACCTGGCTCTTTGGAGGCGGATGTAGACCTACGCCGCTTCCTCCTCTTCTTCTTCGGGCGCCTTCTGTTGGGCTCGAAGACGGACCGCATCCATTTGCGGTTCCTCCCTTTGCTTGCTGACCTGGAGCAGGTTGGTACGTACGCGTGGGGGCGGCGATGCTCGCCCATTTGTTCCGTGGCCTCCCGGCCCCGAGGCGGGTTCTGTTTCGGTTGCCGGCTTCTCTCCTTTTCTTCAGGTGACTTTTAGCAGTTTTCCTTTCTTGTACACTTGTATTGCTCTGCTTTGCTCTGGCGAGTTGTGCCTTTTACAGGTCTGGAGCTACCTCTACTTCCCCCTCGGTCGGGCACAGCAGTCCTACCCCGACCTCTTCCCCTTGATGGCTCGTTGGGAGCCCCTCCGCCCTACTGGGGGCCATCGTAGCCAGCTGGCTTCGATTCGTTCACAGATTCTCCGTTTCCCACACACTGAGGTATGTTTTTAATTTGTGTACCAATATCCCCTGTTGAAATAAAAATCATGATTTTTCTTCTCACAGGTGTGTTGGAGGCCATATCTCGCGACCGATGACCATCTCCAGCCTTGGATTGCCCACGCTGGTCGTGTCTTCGGCCGCGATCTTCATCTTCTGTGCGTTAATGAGCTGGCGCCACTGTGGCTTCGGTTCTCGGCACGCGCCCTCGGTCTGGAGCAGGATTGGTTGGAGCCTCCTCCTCCTCTTCCCTTAGTTGGTGCTCGTCCTAGACGCCTTCTCCTCCCCGTGGACTGGGTGGAGAGGTACCACGCCTCGATCACTTTGTGGCATGAAGGCGGCGAGGTAATTTTGGTCGGGCAGAGGATAGTCGAGACTACCTTCGCCGATACGCGGAGGCGTACGGCCACTTGTTTGTTCCAGAGGGTCAGGTAAATGCTTCTTCCTTTTTGATTCTGTGTTATTGTTCTCTTCTGACCTTCATGTCATTTCAGGAGGCTCGGGCTCTATTGTTACGCCAACAGCTGGAGATTGTTGACCTTCGGCAGGAGGTGGCCACTCTTCGTGGCATGCTGGAGACTGAGGTGGACTCTGCTTTTGACCTTCATTTATGTTCTCAACATATGATTGCTTTATTCTGTTCACAGCGGAAGGCTCGTGCTGAGGGTTCACCTCCTTCTCTGTCGAGGGAAGAGGTGGCTGAGCTCCGCCAGCGTCTTAGTGAGGCGAGAGAGGCCCTGACGACCAAGGAGGCAGAGGTATCTTTTATTTTTGTCTATTTTGGTTGTTGATTTTTCTTGGTTCATATACTTCCTCTTCTTCCAGGTTGCCGAGCTTCAGAGCAGCTTGTTCTCCCGTATCCAGTCCTTGGAGTCTGTGGTGGAGACATTGCGGTCTGCCCCAGCCGATCTTCGTTCCCAGATGATCGTCTCTGATCTCCGCCTTCAGCATGAGAGAGCCATGCGCGAGGTGGAGTGCCAGCATAGCCAGGCCATGCGATCTCTGGAGCAGATGCACCTGCAGCACAGTTCGTTTGTCGGCGGCGAGGCGACATTGCGGGTTTACCGCCAGGGCATCCCTCCACAGCCGAGCCAGAGTTTCACCCATCAGAGCAACTCCCATCGGAGTGGCACGCACCGGAGTGGCGGCGCTGCTCGTAGTCGGGGTCACCACGGGCGGAGCCAGCAGGGGCAGAGTGGCCAGAGCCAGAGCCACGAGCATGGTGCTTCTGCGTTCCTGGCCACTTCTTCTGAGCGTCGCCGCAATGAGGCGGCTGCAGCTGCTTTGGCGGACACGGCTACCATGCCTCCTCCGCATGGTCATTCTCCTGGAGGGGGTAGCAGCAGGCACTGATTTCTGTAGCAGGCTTAGCTTTTCTGATGTTGTAGCTGCTTTTCTTCTTTGTTGTAGCACTTAATGGCATAATCAGATCTTCACTTGTTTGCTTCAGTGTTTATTTGATCTGCTTGACATCGCTCAAAAGGGTAGTTAGTATCACATTTCGGCTTAACCCCTTGCAAGTTTGTCAAGGGGCGAAGCCTTCTAAGGGATAGCAAATAATAATAAAAATAAGTAATGGATGTAGGGTTAAGAGACATACCTGTTGGCGAGATTCTCACCCCTCCTTGACTTGTGTTTCTTTTCTGAAATACTCAATAGAAGGGTTAAATCTGTTCTATGGCTTACCCCTTTGCCTATTGTTGTCTTGCCTTGCTTATATGTCAAGGGGGTAGCCTTATTAACAAGGTAATATGAACAAAATGACTAAAAAATGAATAAGATAAGGGTTAAGAAAGCTTACCTCGCTATGGTGAGAGTCACACCCTTCTTGATCTTATCATCCCGAAACACTTGATAAAAGGGGATTAAATCTTCACCATGACTCATCTCTTTGCCTATTCTTTATGGCCTTGACTTAGGTCAAAGAGAGGAGCCTTCTTAACAAGGTGTGATAATGAAGGTAAATATGCAATGCGGAAATGAAACATGCAAGACATAAAGATAAACATGAATGCTAGCAAAGGCAAAAATCAAGGTTATGCCAAGTTAGATGATGCATTTTTTTAGATTTTTTTTATATTATTATTTTTTTTTTGAATTTTTTTGAAAATATTCAGATTTTTTTTGGATTTTCGAAGAAATTTGACTTTTTTTTCTCCTTTTTTTTTTTGAAAATATTCATTTTTTTGGATTTTTGAAAATATTTTTTTTTTTTGATTTTTGAAAATATTTGATTATATATATATTTTTTTTGATTTTTGTGGAGAATGTGCCAGTATTGAGACTTTTCATCGATCTTTGAGTGTTGATCAAGATTCAAGCAATAAGCACCACGTGTGAATAAGGTTCCTTACCTAGAATCTTTCTTGCCCTCTTCTCTTGATCGGTTTGGATTCCCCCTGAGTTTGGACAGTCTACCCTACCCTAGGGGTTTTAAGATGGAAGAATAATAAAGGAAGTCTTTGATAGGATTTGGGGGTGTTGAGGAGGGTTTCTCTACTCATGCCCAAATTGCCCGTTGGGGTTCGGCCTCTTCGGGTCTTTTCTACATGTGGCACTTACTTAGACAAGTCTTTGACCTGCGGGGTCATTGCCCATCTTTTGGTGCCTTCTCTTCATTTTCTATTCTTTCGGTACTCATTCGAACAGCCCATATTTGTTTAAACTCGTGGGGTTCATTGCCCATCTTTTGGCACCCTTTTGCACCCTATGAGACGGCCTCCTACTAAGGCGGCGGGCATTTTCGATACTATCCTCCTCTAGTCCCCTTCACCTATCTTGGACCGAATAGAAGAGAATAGGGTAAGGTTTCCTTTCCGCCTTCAGGGTTCTGCCTTGCCTCTCTTGAGTGTTGGGCTATCTAGATTCTGGGATCGGGAGGTGTTGTGCGTGCAAGGTGATGTCTACCCTTGACTTCTAGCTTACACCCTTGGATCGATGACTTAATATCATACTAGAAATTCTCCATTTTCTTTTCTAAGGAAAATATTTTTTTAGGTAAACGCCGTTCCATGGATGATTCAATTTTTCTCCATCGGCGTTGGTTAGCTCATATGCATTGCCTGGATATTTTTCAGTTATAACAAAAGGCCCTTCCCAGTTAGGTTGCAACTTGGAGCGGGGACCACCTGGCTTAACGAAAATGCGTTTTACTACCACCTCACCGATTTCGAACTTCCTCTCTACCACCCTCTTTTGATAAAACCTTTTCAATCGGTTCTGATAAGTCCGGGCATGCTCGGAGGCAGCCAACCTTCTTTCATCTAGGAGTTCAAGTTGTGCAAGGAGAGATTCTCGTCTCTCATCGACAGGATGTCTCTATCGAGTTGAACTCGGAGTGATGGAAGGAGTACTTCGTACGGGACCACCGCTTCCATCCCATATGCAAGAGCATACGGGGTTTGACCAGTGGGGGTCCGTACAGAAGTACGATAAGCCCATAGGGCATCTACAAGCTTATCTGGCCAATCTGCGAACTTGCTAGACTTATGGGCTTTCTTGTGGATCTTAAGCAAAGTTTTGTTGGTGGCTTCTGCTTGACCATTGCCTTGCGGGTAATAAGGAGATGAATGATGCAATGCAATGCGGTACCTGTTGCAAAGATCACGCAGATCTTGAGAGAGAAATTGCGGTCCGTTGTCGGTGACGATGTCGCTGGGTATCCCGAACCTGGCGATGATGTTGCGTTTGATGAAGGAGCACAGTGTTGATGCCTTGATCTCCACGAACGCTTCCGCTTCTGCCCACTTGGTGAACTACTCTGTTGCCGTCAGGATGAACGATTTGGAACGGATTTCAGAGTTAAGATCATTTAGAGGGCCAATGATATCGAAAGCCCACATGGCGAAGGGCCATGGGGCATGAATCGGATGAAGGGAAGATGCGGGAGAATGGATCTTGTCGGCATGAAGTTGGCAAGAATGACAAGCCGGACAAAGATGGAGCAATCCTCTTCTAGGGTTGGCCAATAATACCCCCGCCCGATGATTTTCTTGGCAAGAGCTTGAGCATTGACATGGCCTCCACGGACCCCGGAATGTGCTTCCTTAAGCACCAATTCCGCCTCTTCTTCATCAACGCATCTCAATAAAATTCCGCTTAGGCTCCTCTTGTAGAGCACCCCTCCTAGGATGGTATACCTCTGGGATACTCTCCTGATGGCCTTCTTTTCTTTTGCATTTGATCCAGGTGGATATGTCTAATCTTGACAATACCTTGCGATCTCATCAAACCAAGGCCTCTCACCCTCATCTAACTCTTCCAACTCGACTAGAGAAACTTCCTCCTTCTGCTCTAGATACTCCTTCCTGCCAAATCTCTCCTTAACTTTCAGAAATCGCCCATCTTTAATTGCTGGTATTGACCTTCTACGGACATGAATAGTCCGCACCTGTCTACCTAGCGGGACTGATAGGGATGAAGCTAAGGAGGCTAGGGCATCAGCAAGGATGTTCTGAGCTCGAGGAACATGGACAAAAGTGAGTTTGGAAAAGAGTTTGATGTAGCAAGAGGTGAGTTCTTGGTAAGGTTTGAGGTTTGGATGAGAAGTTCGGTATTTGGTTAGGACTTGGCGAAGAATTAGTTGGCTATCACCTATCACCCTTAATTCCGTGGCACCATAGAAATGAGCGGCCTCCAGCCCGGCCAGCAAGGCTTCGTATTCACCAATATTGTTGGTTGCTGGGAAGTCAAGCCGAAATGCCTGTGGAATGGTGACACCCTCGGGTGATAGAAGGACGATTCCTATTCCCTTACCGTGTGAATTCGAGCCCCGTCAAAATATAATGTCCAAAGGTGGGAAGATCGGATCAACATTAGTTCGTCATCCGGGAGCTCCGATTGGACCGGGTCAAAGAGGGGTATAGGGTGATGGGCTAGATGTTCGGCAATGGCATAGGCCTTAATCGCCTTCTGGGGGACATAGGTGATATCAAACAGAGAAAGGAAGCTCTGCCAACGACCTAACCGATCAGTTAGAACAGTTTTCTCCGGAAGGAATTTGATGGGATTGATGCGGGCAATAAGGTTGACCTCATGAGCTAAGAAATAGTGTTTAAGCTTCTGAACTACCCAGACTAGTGCAGCACAGGTCTTCTCCACTACAGTATACTTCTGCTCACATGGATCAAAGATCTTTGACAAATAGTAAGTTGCCCTCTCTTTCCCTTCTTCATCAACTTGTGCAAGGACTGCCCCAAGAGAATTCTCCAAAACCGAGATATATAAAACTAAGTGCTTGCCAGGGACTGGAGGTCTAAGCACAGGGGGACTAGCCATGTATCTTTTCAAACCTTCGAATGCATCCTGACACTTCAAATCCCATTTGAACTCGGCCCCCGCCTTGGTCAACTCATAGAAAGGTTTACACCTTTGGGAGTGTTGTGAGATGAACCGGCGGACAAACTGTAGCCTCCCGATTAGTCCTCGAAGTTCTTTCATATTTCTCGGAGGAGGCATACCAATGATTGCCTTGGCCTTATTTGGGTCGATCTCTATGCCCCTTTTACTCACTATGAACCCCAACAGTTTTCCTGAGGATACTCCAAATGTGCATTTCTTTGGGTTCATTTTCAATTTATATTCCCTAGCCCTTTGCAAGACCTTTCTTAACACTTCCGGGTGATCTTCTCGGCTTCTGGACTTAACGACCAGGTCGTCCACGTACACCTCTACAAGGGTATGCATCATGTCATGGAAGATAGCCATCATTGCCCTCTGATAGGTAGCACCAGCATTCTTCGATCCAAAGGGCATGACGACATAGCGATAGGTTCCCCAAGGTGTGGTGAACGAGGTCTTCTCCTGGTCCTCTTCGGCCAACCGGATTTGATTATATCCAATAGCCATCCATGAATGACAACATATCGAATCCAGCAGTTGTTATCAACCAAGACGTCAATATGAGGTAGAGGAAAGTCATCTTTACGACACGCTCGATTCAAGTCCCTGAAGTCTATACAGATCCGAACTCGGCCATCCTTCTTCATGACAGGGACTATGTTTGCCACCCATTGCGGATAAAGGACGACTTTAATGAATCTTGCTTGATGTAACTTGTCGACCTCTTCTTTCATCTTAAGTGCAACATCAGGGTGGAATCTCCTTAATTTTTGTTTGACCGGGGTAACTCCAGGTTTCAAAGTTAGACGATGTTCAACTAACGAGTTGTCTAACCCCGGCATGTCTTCGTATGTCCATGCGAACGTGTCCTTATATTCTTCCAAGATTTCAATTAAACTCTGTTCCTCAATGGGAGTGAGGTTTGCACTTAGGAGGATTGTCTTGGGATCTTCCGGTGTTCCGAGATTCAATTCTTTTGTCGGTTCATCCACCGTGGCTAATGGTTCTTCAAATCTTTTAAATCCAGATGTATATGCATCAGCCAAGTCCTCAATTCCATCCTCGAAATCAGGATCTTTTTCTGATAAGACCTCGTAAACTCCCAGTGTATGATCTACATTGAATTCATCCTCATATTGGATTTCATCAAGCTGGATAGTATTTTCCAAAAACCTTGGCAGCCTTGCACATTCCTTGTATTTTTGAGCTATTTGTTGGAGATATCTCTCTGGCACACGTTTACCTCGAATTTTCTTCTTTCCTACCCTAACTACTCCTAAAGAAGACAGAATTGAAAAGGTGGTATTAACAATGGGCGAAGGATTGAACAGATTGATCAGTGAGTTGGAGAAAAGGGGTCCCTGGTTGGGAGCACCCTCCGAGACGAGTAGCGACGTCTCCTCGATGGAAAACTGAGTTTGCGAGAGGACGTTTTTTTTTGGGTATTTTGGGTATTTTCAATAACAAAAAGAGAATGAGCCGATGGGGCTCGAGCGTAAATAGAAAGCTTAAGCAAATGGAAGAAAAATGGGCTCGCGGGCCCGATGATGACAAGAAATGGGCGTATAGGCCCAAAGCTAGTGAAAAGATCTAAGGGGCACGTGGGCCCAAATGGTGGGCACGCGGGCCCAAAGCAAGAAAATAAATCTAAAGGGCACGTGGGCCCGACTGGTGGGCACGCGGGCCCAAGTTTGTTGGATGGGCATAGAAGCCCAGTGGAGTAAGAAGATTTGAATGGGCTCTCAGGCCCATTGATCAGTTCAGGTGGCCATTTTGGCCCATAAGTGGGAATTGGGCTAGATAGCCCATCAAGTGAATCTAAGAGGGAGAGAGTGAGGATTTTGAAATACGTGACCGTAGGATACGGTTCACACGGGATGTTGTTTGGAGGTGGGTTCGTGTGGGCAAGTTGTTTAGAGATGGACTTGCCCTTGACTGGTTCTTCCTCCTCTATGAACAACCGAGCTAAAGATGAACTCAGGTTGTCCACCTCCTCCTCTTGCTCTGGTGCCTTCTTCCTCTTGACTGGTTCTTCTTCTTTGTCCCCGGCCATCATCATGGTCTCCCCTTTGATAAAGAATTTTTGGAGTCCCATGGCATTTTTTGGTCGGTAGACCATCCGCGGAGTGAAACTGGGCTCATAGCCAAGCCCGTGTCTCTTTGGTCTTTGTACGGCTTCAATGGGGTGCACAACCCCCTGCAGCTCCTTTCCCAGCCCCTTTCCTGGCTGATAGCCCATCCCTTTCATCATCCGCCATGCAACGGTATCCGGAGGCATCGTCAATACCATGACCTCAGGTAGCTCTGTAGTTGAAACCACCGGCTGGACAGATTTTGATATTGGTAGTGCAGAAGAGGGGTCATCCACGTCATTCAGAATGGGGATGTTGGTTACTTTGATCACCTGGCCCTTGTATGGGAACTTCGGACAACGATGATTAGTGGAGGCAACAGCTCCTATTGCCTCAAGGTACGGGCGTCCCAAAATAGCTTTGAATGTAGGGTCCAGTTCTAGAACGTGAAACTCGGTGGTGACGGCACATGGCCCGAGCCCTACTTTTAATGTAACCACCCCTCGTGCCGGCTTCCGGGAGTTGTCATATGCGGTCACCGTGACGGCGTAAGGCTCGATTTCTTCATCGGAGATGCCGCGAGTTGCAATGTTTCTGGCGGCATGACATTTATGGATGCTCCGGTGTCAATCAAACAAGACTTGATCTCCACGCCTCGGATGACTACTGCAACGCGCAAGGCGTACTTTCTGATCTCTGGCCGTGCCAACTCCTCCTGTGTAAAGGTGAGTGCCGGATGTTCACTCCTCGGGGTCAGGACGGTAATGATCTTCTCAGGCGGGAGGTCCTCATTGACCATGACCCGCTGCAAATATTGTTGCAAGATGTCCTGATGATTCTTCGACCTCTTTATCAGCTCCAGAATTGAAATCCATGCCGGCATTTTGTCCAAGTGCTTCAATAGGTCATATACCGTGCCGGGCAACGGTTCTTCTACCACCTCCTCTTCTGCCTGTTCCTGTGGTTGTATCCCGACCTGGGGGAAGACCCTTTGGAACATCCTCCCGCTACGAAGTACCGGCGCCAGCGTGGTAGGGGGAAGTGGTGATGATGGTGATGGTAGGGTTGGTTGGTAGGTTGAGGAGCCCATGGTAGGTAGGGGTGGTGAGGATCGGATGATGAGGGGTCGTGGATTGGTGGAGGCCGGTATGTTGGGTGATGGTTGGGGTGTTGGTGGTGATGGTCTAATGATGAGGGGTCGTGGGGTGGCAGTGACTGGTAGGTTAGGTGATGTCTGGGGTGTTTGGTGGCGGGCTAATGATTAGACGCCGTGGAGGATTAATGGTGGTTGGTGGGTTAGGTTGGGGTGCTGGTTGGGAGGCTGGTGGAGGTCTAATGATTAAGCATCGTGGAGGGTTAATGGTTGGTGAGGGTAGTGGTGTTTGGATAGTTTGTGGGCTGGGGGCAGCTCTCGGTATGGAGAGTATGGTGCGGTTTGTAGGTGGGGTCGGTATGGCGGGCATGGAGGTGATTTGATCCTCGACCTGCCAACCCTGAAAATGGTGGGTTGACTCCTCGATGGCGGAGTGGACGAGGCCGAGTCGTTGGTTTGGTGGTGCTGGTGCCGGTGCTTGTATGGGTGCATGTACCGGGAGCGGATCTTGGACTATGCCCAGGCCGGGCTGCTGTTGTGCTTGTTGTCGCCGTGGTTGATTCTGACGTGTCTTCATTGCTTGAATAGACTCCCCCATCTGTGCCCAGTCAATGTTCCCTCGATCATTAAGGTCATGGATGTAGTCTTTAAACTGGAAACAGACATCCACCGTGTGCCCAGGATACCGATGGTAAGCACAGTATTTTGTCATGTCAACATTTGCTGGCCATCCTTCTCTCTCCTTTGGAAGCTCTAGCTGCTGTTCAGCCATCAATGCGTTGAAGATATCGGTGAGGGGGAATGGCAGTTGAGGGTAGTACTCTCTCTTGGGTCCCCCCTCCTAGGTTGGTTGGCTGGTGGTGGCACTTGGTTGTAGGCTTGTTGTGGTGGTGGTGGTCGGTTGTAGACATGTTGTTGTTGAGGCGCTCGGTTGTAGGCATTTGGTTGCCGGGGGCGCTCGGTTGTAGGTGGGTTGCCGTGGTGGTGCTCGGTTGTATGCAAGTTGTTGCCGTGGCCGAGGAGCCGGTTGAGGGGCCGGGCGGTATTGTTGATTGGGTGGTGGGTTACGGTATTGGCTTTGACGGTACCCACCCCGGTTACCCATGGCATTGATGCTCTCATTATTTACTACCCCTTCGGTGGTGGGTCCTACGAGTGTAGGCTTTCTAGTATTACGGGGCTTGGTGTCGAACGGGTTGATCATGGATGCATCCTTAAAGTGGGCTTGGAGGTAGCGGGCGCTATCACACAACTCACTCATGGTTGTTGGACGGTGCATGATCAGAAGGTTGCGAAGGTTAGGCGTGGTGTTCCCAATAAGCATCCTCACCTGCTCCCCCTTCCGAGATGGTATCCACAAGCCTCTCGGCCATTCCCCTCCACCGATCGGCAAATGCGGCAAAGTCCTCATCCGGCCTCATCTTTTCAGCAATTAAGTCAGTTATCGAGCAGGCTGGGCCCACCCTATCCTTGTACCTCTGTAGAAACCTCGTCTTGACAATGTCGAAATCCGCCGCCTCAATGGAATCAAGAGAATAGAACCAGTCAAGGGCGGCTCCATCCAATGACCGACGGAATAGGAAGGCAAGGGCTTTGCGGTCATTTTTCCAGAATGCGGAGTCATAGAGAAAGCTTTTCGTATGGTTGAAAGGATTACCGGTCCCATTGTAACGTTGGAAGACTGGTATCTCTGAAGGAGGAAGGTGTAGAATTGGGAAGGATGGGACAGAGATTTCGGGGGTGGCTTTAGAATCGAGGCGATGCCTCATCTCTTCGAAACGCTCATCCATCTGGTTGAGTTTGTTCATTAATGCCTGGGTGAGGCTGGATTCCTGAGCCACGGGAGCAAAGTGTTGGGTTGGAGGAGGTAGGTTGGAAACAGGAATTGGAACAGAGTTATGTGAATGCCCCATAATAGGGTGAGTGGAGACACGGCGGGGTTGCCCAGGAGAGGAGATGATTTGGGGCCTGACTGCTGATTGAGGTGGTGAGGGGGCTTGATTTCCCTCTACCGGATCTTGAGTGGCGGGCATCTTGCCCTTAGTCAAGGATTGCACAAGCGAAAAAGATTCGGGGTCTAGATGAAGAGATAGACCCTGGAGGAGTTGCTCCACGCTAAGTGAAGCGGGTTGATGAGTAGGATCTTGAGTTTCTGGCTCCCTGACGGCGTTGACATGGCCCTCTGGTTGAGCCATGGGTTGTTGCAGCTCGTAGTGGCCCGTCTCGTACTCCTCTTCTTGGCCGCAGTAGTCCGACATCCCGATGTGTCTTCCGGACCTTAGAGTGGGCATCCTGTCAAATTTCCTTACAAAATGGTTGAAAGAAAGCAAATGAAGGGTGTAAATGCAAATAGAGTTTTTGTTTGATTATGGTTGTTTGTTTGATTTGATTTGGTTTCAATTTGGTTGTTTGGCAAGCAAGTTGAACACAAAATTTAAAGGGATTTTTTTTTGTTTTTGTTTTAGGTGTTTTGAAAGGAGAGAATTTTTTGGTTGTTTTCAATTGTTATGAGCAAGCAAGTTATGCAAACAAAGTTTTAAAATGACTACTCAATAATTTTTGGGTTAAAACCTTAGATTAGATAGATTGTTAGCAATTGTTCACTCAAGTAGGTATGATTCCTATTGCTTCATGTAGACACGCCAAATTGGCTAGATTCGGAGCCCTAGACTCTTATTCCATAGGCGATATCTTTTATCTGACCGTTATCTGATCCGGACTACCTCGTGGAGATGAGCTAAGGACATGGGTGGAGCCCCTTGCAAGTTGAGAATGGACCAATGTTTTCCGGAATATTACCGTAACCTTCAAGCGAGAGCCGCATGTGAACTGTAAAAACACGATGCCTGCTCAATGACCGATCTTGAATGGTTCATAATTGAAGGTCTCGGGAGTCCCGCATGTGTTCCGTAACATTCAGGGTTTCCGAGAAGTCATTTCGGTAGGCGTCGGTCAATGACGGCTTTCGTTACGGCTTTTCGATCTGTGCTGACACGGCTATCCCGGACCACATGTTAGGCCTTTCCGGTCATCACCGGGTCTTTTCAGGTCATCCGGGCCGATTCTAGCCATATATTTTATCAACCAGGGCTATAAGGCCGGTTCGGTCAATTTTAGGGTTTCGCGGCTTTTACGGCTTTCGATTCACGTTTACCGGGTTAATCTCAGATTTTTCGATGACTTCGGATTGTCCGATCGTACCGGACTTGTTCGGTCATCATTTCAAGTCATCCCGAGTTGACCCGTGATTTCTCAACCGGAACCGTGCTCTTTCGGATCTTCGCTCCGGGTTTCGGCTTTCCGCGAGAGGGTAAACCGGTAGAAAGCCCCGTACGAACATATCGGGAGTCATGCGGCTGGTTTACCGACTTGAGGAGGTGCGGTTGAAGGCCCTCTTTCCAACGCGACAAACGGGAGCCGAATCGGACATCCGGTTTGCAAGATACGGCTCGCGGAACACGCGCGCAGGAGAGAGAGTGTACCGCGCCCCCGCTCCGCTTGAAAGAGGAGGGCGCGCCCTGCGCGCCCTCAACCCGAGGGCGCGCCCTGCGCGCCCTCAAACTGGGGGCGCGCCCTGCGCGCCCCCGGTCCCTTTGAAAAGAGGGGGCGCGGTCAGTTGCTTTAAATCGGAAATTACCCCGATTAGCACCTTCTAAACTGGGTTTTTGGAAGGTTTCCGGGCGAGGATTTTCACTTATTTGTACCGCGCCCCCGGTTCGGGGGCGCGTTACGTATATCAAGTCGATTTTTAGCAATTTCCGGAAGTTTCCGTCGATTTTTAGCAGTGAGACGCCGAACGCGCCCCCGCCCCCTTTGAAAAAGGGGGGCGCGCAGACCGCGCCCCGAACCGGGGCGCGCCCGCGCGCCCTTCGGTTGAGGGCGCGACGGGGGCGCCCTCGTCTCCTTTGAAACGCGGGGGCGCGGTACACCCAGTTTCTAAATTTTGCACCGTCTCCCTTCCCCTATAAATTGAGGGCCATTCTCAACGAACCAAGGTTGAACCCCGGTGCCTAGCTCGTCCCAAGGTCGTACAAGCTCTTCTCCAAAGCCATCCCGACGTCCAAAGGCGATCCGAAGTCAAGAAACCGATCCCGAGGTGAAGGAGAAGGCTCGATCCGGGTGTTCTTCATCAACCATCTTCATCGACTTCTGGAGAAAATCCGAGGCTTCTTCTGCAAAAGTCTTCAACATACAAATTGTTCCTCTCTTCGTCCTCTTTCGTCCCCAACTGACGGAACTCCATTCCGACTTGCCGTTTGTTCGTGGCGGTTGCTACACTGAGGGCGCGCATCCAGGTTCTGTTTTTGATATCCGCCCACTTTCATAATTTTTACTGACTTCTACAGGAGGATTTCGGAGAAGTCATAAACATAGGAACTCTTCTTCTATGAGTCCTCCGTCTACTCCAACAAACGGCACTCAATTCCGACATCGGGGTCGTCCGTAACATCCTCTGCACCAAAGTCGCGCCAGAAGGGTACCAAGCTACCCGAACCGGCTGTTTTCAACCAACTCGGCTTCAACTCAAGCCAAATCATTCCATAAGCTTTCTAAACTCCATTAATTCTGTTTATTTACTGTTTTAAAGCATATTTTAGTTCATTTACATCATTTTTACATCATCAAAAACACAAAAAAGGGGTTAGGACTCACCCCAATCCGGTGAGTTCGATTCCAATTGCTTCTCTCTCATATTCTCTCTACAGTTACTACACTTCACAAGTCTAACCAAACTCTTCACTTGGTTCATTGTTCTAGTTGCACAGGTTGATCAAGCTAGCATTGGATTGGAGACTCTTCTTCATCGGCCGGCCGAAGAAGAAGAAGGTTGAACTCACATCCCTTTCTCCCACGCTAAGGTACACACGGTCAACTTCTTTTTATTTCCATTACATAAAGCGGAGCCCGCGGCTCCTGGCGACCACACTTTCTTTTTATTCATGTTCTAAATTCATATCCTCCTCCCTCTCCTCCCACATGACCCGAACCATCTCCGGTGCTCGAGCGACGCCGTGAGATGAAAGTTCGGGGATCAATGTGAGTGTGGGACCGAGGTGAGGACATTTTACCGCTTTCCGAGTGTTTTCAATTCACTTCCTTTTTTTCCCCAATTCCATCCATCTTTCACCTTCTTATCTTGAGGTGCCGATCCGGAACCCGTTTCTGGAGTCGACAGCCTTTTGGCGACCACGGTGGGACAACCAATGTCTTCAACCGTGCTAGCTTGATTGATCCGTGCAACTAGTTGTTTTCCGACTTGGTTCCCGCGTGAACCGGCTTGTCCTTTACCCTTTTCCATGTCAATTTACTTTTAAAAACTTGCTGATTACTCTTCCTTTAAGATTGTCCCCCATGTGGACTTGATTTCTTGTCTTTAATTTCAGCCCGGTTCCCGCGTGAACCACTTTTCTTCTTATAAACCGGTTCCCGCGTGAACCACCTTTCTTTTCCAACTCGGTTCCCGCGTGAACCAACTTACTTTCAGATCGGTCCCCGCGTGGACCACCCCTTTGCAGCACCTTTAGATTGGCCCCACGTGGCCCTCCTTTCCCTTTTCCAATCAAACAAACCGGTTCCCGCGTGAACCACCCATTTTCCTTCAAAAACCGGTTCCCGCGTGAACCACCTTTCTTTTCCAACTCGGTTCCCGCGTGAACCAACTCACTTTCAGATCGGTCCCCGCGTGGACCACCCCTTTGCACCAATTAGATTGGCCCCACGTGGCCCTCCTTTCCTTTTTCCAATCAAACAAACCGGTTCCCGCGTGAACCACCCCTTTTCCTTCAAAAACCGGTTCCCACGTGAACCACCTACTTTTCCAAAACTCGGCTCCCGCGTGAGCCACTTTATTTTCAATTCGGTCCCCGCGTGGACCATCCTTTTACTTTTACTTCAGATTTCTCCACACTTGAACACTCCAACACAAGCCGGTTCCCGCGCGAACCACATTTTTAGTTGCTAGTTTCTAGTTACTTGTTTTACTTTCTCATTGCTTATCTTGTTTGCATTCACTTGCTTGACTTATTTAATAGCTTTCATTCATGTTTGCATATTGATTGCTTCTTCTCCTTCTACCCTCCATTTTTCATTTTTGCATTAGCTTTGCATCGGGTACCGGACTCGTTCCGATCCGTAGGGCATTCGAGGCGGGGGCTCTCTCTCCCAACACACCCTCACCCTCCAAACACCTTCTTGGTGGATTCTTACCTCTCTTCTGGGATATTCCTTCCTAGTTGATTTGGTGGTTTCCATCAAGACCTCCGTAAGTCCCCATCCGTGGAGTATTCCTCTCCGCACGATTGGGCCGGTTGTACCACTTCCCCAAAACCCGAAGAACCCAAGTACCTACTCGTGGTGAATGAGTGATAACCTTAGGTCTTGAAGATTGAAGCAATAGGAACCATACCCAATTTGAGTGAACAATTGCTAACAATCTATCTAATTTAAGGTTTCAACCCAATAATTGTCGAGTAGTCATTTTAAAACCTCGTTTGCATAACTTGCTTGCTCACAACAATTGAAAACAACCAAAAAAAAATTCTCTCCTTTCAAAACACCTAAAACAAAAAAACAAAAAAATCCCTTTAAATTTTGTGTTCAACTTGCTTGCCAAACAACCAAATTGAAACCAAATCAAATCAAACAAACAACCATAACCAAACAAAAAAAACTCTCTTTGCGTTTACACCTTTCATTTGCTTTCTTTCAACCATTTTGTAAGGGAATTTGACAGGATGCCCACTCTAAGGTCCGGAAGACACATCGGGATGTCGGACTACTGCGGCCAAGAAGAGGAGTACGAGATGGGTCACTACGAGCTTCAGCAATCCATGGTCCAACCAGATGGCCATGTTAATGCCGTGATGGAACCTGAGGTCCAAGATCCCGCTCACCGATCCACTTCACATATTATAGAACAAGCTCTCAAGGATCTATCTCTTCACCTTGATCCCGAGGCCTTTGCAATTGTCCAATATGCCACTAAGGGCAAGATGCCCACCAATCAAGCTCCGATCGAGGGAAATCAAGCCCCTCACCACCCCAACCGGCAGTTAGGCCCTTGATCATCTCTTCTCCTGGGCAACCTTGCCGTGTCTCTACTCACCCCGTTGTGGGGCATTCACACAATTCTGCACCAGTTCCTGTTTCCAACCCACCTCTTCCAACCCAATCAAGTAAACACTTTGCTCCCGCGGCTCAGGGATCCAGCCTCACCCAGGTGTTAATGAACAAAATCAACCAGATGGATGAGCGCTTCGAAGAGATGAGGCACCGCCTCGCTTCTAAAGCCATCCCCGAAATCTCTCGTCCCATCTTTCCCGCCCTACACCTTCCTCCTTCGTAGATACCAGTCTTCCAACGTTACAACGGGACTGGTAATCCTTTCAACCATCTAAAGAGCTTTCTCTATGACTCCTCATTCTGGAAAAATGACCGCAAAGCCCTTGCCTTCCTATTCCGTCGGTCATTGGATGGATCCGCCCTTGACTGGTTCTATTCTCTTGATTCCATTGAGGCGGCGGATTTCGACATTGTTAAGACGAAGTTTCTACAGAGGTACAAGGATAGGGTGGGGCCAGCCTGCTCGATAACTGACTTAATTGCTGAAAAGATGAGGCCGGATGAGGACTTTGCCCGATTTGCTGATCGGTGGAGGGGAATGGCTGAGAGGCTTGTGGATACCATCTCAGAGGGGGAGCAGGTGAGGATGCTCATTGGGAACACAACGCCTAACCTTCGCAACCTTCGACCTCCAAACCCACTTTAAGGATGCATCCATGATCAACCCGTTCGACACCAAGCCCCGTAATACTAGAAAGCCTACACCGGTAGGACCCACCACCGAAGGGGTAGTAAATAATGAGAGCATCAATGCCATGGGTAACCAGGGTGGGTACCGTCAAAGCCAATACCGTAACCCACCACCCAATCAACAATACCGCCCAGCCCCTCAACCAACTCCTCAGCCACAGCAACAACTTGCATACAACCGAGCACCACCACAGCAACCCACCTACAACCGGGCGCCCCAGCAACCAAATGCCTACAACCGAGCGCCTCAACAACAACATGTCTACAACCGACCACCACCACCACAACAAGCCTACAACCAAGTGCCACCACCAGCCAACCGACTTAGGAGGGGGGGACCCAAGAGAGAATACTACCCTCAACTGCCATTCCCCCTCGTCGACATTTTCAATGCATTGATGGCTGAACAAGAAGCTAGAGCTTCCAAAGGAGAGAGAAGGGTGGCCGGCAAATGTTGACATGACAAAATACCGCGCTTACCATCGGTATCCCGGGCACACGGTGGATGTCCGTTTCCGCTTAAAGATTACATTCATGACCTCAACGATCAGGGAAACATTGACTGGGCACAGATGGGAGAGTCTATACAAGCCATGAAGGCACGGCAGAATCAACCACGGCGACAACAAGCACAACAGCAGCCCGGCCTGGGCATAGTCCAAGATCCGCTCCCGGTACATGCACCCATACAAGCACCGGCACCAGCACCACCAAACCAACGACTCGGCCTCGTCCACTCCGCCATCGAGGAGTCAACCCACCATTCCCAGGGTTGGCAGGTCGAGGATCAAATCACCTCCATGCCCGCCATACCGACCCCACCTACAAACCGCACCATACTCTCCATACCGAGAGCTGCCCCCAGCCCACAAACTATCCAAACACCACTACCCTCACCAACCATTAACCCTCCACGACGCTTAATCATTAGACCGCCACCCGTCTCCCAACCAGCACCCCAACCATCACCCCAACCTAACCCACCAACCACCATTAATCCTCCACGGCGTCTAATCATTAGACCGCCACCAACACCCCGTACATCACCTAATCTACCAATCACCGCCACCCCACGACCCCTCATCATTAGACCATTACCACCAACACCCCAACCATCACCCAACATACCGGCCTCCACCAATCCACGACCCCTCATCATCCGATCCTCACCACCCCTCCCTACCACGGGCTCCTCAACCTACCAACCAACCCTACCATCACCATCATCACCACTTCGCCCTTCCATGCTGGCGCCGGTACTTCGTAGCGGGAGGATGTTCCAAAGGGTCTTCCCCCAGGTCGGGATACAACCACAGGAACAGGCAGAAGAGGAGGTGGTGGAAGAACCGTTGCCCGGCACGGTATATGACCTATTGAAGCACTTGGATAAAATGTCGGCGCGGATTTCAATTCTGGAGTTGATAAAAAGGTCGAAGAATCACCAGGACATCTTGCAACAATACTTGCAGCGGGTCATGGTCAATGAGGACCTCCCGCCTGAGAAGATCATTACCGTCCTTACCCCGAGGAGTGAACATCCGGCACTCACCTTTACACAGGAGGAGTTGGCACGGCCAGAGATCAGAAAGTACGCCTTGCGCGTTGCAGTAGTCATCCGAGGCGTGGAGATCAAATCCTGCTTGATTGACACCGGAGCATCCATAAATGTCATGCCGCCAGAAACATTGCAACTTTGCGGCATCTCCGATGAAGAAATCGAGCCTTCTGCCGTCACGGTGACCGCATATGACAACTCCCGGAAGCCGGCACGAGGGGTGGTTACATTGAAAGTAGGGCTCGGGCCGTGTGCTGTCACCGCCGAGTTTCACGTTCTAGAATTAGACCCTACATTCAAAGCTATTTTGGGACGCCCGTACCTTGAGGCAATAGGAGCTGTTGCCTCCACTAATCATCAGTGTCTGAAGTTCCCATACAAGGGCCAGGTGATCAAAGTAACCAACATCCCCATTCTGAATGACGTGAATGACCCCTCTTCTGCACTACCAATATCAAAGTCTGTCCAGCCGTTGGTTTCAACTACAGAGCTACCCGAGGTCATGGTGTTGACGACGCCTCCAGATACCGTTGCATGGCGGATGATGAAGGGGATGGGCTATCAGCCAGGAAAACGGTTTGGAAAGGACCTGCAGGGGGTTGTGCACCCCATTGAAGCCGTACGAAGACCAAAGAGACACGGGCTTGGCTATGAGCCCGCTTCACTCCGCGGATGGTCTACCGGCCAAAAAATGCCATGGGACTCCAAAAATTCTTTATCAAAGGGGAGACCATGATGATGGCCGGGGACAAAGAGGAAGAACCAGTCAAGAGGAAGAAGGTACCAGAGCAAGAGGAGGAGGTGGACAACCTGAGTACATCTTTGGCTCGGTTGTTCATAGAGGAGG
Source organism: Cryptocoryne crispatula var. balansae (assembly GCA_036172225.1). Classification (NCBI taxonomy): domain Eukaryota; kingdom Viridiplantae; phylum Streptophyta; class Magnoliopsida; order Alismatales; family Araceae; genus Cryptocoryne; species Cryptocoryne crispatula. The sequence continues at coordinate 20,476,667 of CM069925.1, forward strand.
TAGAACCAGTCAAGGGCAAGTCCATCTCTAAACAACTTGTCCACTCGAACCCACCTCCAAACAACATCCCGCGTGAACCGTATCCTACGGTCACGTATTTCAAAATCCTCACTCTCTCCCTCTTAGATTCACTTGATGGGCTATCTAGCCCAATTCCCACTTCTGGGCCAAAATGGCCACCTGAACTAATCAATGGGCCTGAGAGCCCATTCAACTCTTCTTACTCCACTGGGCTTCTATGCCCATCCAACAAACATGGGCCCGCGTGCCCACCCGTCGGGCCCACGTGCCCTTTAGATTTATTTTCTTGCTTTGGGCCCGCGTGCCCACCATTTGGGCCCACGTGCCCCTTAGATCTTTTCACCAGCTTTGGGCCTATCTGCCCATTTCTTGTCATCATCGGGCCCGCGAGCCCATTTTTCTTCCCTTTACTTAAGCTTTCTATTTCTTCTCGAGCCCCATCGGCTCATTCCCTTTTTGTTATTGGAAATACCCAAAACACCCAAAAAAAAACGTCCTCTCGCAAACTCAGTTTTCCATCGAGGAGACGTCGCTACTTGTCTCGGAGGGTGCTCCCAACCAGGGACCCCTCTTCTCCAACTCACTGATCGATCTGCTCGATCCTTCACCCACTGTTAATACCACCTTTTCAATTCCGTCTTCTTTAGGAGTAGGATAGGAAAGAAGAAAATTCGAGGTAAACGTGTGCCAGAAAGATATCTCCAACAAATAGCTCAAAAATGCAAGGAATGTGCAAGGCTGCCAAGGTTTTTGGAAAATGCTATCCAGCTTAATGAGATCCAATATGAGGATGAATTCAATGTAGATCATACACTCGGGAGTTTACGAGGTCTTATCAGAAAAAGATACTGATTTCGAGGATGGAATTGAGGACTTGGCTGATGCGTATACATCTGGACTTAAAAGATTTGAAGAACCATTAGCCACGGTGGATGAACCGACAAAAGAATTGAATCTCGAAACACCGGAAGATCCCAAGACAATCCTCCTAAGCGCAAACCTCACTCCCACTGAGGAACAGAGTTTGATTAAGATTTTGGAAGAATATAAGGACACGTTCGCATGGACATACGAAGACATGCCGGGGTTAGACAACTCGTTAGTTGAACATCGTCTAACTTTGAAACCTGGAGTTACCCCGGTCAAACAAAAATTAAGGAGATTCCACCCTGATGTTGCACTTAAGATGAAAGAAGAGGTCGACAAGTTACATCAAGCAAGATTCATCAAGGTCGTCCTTTATCCGCAATGGGTGGCAAACATAGTCCCTGTCATGAAGAAGGATGGCCGAGTTCGGATCTGTATAGACTTCAGGGACTTGAACCGAGCGTGTCCTAAAGATGACTTTCCTCTACCTCATATTGACGTACTAGTTGATAACACTGCTGGATTCGAGATGTTGTCGTTCATGGATGGCTATTCTGGATATAATCAAATCCGATTGGCCGAAGAGGACCAGGAGAAGACCTCGTTCACCACACCTTGGGGAACCTACTGCTATGTCGTCATGCCCTTTGGACTGAAGAATGCTGGTGCTACCTATCAGAGGGCAATGATGGCTATCTTCCATGACATGATGCATACCCTTGTAGAGGTGTACGTGGATGACCTGGTCGTTAAGTCCAAAAGCCGAAAAGATCATCCTGAAGTGTTAAGAAAGGTCTTGCAAAGGGCTAGGGAATATAAATTGAAGATGAACCCAAAGAAATGCACATTTGGAGTATCCTCAGGAAAACTATTGGGGTTCATAGTGAGTAAAAGGGGCATAGAGATCGACCCAAACAAGGCCAAGGCAATCATTGGTATGCCTCCTCCGAGAAATATGAAAGAACTTCGAGGACTAATCGGGAGGCTACAGTTTGTCCGCCGGTTCATCTCACAACACTCCCAAAGGTGTAAACCTTTCTATGAGTTGACCAAGGCGGGGGCCGAGTTCAAATGGGATTCGAAGTGCCAGGATGCATTCGATGGTTTGAAAAGGTACCTGGCTAGTCCCCCTGTGCTTAGACCACCAGTCCCTGGCAAGCCCTTAGTTTTATATATCTCGGTTTTGGAGAATTCTCTTGGGGCAGTCCTTGCACAAGTTGATGAAGAAGGGAAAGAGAGGGCAACTTACTATTTGTCAAAGATCTTTGATCCATGCGAGCAGAAGTATACTGTAGTGGAGAAGACCTGTGCTGCACTAGTCTGGGTAGTTCAGAAGCTTAAACACTATTTCTTAGCTCATGAGGTCAATCTTATTGCCCGCATCAATCCCATCAAATTCCTTCTGGAGAAAACTGTTCTAACTGATCGGTTAGGTCGTTGGCGAGCTTCCTTTCTCGGTTTGATATCACCTATGTCCCCGTAAGGCGATTAAGGGCTATGCCATTGCCGAACATCTAGCCCATCACCCTATACCCCTCTTTGACCCGGTCCAATCGGAGCTCCCGGATGACGAACTAATGTTGATCCGATCTTCCCACCTTTGGACATTATATTTTGACGGGGCTCGAATTCACACGGTAAGGGAATAGGAATCGTCCTTCTATCACCCGAGGGTGTCACCATTCCACAGCATTTCAGCTTGACTTCCCAAAGAACCAACAATATAGCCGAATATGAAGCCTTGCCGGCCGGCCGGAGGCCGCTCATTTCTATGGTGCCACGGAATTGAGGGTGATAGGTGATAGCCAACTAATCCTCCGCCAAGTCCTAACCAAATACCGAACTTCTCATCCAAACCTCAAACCTTACCAAGAACTCACCTCTTGCTACATCAAACTCTTTTCCAAACTCACTTTTGTCCATGTTCCTCGAGCTCAGAACATCCTTGCTGATGCCCTTGCCTCCTTAGCTTCATCCCTATCAGTCCCGCTAGGTAGACAGGTGCGGACTATTCATGTCCGTAGAAGGTCGATGCCAGCGATTAAGGATGGGCGATTTCTAAAAGTCAAGGAGAGATTTGGTAGAAAGGAATATCTAGAGCAGAAAGAGGAAGTTTCTCTAGTCGAGTTGGAAGAGTTAGATGAGGGTGAGAGGCCTTGGTTTGATGAGATCGCAAGGTATTGTCAAGATCAGACATATCCACCTGGATCAAATGCAAAAGAAAAGAAGGCCATCAGGAGAGTATCCCAGAGGTATACCATCCTAGGAGGGGTGCTCTACAAGAGGAGCCTGAGCGGAATTTTATTGAGATGCGTTGATGAAGAAGAGGCAGAAGTGGTGCTTAAGGAAGCACATTCCGGGGTCTGTGGGGGCCATGTCAATGCTCAAGCTCTTGCCAAGAAAATCATCAGGCAGGGGTATTATTGGCCAACCCTAGAAGAGGATTGCTCCATCTTTGTCCGGCACTGTCATTCTTGCCAACTCCATGCCGACAAGATTCATTCTCCCGCATCTTCCCTTCATCCTATTCATGCCCCATGGCCCTTCGCCATGTGGGCTTTCGATATCATTGGCCCTCTAAGTGATCTTAACTCTGAAATCCGTTCCAAATCGTTCATCCTGACGGCAACAGAGTACTTCACCAAGTGGGCAGAAGCGGAAGCGTTCGTGGAGATCAAGGCATCAACACTGTGCTCCTTCATCAAACGCAACATCATCGCCAGGTTCGGGATACCCAGCGACATCGTCATCGACAACGGACCGCAATTTCTCTCTCAAGATCTGCGTGATCTTTGCAACAGGTACCGCATCGCATTGCATCATTCATCTCCTTATTACCCGCAAGGCAATGGTCAAGCAGAAGCCACCAACAAAACTTTGATTAAAATCATCAAGAAAACCTGTAAGTCTAGCAAGTTCGCGGACTGGCCAGATAAGCTTGTAGATGCCCTATGGGCTTATCGTACTTCTGTATGGACCCCCACTGGTCAAACCCCGTATGCTCTCGCATATGGGATGGAAGCGGTGGTCCCGTACGAAGTGCTCCTTCCATCACTCCGAGTTCAACTCGATAGGGACATCCCTGTCGATGAGAGGCGAGACTCTCTCCTTGCACAACTTGAACTCCTAGATGAAAGAAGGTTGGCCGCTTCCGAGCATGCCCGGACTTATCAGAACCGATTGAAAAGGTTTTATCAAAAGAGGGTGGTAGAGAGAAAGTTCGAAATCGGTGAGATGGTAGTTAAACGTATATTCGTTAAGCCGGGTGGTCCCCGCTCCAAGTTGCAACCTAACTGGGAAGGGCCTTTTGTTATAACTGAAAAATATCCAGCCAATGCATATGAGCTAACCAATGCCGATGGAGAAAAATTGAACCATCCATGGAACGGCGTTTACCTCAAAAAATATTTTCCTTAGAAAAGAAAATGGAGAATCTCTAGTATGATATCAAGTCATCGATCCAAGGGTGTTAGCTAGAAGACAAGGGTAGACATCACCTTGCACACACAACACCTCCCGATCCCAGAATCTAGATAGCCCAACACTCAAGAGAGGCAAGGCAGAACCCTGAAGGCGGAAAGGAAACCTTACCCTATTCTCTTCTATTCGGTCCAAGATAGGTGAAGGGGACTAGAGGAGGATAGTATCGAAAATGCCCGCCGCCTTAGTAGGAGGCCGTCTCGTAGGGTGCAAAAGGGTGCCAAAATATGGGCAATGAACCCCACATGTTTAAACAAATATGGGCCTGTCTGAATGAGTACCTGAAAGAATAGAAAATGAAGAAAAAGGCACCAAAAGATGGGCAATGACCCCACAGGTCAAAGACTTGTCTAAGTAAGTGCCACATGTAGAAAAGACCCGAAGAGGCCGAACCCCAACGGGCAATTTGGGCATGAGTAGAGAAACCCTCCTCAACATCCCCAAATCCTATCAAAGACTTCCTCTATTATTCTTCCATCTTAAAACCCCTAGGGTAGGGTAAACTGTCCAAACTCAGGGGGAATCCAAACCGATCAAGAGAAGAGGGCAAGAAAGATTCTGGGTAGGGAACCTTATTCACACGTGGTGCTTATTGCTTGAATCTTGATCAACACTCAAAGATCGATGAATGGTCTCAATACTGGCACATTCTTCACAAAATCCAAAAAAAATCAAATATTTTCAAAAAAATAAAAAATAAAATAAAAAAAAAATCAAATATTTTCAAAAATCTGAAAAAAAAAAATCAAATATTTTCAAAAATTCAAAAAAATTGAATATTTTCAAAAAAAAAAAAAAAAAAGAGTTGAATATTTTCTAAAATGCATCATCTAGCTTGGCATAACCTTGATTTTTGCCTTTGCTAGCATTCATGTTTATTTTTATGTCTTGCATGTTTCATTTCTGCATCGCATATTTATCTTGATTAATCACCCCATTAAGAGGGCTCCTCCCTTTGACCTGAGTCAAAGTTGGCCATAATAGGCAAAGGGATGAGTCGTTGTGAAGATCTAATCCTCTTTTATCAAGTGTTTTCAGGGACTTTAAAATAAGAGGAGAAGGTTCTCTCAACGACAGGTAAGTTCTCTTAACTATTTCATTTCGGTCATTTAGGTTACTACACCTTGTTAAGAAGGCTCCTCTCTTTGACCTAAGTCAAGGCATACAGCAATAGGCAAAGAGATAAGCCACGGTGAAGATTTAATCCCTTTTATTAAGCGTTTCAGGATTCTGAGATCAAGAAGGGAGCAACTCTCGCCATAGCAGGTAAGCACTCTTAACTTTTACCCTGTCTGTCATTTTGTTCATATTACCTTGTTAATAAGGCTACCCCCCTTGACATATAAGCAAGGCAAGACAACAATATGCAAGGGGGTAAGCCATAGAGCAGATTTAACCCTTCTATTAAGTATTTCAGGAAAGAAACACAAGTCAAGGAGGGGTGAGAATCTCGCCAACAGGTCAAACAACATTGAAACAATAAGTGCTATGACAAGGAAGAAAAGCAGCTACAACACTAGAAGAAAAGCTAAGCCTACTACAGAAATCAGTGCCTGCTGCTACCCCCTCCAGGAGAATGACCATGCGGAGGAGGCATGGTAGCCGTGTCCGCCAAAGCCGCCGCAGCCGCCTCATTACGGCGACGCTCGGAAGAAGTGGCCGAGAACGCGTAAGCACCGTGCTCGTGGCTCGGCTCGGCCACTCGCCCCCGTCGGCTCCGCCCGTGGTGACCCCGACTACGAGCAGCGCCGCCACTCCGGTGCGTGCCACTCCGATGGGAGCCGCTCCGATGGGTGAAACTCGGCTCGGCCGTGGAGGGATGCCCCGGCGGTAAACCCGCAATGTCGCCTCTCGCCGCCGACAAACGAACATGTGCTGCGGGTGCATCCGCTCCCGAGAGATCGCATGGCTCGGCTATGCCGGCGCTCCACCTCGCGCATGGCTCTCTCATGCTGAAGGCGGAGATCGAGAGACGATCATCCGGGAACGAAGATCGGCCGGGGCGTACCGCAATGTCTCCACCTCGTACTCCAAGGACCGGATACGGGAGGACAAGCTACTCGAAGCTCGACAACCCGGAAGAAGAGGAAGTATATGAACCAAGAAAAATCAACAACCAAAATAGACAACAATGAAAGATACCTCTGCCTCCTTGGTCGTCAGGGCCTCTCTCGCCTCACTAAGATGCTGGCGGAGCTCAGCCACCTCTTCCCTCGACAGAGAAGGAGGTGAACCCTCAAAGACGAGCCTTCCGCTGTGAACAGAAGGAAAACACATCAAAGCAATCATATGTTGAGAACACAAATGAAGGACAAAAGCAGTGTCTACCTCAGTCTCCAGCATGCCACGAAGAGTGGCCACCTCCTGCCGAAGGTCAACAATCTCCAGCTGTTGGCGTAACAATAGAGCCCGAGCCTTCTGAAATGACATGAAGGTCAGAAGAGAACAATTACACAGAATCAAAAGAAAGAAAGAAGCATTTACCTGACCCTCTGGAACAAACAAGTGGCCATACGCCTCCGCGTATCGGCGAAGGTAGTCTCGACTATCCTCTGCCCAGCCAAAAATTACCTCGCCGCCTTCATGCCACAAAGTGATCGAGGCGTGGTACCTCTCCACCCAGTCCACGGGGAGGAGAAGGCGTCTAGGACGAGCACCAACTAAGGGAAGAGGAGGAGGAGGCTCCACCCGATCCTGCTCCAGACCGTGGGCGCGTGCCGAGCATCGTAGCCTTAGTGGCGCCAGCTCATTAACGCACAGAAGAAGTAGATCGCGGCCGAAGACACGACCAGCGTGGGCAATCCAAGGCTGGAGATGGTCATCGGTCACGAGATATGGCCTCCAACACACACCGTGAGAAGAAAAATGATCATTATTATTTCAACGGGGGATATTGATACACAAATTAAAGACATACCTCAGTGTGTGGGAAACGGAGAATCTGTGAACGAATCGAAGCCAGCTGGCTACGATGGCCCCCAGTAGGGCGGAGGGGCTCCCAACGAGCCATCAAGGGGAAGAGGTCGGGGTAGGACTGCTGTGCCCGACCGAGGGGGAAGTAGAGGTAGCTCCAGACCTGTAAAAGGCACAACTCGTCAGAGCAAAGCAGAGCAATACAAGTGTACAAGAAAGGAAAGCTGCTAAAAGACACCTGCAGAGAAGGAGAGAAGCCCGCAACCGAAACAACCCGCCTCGGGCTGGAGGCCACAGAACAAATGGGCGAGCATCGCTGCCCCCACGCGTACGTACCAACCTCGCTCCAGGTCGGCAAGCAAAGGGAGGAACCGCAGATGAATGCGGTCCGCCTTCGAGCCCAACAGAAGGCGCCCGAAGAAGAAGAGGAGGAAACGGCGCAAGTCTACGTCCGCCTCCAAGGAGCCAGGTAATCCGGTAAATGCCGCTGCAGCCTGGCCGACCATGCGGCAGAAAAAGCTGTCCTGGCTCTCGCCACGGACACGCTCGGCATCAACCAAGCCTACCATCTCACCAGCCTCTAGTCTGGCGATGGTGCGTAGGCCATCCTCTGGGTCGAACTCGGGCTCATATGCGAAGAGGGCCCGGAACTCCCGCGAATAGTCGGAAGAGGTAGCACACACCACCGGCCTACCGTAAACTCGAAGACCGGTGATGTGTGCAACATCCTCTAATGAGGGCACCATGTGCCCCCATGGGAACAAACACAAAGGAGTCTCGGGTCCCAGACTCACGGAGGACCTGCACCGGTGGTAGGTCCTCCCAAAAGGAGTCACCCGGAGGATGGGCCCAAACCCCATCTCCTCTAACCGAACCTCGCCGAAAGTCCGGTAGGCCTAGGTAGGCAGCATGCACCGGGTCCCACGAGATCCGAGATTTTATCCGGGCCTGCAATAAAATCATTTCATTAGTTCACTCAATTATTATTGTCAAAATGCAAAGGAGCTAATCATTAAGTGCAGGAAAAGAAAATGTACCTCTCGGACTGCCGGAAGCTCGGGCTCCTCGGAATCGGAGTCGTGGCGGCGAACATGTCTCGGCATCTGTGCCAAAGGGGAAGTTGACATTAAACATTGTTACATACTTCTTTTTTATTTTATTTTAAAGAAAAAAAAAAAAATTCTCAGCCGAACGCGCCCTCCTCTCCTTTGGAGAGGGAGGGGGCGCTCAGAGCGCCCTCCATTTGAGGGCGCGCTGAGCGCGCCCTCATTATAGGGGCGCGCTCTGCGCGCCCCTACCCAGAGAGTAAAGGGAGGGCGCGCAGACCGCGCCCTCCTATTGGGGGCGCGGTCTGCGCGTCCCTGAACCGGGGGCGCTCTCAGCGCGCCCCCGGTCAGAGGGCGCGGTCAACGTTTCGCGTTGACCGCACCCTCTCACCTGCTCGATTCTTATTTCCATGATAACTTCGTCAATTCAACTCGGAATCGCGTAAAATTTGAACCAAATCAAAGAGCATAACCTGATCTACATTTTTTGTAACAGGGGCACTAACCTTTGACGGCGTCTCGGACTCCGGATCTGAGTTGGAACTCTGGAGCTTCTGGCGCGAGGAGAGATGGTGTGCAGGTGGAAATGAGATATTCTTACCTCCACGGGGTATTTATAGAGAGTAAAAATGTGAAAATGGGAGAAATTTGAAAATATCACCCAAGATTCACAAAATCGAGCTGATCGCAACGCCACCGAAAGAATTCTGATCTGATGCACGGTTTGCTCAAAATAATTTTGTGAAGAAAAATTCTTTTTAAATTCTCATCAAAAATCCCTCTTTTCACATAACTTTGAATGTCTCAATTCCTAAATTAGCTAAACATATTCATATTTTTTATCATCAGCAGCTAACATTTTTCAGGGGTCAGGAGAAAATTTTATACATTTACTAGTCAGAAATGGCTGAAAATGTATTTTTCAGGAGCAAAATTGATAAAAATGGCGAAAATTTCAGAAAGCGCCAAGCTGTTCAAAAAATCAAGCCGATCAAGGAGTCACCGAAAGAAAATTCATCAGACTCACGGTTTGCTCTGAAAAATTACCTAAAGAAAAAAGGCATGTTAAAACCTTTCAAAAATATCTTGTTTCATGTTAAAAAATATTCAAGGTGTTGAAAAATAACAAGGCATATTCATCATAATTGTCAACATTTGTCTTGCATTTTTCCGAAACAAGGTAAATTTATTTTGAATTTTCGCTCAAACTTGCTATAAATAATTCATTGTTTATTCAAAATAAAAACAACATGGCTGACAAGTTAAAGCAGGAAAAGAAGACTCTCAGGCAAGTAGAAGCTTCAACGCGGAGATGTAGTGGCGCTTCCGGTCAGGGTCCTCCTCAATCAGGAGGCCTGGGCGGCACACCCGACTCGTCTCCCACAAGGCAACGGCTGAGATCGCCTCCTCCTCGTCATCCGCAGAGCCAAGCTGCCTGCCCTTGATAGGTGGCGGTGGGACAGCTTGGGCAACTCGTACCGAGGCAAGCCGATCTGGGAGTGGCAACGGTGAGCGTTGTACAACACAAAGGCCGAACTCCGTAACCGGCGGAGATCAACGCCGGCACAAAGCACACTGGAAGTCCTTCGCATCAAGGAAGCAGAAGAGTGCAAGAAGCTAGAACGGTTCATGGAGGCAAAGTGAGCACGCCAGTCCGGCCTTTTCTTCACTGATGCACACCTATTGGCGACTCTCTCGCCGAAGCCAAGCGCATCGGCATATGGAAACAAGGGGCTGCGGCGGAAGAGCTGCGACCTGGTGGCCACCTCACCGGCTGGATCGAACTTAAAGTGAAGATCGGCCCAGCAAGCAAGTAAAAGCGCACTGCCGAAGGGAGGACGACCCACGCAAGCTGCGGACAGTCCGCAGTACAAGTAGCCCAAAACTGAAGGCCCCAACCGCGCACCGGTCCAGATGCCGCGGATGCACGAGAGTTGATCAACCTCTAGGAAACCATCCTCCGCAGGAAACAAGAACACCGCGGCAAGGCAAGCCGCGAAACTCTTTGCACCGCGCAGAATCCGGTCCTCGTCCGGACCAGAGCCGTCGAAGAGAGATCGTCCAAGCCACCAACTTGGGAACGCCGATTCGCTTGCCGGCCAACAAGGTGCTCATCTGCCGACCCTCGACAAAATCCTGCAAGAATTCCAAGCAAGAGAAAGGTCCTGAAGGGATGAACATACCTTCAGTTTCTCCCTTCTTAGTCCGAGGGAGGCCGAGAAGGAGCTCTGCTTCTTCAAGAAGAACTGTACACTCAAAGCTGCCAAACACGAACGTATGAGTGTCGGGATGCCACAACTCAACAAGAGCTCCCATCAAACCGAAGTCAAGGGAGTAGCCTGAATATTGCTTGGCATGGATCAAGAGCCCGGTTAAGCCCCAATCTCGAAGAATTGCTCTGACCGACAAGCCGAGGACGTCAAGCAAGCCGGAAAGCCGGGGAGGAGAGCAATACCGGCGAGGCCCAGGGAAGTTTGGGTAATCCTACACCCAAACGGGAGGTAAGAGAAAATCTTTTTTAAGGAAAAGAAGAAGAAAATGGTTGAAAGCTAAAATTGGCAGAGAACTTACCTAGTCGGCGCCGATTCGGCCTTCGGATGCCCCGGGATGCTTGAAATACCTCGAACCGAGCCAACACGCTGCTTTTTCAAAGGAGGAGCCATCCTGGGTGTTGTTAGGACGATTTGGTCGTCCTAAGAAGAGTTTATATAGAGAAAATCGGTCCCGATTTGAATCGGATTCGGATCCGATCAAAACAGAAACTGGGATCGAACGCGCCCCCAAGGTGGGGGCGCGCAGGCCGCGCCCCCTAAACTAGGGCGCGCTGGCCGCGCCCCCAAACTGAGGGCGCGCAGGCCGCGCCCTCGGTTCGGGGGCACGTTCGGTCAAATTTTTGAAAATTTCTCAAAAAAAAAAATTTTTTTCAGAAAAATTCCAGAAAAATTTGTAAAATCAAATACATTTATGTTTGATCTTTGTTAAGGATGAGTGAACATTATTGTTCATTCGGAACTAACATTTTGGTGAAAGACAGGAATTGCTCGCGGAAACGAAGGAATGGACATGGGAAACCCCCATAACTTGCCGACTAGCATATATGTCGCTAGTCGTGTATTATTATCTTATGCATTAGTTGTTGAAGACCATGAGCATAGAGAAGACTTGACCCGAGATCCCCTTCATCAAAATCTACGACGGTCGGGTCGTCTCTAATGCTCACGGATAAGCCAAAGTTGTGCTGTGAGGGACGATAGTTCCCGAATGGGTATCTTGACCTCATAGACAATCTATATCTTCAACTATTTGATGTACAAGTTTTGTTTTATTTTCTTGAGCCCAACATGCATCATGTAGCATTAATTGCACTACATTTTGTTTTGTCATTGCATGCATCTTCACCTTATCACCCTCTCGATCATTCTAAATCCCACCGTGTCATTCACCATATTCTCTAGTCCCACCAACCTCTCTAATATCCCACCGTGTCTATTAATCCCACCGTGTTCGGTAACCACTTTGTCCCCGAAATCTTTTCACCACAGAGGCCATTGCAACTTCTTTTGCTACTTATCCCACCGTGGCAGCCATTTCGTCCTCGCCAAGGACCTTCAATTTTGATCAGGACTTGCACTGTCATTATCTTCACGGTCTATGCTTAAACATTTGCCTTTCGGAATTTGAGATCATTCCATTCCGAATTGAATCTTGTCTCTTGGAAGACTTAAATGAATCAGAGAGCCCGAATGTGCTCGATTGGTATTCTTTTACTTTTTCAAAACAAATCTCTTTAAATTTTAGCCCATCACAGTACAGGAACACCGCAAAGATCGGGTTACCGGCTGATGATGAACCTACGAACCCATGTTTCGGGGACTCCCCACCGCGTTGGGGGTTGGCTATCCTTCTCTCGTGCCAATGGCACATCTTTTACCAATCGAACATAGGAAGACTTGATGAAACATGGCGGTTAACCAGGAGACTTGAGGAGATTCGTCTTGCCGAATCTGGTCGTTAAGCGTGTCTATATCTACACCTTGATGCCACCTTTTCAGTCCATCGCCATTTCGCTCCACTACATTCCACTACGATTCATCTTGCTTCGCTACGCTTTCTCTACGTTTCACTTCGCTCCGCTACATGCCATTCCCTTGCAAAGCCGACATCAAGGCGAGGCAAGCTGTAGACACGCCAAATTGGCTAGATTCGGAGCCCTAGACTCTTATTCCTTAGGCGAGATCTTTCATCTGACCGTTATCTGATCCGGAGTACCTCGTGGTGGTGGGCTATGGCCATGGGTGGTGCCCCTTGCAAGTTGAGAATGGACCAATGTTTTCCGGAATATTACCGTAACCTTCAAGCGAGAGCCGCATGTGAACCGTAAAAACACGATGCCTGCTCAATGACCGATCTTGAATGGTTCATAATTGAAGGTCTCGGGAGTCCCGCATGTGTTCCGTAACATTCAGGGTTTCCGAGAAGTCATTTCGGTAGGCGTCGGTCAATGACGGCTTTCGTTACGGCTTTTTCGATCTGTGCTGACACGGCTATCCCGGACCACATGTTAGGCCTTTCCGGTCATCACCGGGTCTTTTCAGGTCATCCGGGCCGATTCTAGCCATATATTTTATCAACCAGGGCTATAAGGCCGGTTCGGTCAATTTTAGGGTTTCGCGGCTTTTACGGCTTTCGATTCACGTTTACCGGGTTAATCTCAGATTTTTCGATGACTTTGGATTGTCCGATCGTACCGGACTTGTTCGGTCATCATTTCAAGTCATCCCGAGTTGACCCGTGATTTCTCGACCGGAACCGTGCTCTTTCGGATCTTCGCTCTGGGTTTCGGCTTTCCGCGAGAGGGTAAACCGGTAGAAAGCCCCGTACGAACATATCGGGAGTCATGCGGCTGGTTTACCAACTTGAGGAGGTGCGGTTGAAGGCCCTCTTTCCAACGCGACAAACGGGAGCCGAATCGGACATCCGGTTTGCAAGATACGGCTCGCGGAACACGCGCGCAGGAGAGAGAGTGTACCGCGCCCCCGCTCCGCTTGAAAGAGGAGGGCGCGCCCTGCGCGCCCTCAACCCGAGGGCGCGCCCTGCGCGCCCTCAAACTAGGGGCGCGCCCTGCGCGCCCCCGGTCCCTTTGAAAAGCGGGGGCGCGGTCAGTTGCTTTAAATCGGAAATTACCCCGATTAGCACCTTCTAAACTGGGTTTTTGGAAGGTTTCGGGCGAGGATTTTCACTTATTTGTACCGCGCCCCCGGTTCGGGGGCGCGTTACGTATATCAAGTCGATTTTTAGCAATTTCCGGAAGTTTCCGTCGATTTTTAGCAGTGAGACGCCGAACGCGCCCCCGCCCCCTTTGAAAAAGGGGGGCGCGCAGACCGCGCCCCCGAACTGGGGGCGCGCCCTGCGCGCCCTTGGGTTGAGGGCGCGCCCTGCGCGCCCTCGTCTCCTTTGAAACGCGGGGGCGCGGTACACCCAGTTTCTAAATTTTGCACCGTCTCCCTTCCCCTATAAATTGAGGGCCATTCTCAACGAACCAAGGTTGAAACCCGGTGCCTAGCTCGTCCCAAGGTCGTACAAGCTCTTCTCCAAAGCCATCCCGACGTCCAAAGGCGATCCGAAGTCAAGAAACCGATCCCGAGGTGAAGGAGAAGGCTCGATCCGGGTGTTCTTCATCAACCATCTTCATCGACTTCTGGAGAAAATCCGAGGCTTCTTCTGCAAAAGTCTTCAACATACAAATTGTTCCTCTCTTCGTCCTCTTTCGTCCCCAACTGACGGAACTCCATTCCGACTTGCCGTTTGTTCGTGGCGGTTGCTACACTGAGGGCGCGCATCCAGGTTCTGTTTTTGATATCCGCCCACTTTCATAATTTTTACTGACTTCTACAGGAGGATTTAGGAGAAGTCATAAACATAGGAACTCTTCTTCTATGAGTCCTCCGTCTACTCCAACAAACGGCACTCAATTCCGACATCGGGGTCGTCCGTAACATCCTCTGCACCAAAGTCGCGCCAGAAGGGTACCAAGCTACCCGAACCGGCTGTTTTCAACCAACTCGGCTTCAACTCAAGCCAAATCATTCCATAAGCTTTCTAAACTCCATTAATTCTGTTTATTTACTGTTTTAAAGCATATTTTAGTTCATTTACATCATTTTTACATCATCAAAAACACAAAAAAAGGGGTTAGGACTCACCCCAATCCGGTGAGTTCGATTCCAATTGCTTCTCTCTCATATTCTCTCTACGGTTACTACACTTCACAAGTCTAACCAAACTCTTCACTTGGTTTATTGTTCTAGTTGCACAGGTTGATCAAGCTAGCATTGGATTGGAGACTCTTCTTCATCGGCCGGCCGAAGAAGAAGAAGGTTGAACTCACATCCCTTTCTCCCACCCTAAGGTACACACGGTCAACTTCTTTCTATTTCCATTACATAAAGCGGAGCCCGCGGCTCCTGGCGACCACACTTTCTTTTTATTCATGTTCTAAATTCATATCCTCCTCCCTCTCCTCCCACATGACCCGAACCATCTCCGGTGCTCGAGCGACGCCGTGAGATGAAAGTTCGGGGATCAATGTGAGTGTGGGACCGAGGTGAGGACATTTTACCGCTTTCCGAGTGTTTTCAATTCACTTCCTTTTTTTTTCCCCAATTCCATCCATCTTTCACCTTCTTATCTTGAGGTGCCGATCCGGAACCCGTTTCTGGAGTCGACACTTCAATCTTCAAGACCTAAGGTTATCACTCAATCACCACGAGTAGGTACTTGGGTTCTTCGGGTTTTGGGAAAGTGGTACAACCGGCCCAATCGTGCGGAGAGGAATACTCCACGGATGGGGACTTACGGAGGTCTTGTTGGAAACCACCAAATCAACTAGGAAGGAATATCCCAGAAGAGAGGTAAGATTCCACCAAGAAGGTGTTTGGAGGGTGAGGGTGTGTTGGGAGAGAGAGCCCCCGCCTCGAATGCCCTACGGATCGGAACAAGTCCGGTACCCGATGCAAAGCTAATGCAAAATGAAAAATGGAGGGTAGAAGGAGAAGAAGCAATCAATATGCAAACATGAATGAAAGCTATTAAATAAATCAAACAAGTGAATGCAAGCAAGACAAGCAATGATAGAGTAAACAAGTAACTAGCAACTAACAACTAAAAGGTGGTTCGCGCGGGAACCGGCTTGTGTTGGAGTGTTCAAGTGGGGACAAATTTAAAGTAAAGGTAAAAGGATGGTCCACGCGGGGACCGAATTGAAAATAAAGTGGCTCACGCGGGAGCCGAGTTTTGGAAAAGTAGGTGGTTCACGCGGGAACCGGTTTTTTGAAGGGAAAATGAGTGGTTCACGCGGGAACCGGTTTGTTTGATTGGAAAAAGGAAATGAGGGCCACGTGGGGCCAATATAATTGGTGCAAAGGGGTGGTCCACGCGGGGACTGATCTGAAGGTAAGTTGGTTCATGCGGGAACCGAGTTGGAAAAGAAAGGTGGTTCACGCGGGAACCAGTTTTTTTTTGAAGGAAAAGGGGTGGTTCACGCGGGAACCGGTGTAAGAGTTGACAAAATGAAAAGAGAGCCACGTGGGGCCAATCTAAAGGTGTTGCAAATGGGTGGTCCACGCGGGGACCGATCTGAAAGTAAGTTGGTTCACGCGGGAACCGAGTCGGAAAAGAAAGGTGGTTCACGCGGGAACCGGGCTGAAATTAAAAACAAGAAATCAAGTCCACATGGGGGACAATCTTAAAGGAAGAGTAATCAGCAAGTTTTTAAAGGTAAATTGACATGGAAAAGGGTAAAGGACAAGCCGGTTCGCACAGGAACCAAGTCGGGAAACAACTAGTTGCACGGATCAATCAAGCTAGCACGGTTGAAGACATTGGTTGTCCCACCGTGGTCGCCAAAAAGCTGTCGACTCCGAAAAGGGGTTCCGGATCGGCACCTCAAGATAAGGTGAAAGAAAGATGGAATTGGGGAAAGGGGAGTGAATCGTAAGACACTCGGAAAGCGGTAAAGACTCCTCACCTCGGTCCCACACTCACATTGATCCCCGAACTTTCATCTCACGGCGTCGCTCGAGCACCAGAGATGGTTCGGGTCATGTGGGAGAAGAGTGAGGAGGAGATGAAATTAAAACATGAATAAAAATAAAGTGTGGTCGCCAGGAGCCGCGGGCTCCGCTTTATGTAATGGAAATAGAAAGAAGTTGACCGTGTGTACCTTAGCGTGGGAGAAAGGGATGTGAGTTCAACCTTCTTCTTCTTCGGCCGGCCGATGAAGAAGAGTCTCCAATCCGATGCTAGCTTGATCAACCTGTGCAACTAGAACAATGAACCAAGTGAAGAGTTTGGTTAGACTTGTGAAGTGTAGTAACTGTAGAGAGAATATGAGAGAGAAGCAATTGGAATCGAACTCACCGAACTGGGGTGAGTCCTAACCCTTTTCTTTTGTATTTTTGATGATGTAAAAATGATGTAAATGAACTAAAATATGCTTTAAAACAGTAAATAAACAGAATTAATGGAGTTTAGAAAGCTTATGGAATGATTTGGCTTGAGTTGAAGCCGAGTTGGTTGAAAACAGCCGGTTCGGGTAGCTTGGTACCCTTCTGGCGCGACTTTGGTGCAGAGGATGTTACGGACGACCCCGATGTCGGAATTGAGTGCCGTTTGTTGGAGTAGACGGAGGACTCATAGAAGAAGAGTTCCTATGTTTATGACTTCTCCGAAATCCTCCTGTAGAAGTCAGTAAAAATTATGAAAGTGGGCGGATATCAAAAACAGAACCTGGATGCGCGCCCTCAGTGTAGCAACCGCCACGAACAAACGGCAAGTCGGAATGGAGTTCCGTCAGTTGGGGACGAAAGAGGACGAAGAGAGGAACAATTTGTATGTTGAAGACTTTTGCAGAAAAAGCCTCGGATTTTCTGCAGAAGTCGATGAAGATGGTTGATGAAGAACACCCGGATCGAGCCTTCTCCTTCACCTCGGGATCGGTTTCTTGACTTCGGATCGCCTTTGGACGTCGGGATGGCTTTGGAGAAGAGCTTGTACGACCTTGGGACGAGCTAGGCACCGGGGTTCAACCTTGGTTCGTTGAGAATGGCCCTCAATTTATAGGGGAAGGGAGACGGTGCAAAATTTAGAAACTGGGTGTACCGCGCCCCCGCGTTTCAAAGGAGACGAGGGCGCGCAGGGCGCCCTCAACCCAAGGGCGCGCAGGTGCGCCCCGGTTCGGGGCGCGGTCTGCGCGCCCCCCTGTTTCAAAGGGGGCGGGGGCGCGTTCGGCGTCTCACTGCTAAAAATTGACGGAAACTTCCGGAAATTGCTAAAAATCGACTTGACATACGTAACGCGCCCCCTAACCGGGGGCGCGGTACAAATAAGTGAAAATCCTCCCCCGGAAACCTTCCAAAAACCTGGTTTAGAAGGTGCTAATCGGGGTAATTTCCGATTTAAAGCAACTGACCGCGCCCCCGTTTTTCAAAGGAACAGGGGGCGCTCAGGGCGCGCCCCCAGTTTGAGGGCACGCAGGGCGCGCCCCCGGGTTGAGGGCGCGCAGGGCGCGCCCTCCCCTTTCAAGCGGAGCGGGGGCGCGGTACACTCTCTCTCCTGCGCGCGTGTTCCGCGAGCCGTATCTTGCAAACCGGATGTCCGATTCGGCTCCCGTTTGTCGCGTTGGAAAGAGGGCCTTCAACCGCACCTCCTAAAGTCAGTAAACCAGCCGTATGACTCCCGATATGTTCGTACGGGGCTTTCTACCGGTTTACCCTCTCGCGGAAAGCCGAAACCCGGGGCGAAGATCCGAAAGAGCACGGTTCCGGTCGAGAAATCTCGGGTCAACTCGGGATGACTTGAAATGATGAACGAACAAGTCCGGTACGATCGGACAATCCGAAGTCATCGAAAAATCTGAGATTAACCCGGTAAACGTGAATCGAAAGCCGTAAAAGCCGCGAAACCCTAAAATTGACCGAACCGGCCTTATAGCCCCGGTTGATAAAATATACGGCTAGAATCGACCCGGATGACCTGAAAAGACCCGGTGATGACCGGAAAGACCTAACATGTGGTCCGGGATAGCCGTGTCAGCACAGATCGAAAAAGCCGTAACGAAAGCCATCATTGACCGACGCCTACCCTGAATGTTACGGAACACATGCGGGACTCCCGAGACCTTCAATTATGGACCATTCAAGGTCGGTCATCGAGCAGGCCTCGTGTTTTTATGGTTCACGCACGGCTCTCGCTTGAAGGTTACGGCATTATTCCGGAAATCTTCGGTCCATTCTCAACTTACAAGGGGCTCCACCCATGTCCTTAGCTCATGTCCACGAGATAATCCAGATCAGATAATGGTCAGATAAAAGATATCGCCTATGGAATAAGAGTCTAGGGCTCCGAATCTAGCCAATTTGGCGTGTCTACACCTATAAGGGACGAGATGAATGATCCTACTTTTACACTCCTTGGTTTGTCAATACAACCCCAGATCTCAATGGGAGATTTACCAGAAGTCAGATGTATGACCGCCTCTCTACCCGACACAGTGGGATGGCGGATGATGATGAAACTAGGCTATCAGCCTGGAAGAGGTTTAGGCAAGGATCTTCAAGGAATCACTCAGCCGATTCAAACTGTGAAAAGGCTACACAGGCAGGGGTTGGGATATGAAGAGGATTCCATCCCAAGTTGGATCTTCCAGCCAGGATATGCCATGGGACTCCACACCTTCTTTATCAAAGGGGAGATCATGATGATGGCTGAAGATGACAAGAGTTTCACTACAGTTGTCAAGAGAAGGAAGGCTCCAGATGAAGAAGAAGACTTGGAAGACCTATGCTTATCTTTGACTCGTCTGTTTTCAAGTGGGGAAGAGCACCGGGAACCACTCAAGGGTAGACCAATCTTGAATCATCTAGTTAAACATGTTACCCAAGTCAAAACCATTCCACGAGGCCCAAATACAACAATGCCATGTTTGAACCTCGTACCATTGTTTCTAGATATTTTGGATGGGCTTCAGGGCCCACTTACCCACTTTGGGCCCATGTGCCCTCTTCAACCTTCCACTCTTATTGGGCCTGCTTGCCCATTTGCTTCCCTCATCAACTTCAGAACTGAGGGCTTTTCCCAACATGGGCTCACATGCCCATTTATTTTTGAAATCGGGTCCACGTACCCGTTTACTTTTTTCATCAGTTTTGGACCCATGTGTCCACTTTCTGTTACCATTAGGCCCACGAGCCCCTTTTTACCTTTTATTCTTAAGTTTTTCTCTCTGGTAATTCAGTCAGTTTCCAGCAAACCTCGAGTCATGCTGACTCATTCTATCTTTTTACTTGTAATTTCCAAAAAATAAAACGTCTTCTCTGAAACTCACATTTCCATCGAGGAGACGTCTCTACTCATCCCAGAGGGTGCTCCCAATCAGGGATCCCTCTTTTCTGAATCATTAATCGATTTACTCGATTCTCCCTCTAATGTAAATACCACCTTTCCAGCTTTATCTTCAGTAGGTCAAGTTAGGTTAGGAAATAGAAAATAGGAAATAGGAAATAGGAAATAGGTATCTGCAACAATTGGCACAGAAATGCGTAGAGTGTGCAAGGCTGCCAAACTTTTTAGAGAATACCATCCAGCTAGATGAAATCCGGTATGAGGATGAGCATAACATAGATCGTACTTTGGGAGTATATGAGGTAGTATCAGAGAAGGATCCCGAATTTGAGGATGAAATCGAGGACTTGGCTGATGCATATACATCTTGACTTAGAATATTTGAAGAACCATCAGCCACAGGGAATGAACCGACCAAGGAACTGAATTTAGGAACCCTTGAAGATCCTAAGACTATCCTCATTAGTCCAAACCTCACTCCCTCAGAAGAACAGCGTTTGATCAAAGTTTTAGAAGAATATAAGGACACGTTCGCATGGACATATAAAGACATGCCGGGATTAGATAATTCATTGGTTGAACATAGATTAACGTTGAAACCTGGAACTACCCCGGTTAAACAAAAGCTCAGGAGATTCCACCCTGATATTGCACTCAAAATGAAATAAGAGGTCGACAAACTACACCAAGCAAAATTCATTAAAGTTGTCCTATATCCGCAATGGGTGGCTAACATAGTCTCTGTTATGAAGAAGGATGGACGAATTCAGATTTGTATATGAGTCATGATGAAAAATTAATCATCTTTGCTAAGTGTTTGCAGGGGCTGAAGAAGCAAAAGAGAAGGGCCATTAGGTACAATTTTTCTGAAAAAAAAAAAATTGCCTCAGGGTGCTTGTGCCCTCATCTGGGGGCACATGGCCAGGTGCCCCACCCCAGGGCGCATGGCCAGGTGCCCCCGATCGGGGGCACATGGACCAAAAAATTCAAAAAATTCAAAAAAATTTCAAAAATTCAGAAATTGTTCAGAATGTTAAAAATGACTTTTTTGCTAAAGGAACCATCATCAAAAACTTTGTTTTGACCTCTAAATGATGGTTCTAATAGTGAAAACTTCAGTTGTTCATTTCAAGACAATATGCTTTATATGACAATTTCGTCTGTTGGGTACTAACCAAAAATGTGCAGGCAACCTTTTAAGTCCTAACAGGTGAATTGATGAGATCAGTGTTCTGGAAGGAATGTCATGCCAACCTTGTGGCGAAAAGAGAGGAAGCGCCACCCAACTGAACGTTATCATGGTGCTATATTACAAAGATTGGACCAGAGATGCTGATGAATCAGGCAGTTGATGCAAGATGATAGACCACGCATGAGGACTTCACTTAGCTTCACATCAATCTCACATCATCACCAGCATTCCATTTTTACTCTTCACATCACTCCTGCTATCTGTCACCTAGTTATGTTAGGTCCATTTGATACGTATTATATGCATTAATGTTGAAGACCATGAGAGTGAAAATGATTGGGCCCGAGGTCCCCTTCAACAAAATCTACGACGGCTTGGTCATTTCTTCACACTCACGGATAAGCCAAAATTGAACATTGGAGGGACGATGGTTCCTAATCGGGTTTCTTGACCTCCAATAGACAATCTATATCTTCAACTATTTTCTACATAATTTTCTATGTTTTCACATCCATTTCCTTTTCATTCTTCATCATTCTCAATTTTATTCCTTCATGTTTTATTCCTTTCTTTTTTGTTCCACCATGTTTTATTCTGTCCTTTCTTTTATCGCACCGTGTCTTTTATTTTACCCACCGTGTCATATTTGTCAGGCCATTGTTTCTTCTTTCCCATCACTCTATGTTAGTCCCACCATTATCTTTCAATCTCACTATGGCTTAAGTTTGTTTTGTCATTTTCCGAATACTTGATTTTCTGCTAGAGCGTGATTCATGGTTTTCACGATACCCGAGCAATTTTGTTATGCTTAAAACGAACCCTTTATGAACTTGAGATTATTCCACTCAGAATTAAACTGAGTATTTTTGTAAAACTTGAATGAACTTGAGATTCCAAATATGATAGATTGGTATTCTTTTCATTTTAAGATCAACTTCTCTTTAAAAACTTTAGCCCATCACAGTACAAGAACACCGCAAAGTTCGGGTTGCTGACTGATGATGAACCTATGAATTCGAGGACTCCTCACCACGCTGAGGGTTGGCTACATCATTTATCCTTTACCATTTACTTTTTCATCTCTTGTGCCAAGGGCATGTCTTTTACCAGTCAATTATATGAGGTTTTGATATAACATGAAAGCGATCCAGAGTACTCAGAGAGATTCATTTTGTTGGATCAGGTAGATAAGCGTGTCTATATCTACACCTTGATGCCACATTTTCAGTCCATCATCATTCCATTCTGCTACATTCATATACGTTCACTTGCACTTCATAACAGTTCACTACGAATCACTCCGCTTCATTACATGCCACTCCCTTACAAAGCCGACATCAAGGCGAGGCAAGCTGTAGACACGCCAAATTTTCCTAATTCAGAGCATAAAACTCATGCTTTATAGGGTAACATGTGTGATTGACCTTAGAATGATGCCGGGTCTTTTAAATTTGATTTGGAGCTTTGCCGAACGAAATCGGATGTTTTCCGAAGTTTTCCGCAAAAGCCATAATTTCCGAACGAAAGTCACACGTAAATCGTGAAAACACGGAAGTTGGCTGAATGACCAAGCATTGAAGGTTATGGTCATATTCACACCCCGGACAAGTTTTGTTGCATACCGTGCCTTTCCGGTTTGCCGTCGGAGTCATTTTGACCTGTATCGGATCTTCTGTTCACTACCCTAACTTACGGACAAAATTCTGATGTTTTGGATGGTTTTATGGCTTATCTGATGCTATATAAAGCTTCTTCGGCCTGTTATCTTTCCAATGCAACAAACGGCATCGAATTCCAAGTTCGGGAGTGTTCGTAATGGCTTCCGGAAGAGTGACGCACAAAAACAGTCCCATGCGCCCGGGTTCCTGGTCACATGCGCCCGGGACCCAAGGCACGTGCCCATGCACCCTACCAGTGCGGCACGTGACCTCGTGCCCTCACTTCAGGGCACATGCGCCCTACCCTTGAGGCACAAGGGAACCAGTTTTTCACCGGGACTCTACCACAGAACCGATCGACAGGATAAGACCATTTTTTTCGGGAACAGTGCCATGTGCCCCCACTGGGAGGCACATGCGCCCCTCAGTGGGGCGCATGCGCCCTGCACCAGGGCATATGCGCCCTGGGGTAGGGCGCAAGGTGGCCTTTTTTTTAGCCCGGATGAGACTGTTCGTTCTCCTATAAATTAACTCTGATTCTGGTCATTCCATGGGCAGGAGCACGACCCCCCAGGCATCTCAAAAAGTCCATCCACCCTCCTGCTTTGATTTTGTGATTTTTAGAGAGATAATTTCGAGTTTTTAGAAAGAGAAAAGTTGGTTCAAGAGAGAGGAAGGCTGCTCTGCAGATGATCAGCCAGGTCTCTCTTCTTCGGCCTCTACAGTAGCGTGTGGACGTCTTCTGCCCGAGATCTCTTCATCAAAGTTCTTCCTCTCCAAGTCTTCTTCAGTTTTCAATTAAAGGCACTTGATTACGAGGTCGGAGCTGGTCATGACGAGCGCAGAAGCAAAGTCGCACCTGACAGATCCTGGACTGCTGCTCGGCTGTTTCGACAGCACAGATTTAGCTATATCTTTCTCTATTCAATTCAGAATCTTTCTGTTCTTTTTCTTATCTCTTTGTTTAGTAATTATCCATCCTCCTATAATTTTTTTGCATTATTTTTAGTCTGTTTATCCGAAAATAAAAAAAGGGGTTAGAGATAACCCGAATCCGGTCAGTTTCTAGGCAATTGTGTGTTTCATGTTATTTTCCTTACATATACTCCACTTTGTCTAGTTCTAATTGCCTATTTAACTTGTTTATTTGTCTAGTTGCATAGAATATCATGCACCCACACGTTGAGGACTCTTCTTCATCGGCCGGCCGAAGAAGGAGAAGCTTTAAACTACATTCTTCACGCTAAGGTACACACGGTCATCTTTCAATCTTTATTTCATAAATCGGAACCCACGGTTCCTGACGACCACATGTTTTAATTTTATACTTTTCATACTCCTCCCACATGACCTTAATCATCTCTTTGGTGATCGAGCGACACTAAGGGATGAAAGTTCGGGGATCAATGTGAGTGTGGGATCGAGGTGAGAGTTGCTTTCCGTGCTTTATTCCTTTCTTTTATCATCCCCTCTTGAGGTGACGATCTGGGTTCACGGACTTCGCTGAAAAAGAGAAGGCCCCGTCAAATTTTCAGAGTCGACAGCTTTTTCGGGAACAGTGCCATGCGCCCCTTTCAGGGGGCGCATGCGCCCCTCAGTGGGGTGCATGCGCCCTGCACCAGGGCGCAAGGTGCCTTTTCTTAGCCCGGATGACACTGTTCGTTCTCCTATAAATTAACTCTGATTCTGTTCATTCCAGAGGCATGAGCACGACCCCCCAGGCATCTCAAGACGTACAACCACCCTCCCGCTGTGATTTTGTGAATTTTAGAGAGATAATTTGAGTTTTTAGAGAGAGAAAAGTCGGTTCAAGAGAGAGGAAGGCTGCTCTACAGGTGATCAGCTAGGTCTATCTTCTTCGACCTCTAAAGCAGCGTGTGGACGTCTTCTGCCCAAGATCTCTTCATTACAGTTATTCCACTCCAAGTTTGACTCATTATACAATTGACGGCACTTGATTCCGAGGTCGGAGCTGGTCGTGACGAGCGCAGAAGCAAAGTCGCACCTGGCAGATCCTGGACTGCTGCTCGGCTTTTTCGACAGAACAGATTTGGCTATATCTTTCTCTATTCAACTCAGAATCTTTCTGTTCTTTTTCTTATCTCTTTGTTTAGTAATTATCCATCCTCCTATAATTTTTTTGCATTATTTTTAGTCTGTTTATCTGAAAATTAAAAAGGGGTTAGAGATAACCCGAATCCGGTCAGTTTCTAGTCAATTGTGTGTTTCATGTTATTTTCCTTACATATACTCCACTTTGTCTAGTTCTAATTGTCTATTTAACTTGTTTATTTGTCTAGTTGCACAGAATATCATGCACCCACATGTTGAGGACTCTTCTTCATCGGCCGGCCGAAGAAGGAGAAGCTTTAACCTACATTCTTCACGCTAAGGTACACACGGTCATCTTTCAATCTTTATTTCATAAATCGGAACCCGCGGTTCCTGGCGACCACATGTTTTAATTTTATACTTCTCATACTCCTCCCACATGACCCTAACCGTCTTTTTGGTGATCGAGCGACACTAAGGGATGAAAGTTCGGGGATCAATGTGAGTGTCGGATCGAGGTGAGAGTTGCTTTTCGTGCTTTATTCCTTTCTTTTATCATCCCCTCTTGAGGTGACAATCTGGGTTCACGGACTTCCCTGAAAAATAGAAGGCCCCGTCGAATTTTCAGAGTCGACAGCTTTTTTGGGAACAGTGCCATGTGCCCCTTCCAGGGGGCGCATGCACCCCTCAGTGGGGTGCATGTGCACCAGGGCGCAAGGTGCCTTTTCTTAGCCCGGATGAGACTGTTCGTTGTCCTATAAATTAACTCTGATTCTGGTCGTTCCAGACGTATGAGCACGACCCCCCAAGCATCTCAAGACGTCCAACCACCCTCCTGCATTGATTTTGTGAATTTTAGAGAGATAATTTGAGTTTTTAGAGAGAGAAAAGTCGGTTCAAGAGAGAGGAAGGCTGCTCTGCAGGTGTTCAGCTAGGTCTCTCTTCTTCAGCCTCTACAGCATCATGTTGACGTCTTCTTCCCGAGATATATTTATTAAAGTAATTCCTCTCCAAGTCTTCTTCATTATACAATTGACGGCACTTGATTCCGTGTTCGGAGCTGGTCGTGACGAGCGCAGAAGCAAAGTCGCACCTGGCAGATCCTGGACTACTGCTCGGCTTTTTTGACAACACAGATTTGGCTATATCTTTCTCTATTCAACTCAGAATCTTTCTGTTCTTTTTCCTATGTCTTTGTTTAGTAATTATACATCCTCCTAAAATTTTTTTGCATTATTTTTAGTATGTTTATCCGAAAATAAAAAAAGGGGTTATAGATAACCCGAATCTGATCAGTTTCTAGTCAATTGTGTGTTTCATGTTATTTTCCTTACATATACTCCACTTTGTCTAGTTCTAATTGTCTATTTAACTTGTTTATTTGTCTAGTTGCACAGAATATCATGCACCCACACATTGAGGACTCTTCTTCATCGGCCGGCCGAAGAAGGAGAAACTTTAACCTACATTCTTCACGCTAAGGTACACACGGTCATCTTTCAATCTTTATTTCATAAATCGGAACCAGCGGTTCTTGGAGACCACATGTTTTAATTTTATACTTCTCATACTCCTCCCACATGACCCTAACTGTCTCTTTGGTGATCGAACGACACCAAGGGATGAAAGTTCGGGGATCAATGTGAGTGTGGGATCGAGGTGAGAGTTGCTTTCCGTGCTTTATTCCTTTCTTTTATCATCCCCTCTTGAGGTGACGATCTGGGTTCACGGACTTCCCTAAAAAAGAGAAGGACCCGTCGAATTTTCAGAGTCGACAGCTTTTTCGGGAACAGTGCCATGCGCCCCTTCAAGGGGGCGCATGCGCCCCTCAGTGGGGTGCATGCGCATTGCACCAGGGCGCAAGGTGCCTTTTCTTAGCCCGGATGACACTGTTCGTTCTCCTATAAATTAACTCTGATTCTGTTCGTTCCAGAGGCATGAGCACGACCCCCCAGGCATCTCAAGACGTCCAACCACCCTCCTTCTGTGATTTAGTGAATTTTAGAGAGATAATTTGAGTTTTTAGAGAGAGAAAATTCGGTTCAAGAGAGAGGAAGGCTGCTTTGCAGGTGATCAGCCAGGTCTCTCTTCTTCGGCCTCTACAGCAGCGTGTGGACGTCTTCTGCACGAGATCTCTTCATCAAAGTTCTTCCTCTCCAAGTATTCTTCAGTTTTCAAATGACGGCACTTGATTCCGAGGTCGGAGCTGGTCGTGACGAGCGCAGAAGCAAAGTCGCACCTGGCAGATCCTGGACTGCTGCTCGGCTGTTTCGACAGCACAGATTTGGCTATATCTTTCCCTATTCAATTCAGAATCTTTCTGTTCTTTTTCTTATCTCTTTGTTTAGTAATTATCCATCCTCCTATAATTTTTTTGCATTATTTTTAGTCTGTTTATCCGAAAATAAAAAAAGGGGTTAGAGATAACCCGAATCCGGTCAGTTTCTAGGCAATTGTATGTTTCATGTTATTTTCCTTACATATACTCCACTTTGTCTAGTTCTAATTGCCTATTTAACTTGTTTATTTTTCTAGTTGCACAGAATATCATGCACCCACACGTTGAGGACTCTTCTTCATCGGCCGGCCGAAGAAGGAGAAACTTTAACCTACATTCTTCACGCTAAGGTACACACGGTCATCTTTCAATCTTTATTTCATAAATCGGAACCCGCGGTTCCTGGAGACCACATGTTTTAATTTTATACTTCTCATACTCCTCCCACATGACCCTAACTGTCTCTTTGGTGATCGAACGACACCAAGGGATGAAAGTTCGGGGATCAATGTGAGTGTGGGATCGAGGTGAGAGTTGCTTTCCGTGCTTTATTCCTTTCTTTTATCATCCCCTCTTGAGGTGACGATCTGGGTTCACGGACTTCCCTGAAAAAGAGAAGGCCCCGTCGAATTTTCAGAGTCGACAGCTTTTTCGGTAACAGTGCCATGCGCCCCTTCCAGGGGGCGCATGCGCCCCTCAGTGGGGTGCATGCGCCCTGCACCACGGCGCAAGGTGCCTTTTCTTAGCCCGGATGAGACTGTTCGTTCTCCTATAAATTAACTCTGATTCTGGTCGTTCCAGAGGCATGAGCACAACCCCCCAGGCATCTCAAGACATCCAACCACCCTCCTGCATTGATTTTGTTAATTTTAGAGAGATAATTTGAGTTTTTAGAGAGAGAAAAGTCGGTTCAAGAGAGAGGAAGGCTGCTCTGCAGGTGATCAGCTAGGTCTCTCTTCTTCGTCCTCTACAGCATCGTGTTGACATCTTCTACCCGAGATATATTCATTACAGTTATTCCTCTCCAAGTCTTATTCATTATACAATTGACGGCACTTGATTCCTAGGTCGGAGCTGGTCGTGACGAGCGCAGAAGCAAAGTCGCACCTGGCAGATCCCGGATCGTCGCTCGGCTTTTCGACGAACGTATTTGGCTATATCTTTCTCTATTCAACTCGGAATCTTTCTGTTCTTTTTCTTATCTCTTTGTTTAGTAATTATCCATCCTCCTATAATTTTTTTGCATTATTTT
Organism: Cryptocoryne crispatula var. balansae; assembly: GCA_036172225.1. Lineage (NCBI taxonomy): Eukaryota > Viridiplantae > Streptophyta > Magnoliopsida > Alismatales > Araceae > Cryptocoryne > Cryptocoryne crispatula. Next base: position 20,504,826 of record CM069925.1, read on the forward strand.
TAGTCTGTTTATCTGAAAATTAAAAAGGGGTTAGAGATAACCCGAATCCGGTCAGTTTCTAGTCAATTGTGTGTTTCATGTTATTTTCCTTACATATACTCCACTTTGTCTAGTTCTAATTGTCTATTTAACTTGTTTATTTGTCTAGTTGCACAGAATATCATGCACCCACACATTGAGGACTCTTCTTCATCGGCCGGCCGAAGAAGGAGAAGCTTTAACCTACATTCTTTACGCTAAGGTACACACGGTCATCTTTCAATCTTTATTTCATAAATCGGAACCCGCGGTTCCTGGCGACCACATGTTTTAATTTTATACTTCTCATACTCCTCCCACATGACCCTAACCGTCTTTTTGGTGATCGAGCGACACTAAGGGATGAAAGTTCGGGGATCAATGTGAGTGTGGGATCGAGGTGAGAGTTGCTTTTTGTGCTTTATTCCTTTCTTTTATCATCCCCTCTTGAGGTGACGATCTGGGTTCACGGACTTCCCTGAAAAAGAGAAGGCCCCGTCGAATTTTCAGAGTCGACAGCTTTTTCGGGAACAGTGCTATGCGCCCCTTCCATGGGGCGCATGCGCCACTCAGTGGGGTGCATGTGCACCAGGGCGCAAGGTGCCTTTTCTTAGCCCGGATGAGACTGTTCGTTCTCCTATAAATTAACTCTGATTCTGGTCATTCCAGAGGCATGAGCACGACCCCCCAAGCATCTCAAGACGTCCAACCACCCTCCTGCATTGATTTTGTGAATTTTAGATAGATAATTTGAGTTTTTAGAGAGAGAAAAGTCGGTTCAAGAGAGAGGAAGGCTGCTCTGCATGTGTTCAGCTAGGTCTCTCTTCTTCGGCATCTACAGCATCGTGTTGACGTCTTCTTCCCGAGATATATTTATTAAAGTAATTCCTCTCCAAGTCTTCTTCATTATACAATTGACGGCACTTGATTCCGAGTTCGGAGCTGGTCGTGATGAGCGCAGAAGCAAAGTCGCACCTGGCAGATCCTGGACTACTGCTCGTCTTTTTTGACAACACAAATTTGGCTATATCTTTCTCTATTCAACTCAGAATCTTTCTGTTCTTTTTCGTATTTCTTTGTTTAGTAATTATACATCCTCCTATAATTTTTTTGCATTATTTTTAGTCTGTTTATCCGAAAATAAAAAAAGGGGTTATAGATAACCCGAATCCGATCAGTTTCTAGTCAATTGTGTGTTTCATGTTATTTTCCTTACATATACTCCACTTTGTCTAGTTCTAATTGTCTATTTAACTTGTTTATTTGTCTAGTTGCACAGAATATCATGCACCCACACATTGAGGACTCTTCTTCATCGGCCGGCCGAAGAAGGAGAAACTTTAACCTACATTCTTCACGCTAAGGTACACACGGTCATCTTTCAATCTTTATTTCATAAATCGGAACCCGCGGTTCCTGGAGACCACATGTTTTAATTTTATACTTCTCATACTCCTCTCACATGACCCTAACCATCTTTTTGGTGATCGAGCGACACTAAGGGATGAAAGTTCGGGGATCAATGTGAGTGTGGGATCGAGGTGAGAGTTGCTTTTTGTGCTTTATTCCCTCTTGAGGTGACGATCTGGGTTCACGGACTTCCCTGAAAAAGAGAAGGCCCCGTCGAATTTTCAGAGTCGACAGCTTTTTTGGGAACAGTGCCATGCGCCCCTTCCAGGGGGCGCATGCGCCCCTCAGTGGGGTGCATGTGCACCATGCGACTGTTCGTTCTCCTATAAATTAACTCTGATTCTAGTCGTTCCAGAGGCATGACCACGACCCCCCAAGCATCTCAAGACGTCCAACCACCCTCCTGCATTGATTTTGTGAATTTTAGAGAGATAATTTGAGTTTTTAGAGAGAGAAAAGTCGGTTCAAGAGAGAGGAAGGCTGCTCTACAGGTGATCAGCTAGGTCTCTATTCTTCGGCCTCTACAGCATCGTCTCTACAGGTGATCAGCTAGGTCTCTATTCTTCGGCCTCTACAGCATCGTGTGGATGTCATCTGCCCGAGATATCTGTATTACAGTTATTCCTCTCCAAGTCTTCTTCATTATACAATTGACGGCACTTGATTCCGAGGTCGGAGCTGGTCGTGACGAGCGCAGAAACAAAGTCGCACCTGGCAGATCCTGGACTGCTGCTCGGCTTTTTCGACAGAACAGATTTGGCTATATCTTTCTCTATTCAACTCAGAATCTTTCTGTTCTTTTTCCTATCCCTTTGTTTAGTAATTATCCATCCTCCTATAATTTTTTTGCATTATTTTTAGTATGTTTATCCGAAAATAAAAAAAGAGGTTATAGATAACCCGAATCCGGTCAGTTTCTAGTCAATTGTGTGTTTCATGTTATTTTCCTTACATATACTCCACTTTGTCAAGTTCTAATTGTCTATTTAACTTGTTTATTTGTCTAATTGCACAGAATATCATGCACCCACACGTTGAGGACTCTTCTTCATCGGCCGGCCGAAGAAGGAGAAGCTTTAACCTACATTCTTCACGCTAAGGTACACACGGTCATCTTTCAATCTTTATTTCATAAATCGGAACCCGCGGTTCCTGGCGACCACATGTTTTAATTTTATACTTCTCATACTCCTCCCACATGACCCTAACCGTCTCTTTGGTGACCGAACGACACCAAGGGATGAAAGTTCGGGGATCAATGTGAGTGTGGGATCGAGGTGAGAGTTGCTTTCCGTGCTTTATTCCTTTCTTTTATCATCCCCTCTTGAGGTGACAATATGGGTTCACGGACTTCGCTGAAAAAGAGAAGGCCCCGTCGAATTTTCAGAGTCGACAGCTTTTTCGGTAACATTGCCATGCTCCCCATCCAGGGGGCGCATGCGCCCCTCAGTGGGGAGCATGCGCCCTGCACCAGGGCGCAAGGTGCCTTTTCTTAGCCCGGATGAGACTGTTCGTTCTCCTATAAATTAACTCTGATTCTGGTCGTTCCAGAGGCATGAGCACGACACCCCAGGCATCTCATGACGTCCAACCACCCTCCTGCTTTGATTTTTTAAATTTTAGAGAGATAATATGAGTTTTTAGAGAGAGAAAAGTCGGTTCAAGAGAGAGGAAGGCTGCTCTGCAGGTGATCAGCTAGGTCTCTCTTCTTTGGCCTCTACAGTGTCGTGTTGACGTCTTCTTCCCAAGATATATTCATTACAGTTATTCCTCTCCAAGTCTTATTCATTATACAATTGACGGCACTTGATTCCGAGGTCGGAGCTGGTCGTGACGAGCGCAGAAGCAAAGTCGCACCTGGCAGATCCTGGACTTCTGCTCGTCTTTTTCGACAGAACAGATTTGGCTATATCTTTCTCTATTCAACTCAGAATCTTTCTGTTCTTTTTCCTATCTCTTTGTTTAGTAATTATCCATCCTTCTATAATTTTTTTTCATTATTTTTAGTTTGTTTATCGGAAAATAAAAAAAGGGGTTAGAGATAACCCGAATTCGGTCAGTTTCTAGTCAATTGTGTGTTTGATGTTATTTTCCTCACATATACTCCACTTTGTCTAGTTCTAATTGTCTATTTAACTTATTTATTTGTCTAGTTGCACAGAATATCATGCACCCACACGTTGAGGACTCTTCTTTATCGGCCGGCCGAAGAAGGAGAAGCTTTAACCTACATTCTTCACGCTAAGGTACACACGGTCATCTTTCAATCTTTATTTCATAAATCGGAACCCGCGGTTCCTGGCGACCACATGTTTTAATTTTTTACTTCTCATACTCCTCCCACATGACCCTAACCGTCTCTTTGGTGATCGAACGACACCAAGGGATGAAAGTTCGGGGATCAATGTGAGTGTGGGATCGAGGTGAGATTTGCTTTCCGTGCTTTATTCCTTTCTTTTATCATCCCCTCTTGAGGTGACGATCTGGGTTCACGGACTTCGCTGAAAAAGAGAAGGCCCCGTCGAATTTTTAGAGTCGACAGCTTTTTCGGTAACAGTGCCATGCTCCCCATCCAGGGGGCGCATGCGCCCCTCAGTGGGGTGCATGCGCCCTGCACCAGGGCGCAAGGTGCCTTTTCTTAGCCCGTATGAGACTGTTCGTTCTCCTATAAATTAACTCTGATTTTGGTCGTTCCAGAGGCATGAGCACGACACCCCAGGCATCCCAAGACGTCCAACCACCCTCCTGCATTGATTTTGTGAATTTTAGAGAGATAATTTGAGTTTTTAGAGAGAGAAAAGTCGGTTCAAGACAGAGGAAGGCTGCTCTGCAGGTGATCAGCTAGGTCTCTCTTCTTTGGCCTCTACAGTGTCGTGTTGACGTCTTCTTCCCAAGATATATTCATTACAGTTATTCCTCTCCAAGTCTTATTCATTATACAATTGACGGCACTTGATTCCGAGGTCGGAGCTGGTCGCGACGAGCGCAGAAGCAAAGTCGCACCTGGCAGATCCTGGACTTCTGCTCGTCTTTTTCGACAGAACAGATTTGGCTATATCTTTCTCTATTCAACTCAGAATCTTTCTGTTCTTTTTCCTATCTCTTTGTTTAGTAATTATCCATCCTTCTATAATTTTTTTTCATTATTTTTAGTTTGTTTATCTGAAAATAAAAAAAGGGGTTAGAGATAACCCGAATTCGGTCAGTTTCTAGTCAATTGTGTGTTTGATGTTATTTTCCTCACATATACTCCACTTTGTCTAGTTCTAATTGTCTATTTAACTTGTTTATTTGTCTAGTTGCACAGAATATCATGCACCCACACGTTGAGGACTCTTCTTTATCGGCCGGCCGAAGAAGGAGAAGCTTTAACCTACATTCTTCACGCTAAGGTACACACGGTCATCTTTCAATCTTTATTTCATAAATCGGAACCCGCGGTTCCTGGCGACCACATGTTTTAATTTTTTACTTCTCATACTCCTCCCACATGACCCTAACCGTCTCTTTGGTGATCGAACGACACCAAGGGATGAAAGTTCGGGGATCAATGTGAGTGTGGGATCGAGGTGAGATTTGCTTTCCGTGCTTTATTCCTTTCTTTTATCATCCCCTCTTGAGGTGACGATCTGGGTTCACGGACTTCGCTGAAAAAGAGAAGGCCCCGTCGAATTTTTAGAGTCGACAGCTTTTTCGGTAACAGTGCCATGCTCCCCATCCAGGGGGCGCATGCGCCCCTCAGTGGGGTGCATGCGCCCTGCACCAGGGCGCAAGGTGCCTTTTCTTAGCCCGTATGAGACTGTTCGTTCTCCTATAAATTAACTCTGATTCTGGTCGTTCCAGAGGCATGAGCACGACACCCCAGGCATCCCAAGACGTCCAACCACCCTCCTGCATTGATTTTGTGAATTTTAGAGAGATAATTTGAGTTTTTAGAGAGAGAAAAGTCGGTTCAAGAGAGAGGAAGGCTGCTCTGCAGGTGATCAGCTAGGTCTCTCTTCTTCGGCCTCTACAGCATCGTGTTCACGTCTTCCTTCCAAGATATATTCATTACAGTTATTCCTCTCCAATTCTTCTTCATTATACAATTGACGGCACTTGATTCCGAGGTCGGAGCTGGTCGTGACGAGCGCAGAAGCAAAGTCGCACCTGGCAGATCCTGGACTGCTGCTCGGCTTTTTCGACAGAACAGATTTGGCAATATCTTTCTCTATTCAACTCAGAATATTTCTGTTCTTTTTCCTATCTCTTTGTTTAGTAATTATCCATCCTCCTATAATTTTTTTGCATTATTTTTAGTCTGTTTATCTGAAAATAAAAAAGGGGTTAGAGATAACCCGAATCCGGTCAGTTTCTAGTCAATTGTGTGTTTGATGTTATTTTCCTTACATATACTCCACTTTGTCTAGTTCTAATTGTCTATTTAACTTGTTTATTTGTCTAGTTACACAGAATATCATGCACCCACACGTTGAGGACTCTTCTTTATCGGCCGGCCGAAGAAGGAGAAGCTTTAACCTACATTCTTCACGCTAAGGTACACACGGTCATCTATCAATCTTTATTTCATAAATCGGAACCCGCGGTTCCTGGCGACCACATGTTTTAATTTTATACTTCTCATACTTCTCCCACATGACCCTAACCGTCTCTTTGGTGATCGAACAACACCAAGGGATGAAAGTTCGGGGATCAATGTGAGTGTGGGATCGAGGTGACAGTTGCTTTCCGTGCTTTATTCCGTTCTTTTATCATCCCCTCTTGAGGTGACGATCTGGGTTCATGGACTTCCCTGAAAAAGAGAAGGCCCCGTCGAATTTTCAGAGTCGACAACTTTTTCGAGAACAGTGCCATGCGCCCCTTCCTGGGGGTGCATGCGCCCCCAGTGGGGTGCATGCGCCCTGCACCAGGGCGCAAGGTGCCTTTTCTTAGCCCGAATGAGACTGTTCGTTCTCCTATAAATTAACTCTGATTCTGGTCGTTCCAGAGGCATGAGCATGACACCCCAGGCATCTCAAGACGTCCAACCACCCTCCTGCATTGATTTTGTGAATTTTAGAGAGATAATTTGAGTTTTTAGAGAGAAAAGTCGGTTCAAGAGAGAGGAAGGCTGCTCTGCAGGTGATCAGCTAGGTCTCTCTTCTTCGGCCTCTACATCATCGTGTTGACGTGTTCCTCCCGAGATATATTCATTACAGTTACTCGTCTCCAAGTTTTCTTCATTATACAATTGACGGCACTTGATTCCGAGGTCGGAGCTGGTCGTGACGAGCGCAGAAGCAAAGTCACACCTGGCAGATCCTGGACTGCTGCTCGGCTTTTTCGACAGAACAGATTTGGCTATATCTTTCTGTATTCAACTCAGAATCTTTCTGTTCTTTTTCCTATCTCTTTGTTTAGTAATTATCCATCCTACTATAATTTTTTTGCATTATTTTTAGTCTGTTTATCTGAAAATAAAAAAAGGGGTTAGAGATAACCCGAATCCGGTCAGTTTCTAGTCAATTGTGTGTTTGATGTTATTTTCCTCACATATACTCCACTTTGTCTTGTTCTAATTGTCGATTTAACTTGTTTATTTGTCTAGTTGCACAGAATATCATGCACCCACACGGTGAGGACTCTTCTTTATCGGCCGGCCGAAGAAGGAGAAGCTTTAACCTACATTCTTCACGCTAAGGTACACACGGTCATCTTTCAATCTTTATTTCAAAAATCGAAACCCGCGGTTCCTGGCGACCACATGTTTTAATTTTATACTTCTCATACTCCTCCCACATGACCCTAACCGTCTCTTTGGTGACCGAACGACACCAAGGGATGAAAGTTCGGGGATCAATGTGAGTGTGGGATCGAGGTGAGAGTTGCTTTCCGTGCTTTATTCCTTTCTTTTATCATCCCCTCTTGAGGTGACAATATGGGTTCACGGACTTCGCTGAAAAAGAGAAGGCCCCGTCGAATTTTCAGAGTCGACAGCTTTTTCGGTAACATTGCCATGCTCCCCATCCAGGGGGCGCATGCGCCCCTCAGTGGGGAGCATGCGCCCTGCACCAGGGCGCAAGGTGCCTTTTCTTAGCCCGGATGAGACCGTTCGTTCTCCTATAAATTAACTCGATTCGGTCGTTCCAGAGGCATGAGCACGACACCCCAGGCATCTCATGACGTCCAACCACCCTCCTGCTTTGATTTTTTAAATTTTAGAGAGATAATATGAGTTTTTAGAGAGAGAAAAGTCAGTTCAAGAGAGAGGAAGGCTGCTCTGCAGGTGATCAGCTAGGTCTCTATTCTTTGGCCTCTACAGTGTCGTGTTGACGTCTTCTTCCCAAGATATATTCATTACAGTTATTCCTCTCCAAGTCTTATTCATTATACAATTGACGGCACTTGATTCCGAGGTCGGAGCTGGTCGTGACGAGCGCAGAAGCAAAGTCGCACCTGGCAGATCCTGGACTGCTGCTCGGCTTTTTCGACAGAACAGATTTGGCTATGTCTTTCTATATTCAAATCAGAATCTTTCTGTTCTTTTTTCTATCTCCTTGTTTAGTAATTATCCATCCTCCTATAATTTTTTTGCATTATTTTTAGTCTGTTTATCTGAAAATAAAAAAAGGGGTTAGAGATAACCCGAATTCGGTCAGTTTCTAGTCATTTATGTGTTTGATGTTATTTTCCTCACATATACTCCACTTTGTCTAGTTCTAATTGTCTATTTAACTTGTTTATTTGTCTAGTTGCACAGAATATCATGCACCCACACATTGAGGACTCTTCTTTATCGGTCGGCCGAAGAAGGAGAAGCTTTAACCTACATTCTTCACGCTAAGGTACACACGGTCATCTTTCAATCTTTATTTCATAAATCGGAACCCGCGGTTCCTGGCGACCACATGTTTTAATTTTATACTTCTCATACTCCTCCCACATGACCCTAACCGTCTCTTTGGTGATCGAGCGACACTAAGGGATGAAAGTTCGGGGATCAATGTGAGTGTGGGATCGAGGTGAGAGTTGCTTTCCGTGCTTTATTCCTTTCTTTTATCATCCCCTCTTGAGGTGACGATCTGGGTTCACGGACTTCCCTGAAAAAGAGAAGGCCCCGTCGAATTTTCAGAGTCGACAGCTTTTTCGGGAACAGTGCCATGAGCCCCTTCCAGGGGGTGCATGCGCCCTGCACCAGGGCGCAAGGTGCCTTTTTTTAGCCCGGATGAGACTGTTCGTTCTCCTATAAATTAACTCTGATTCTGGTCGTTCCAAAGGCATGAGCACGACCGCCCAGGCATCTCAAGACATCCAACCACCATCCTGCATTGACTTTTTGATTTTTAGAGAGATAATTTGAGTTTTTAGAGAGAGAAAAGTCGGTTCAAGAGAGAGGAAGGCTGCTCTGCAGGTGATCAGCTAGGTCTCTTTCTTAGGCTTCTACAGCATCGTGTTGACGTCTTCTTCCCTAGATATATTCATTACAGTTATTGCTCTTCAAGTCTTCTTCATTATACAATTGACGGCACTTGATTCTGAGGTCGGAGCTGGTCGTGACGAGCGCAGAAGCAAAGTCGCACCTGGCAGATCCTGGACTGCTGCTTGGCTTTTTCGACAACACAGATTTGGCTATATCTTTCTCTATTCAACTCAGAATCTTTCTATTCTTTTTCATATTTATTTGTTTAGTAATTATACATCCTCCTATAATTTTTTTGCATTATTTTTAGTCTGTTTATCTGAAAATAAAAAAAGGGGTTATAGATAACCCGAATCCGGTCAGTTTCTAGTCAATTGTGTGTTTCATGTTATTTTCCTTACATATACTCGATTTTGTCTAGTTCTAATTGTCTATTTAACTTGTTTATTTGTCTAGTTGCACAGAATATCATGCACCCACACGTTGAGGACTCTTCTTCATCGGCCGGCCGAAGAAGGAGAAACTTTAACCTACATTCTTCACGCTAAGGTACACACGGTCATCTTTCAATCTTTATTTCATAAATCGGAACCCGCGGTTCCTGGCGACCACATGTTTTAATTTTATACTTCTCATACTCCTCCCACATGACCCTAACCGTCTCTTTGGTGATCGAACGACACCAAGGGATGAAAGTTCGGGGATCAATGTGAGTGTGGGATCGAGGTGAGAGTTACTTTCCGTGCTTTATTCCTTTCTTTTATCATCCCCTCTAGAGGTGACGATCTGGGTTCACGGACTTCCCTGAAAAAGAGAAGGCCCCGTCGAATTTTCAGAGTCGACAGCTTTTTTGGGAACAGTGCCATGCGCCCCTTCCAGGGGGTGCATGCGCCCCTCAGTGGGGTGCATGCGCCCGCACCGTGGCGCAAGGTGCCTTTTCTTAGCCCGGATGAGACCGTTCGTTCTCCTATAAATTAACTCTGATTCGGTCGTTCCGCAGGCATGAGCATGACACCCCAGGCATCTCAAGACGTCCAACCACCCTCCTGTATTGATTTTGTGAATTTTAGAGAGATAATTTGAGTTTTTAGAGAGAGAAAAGTCGGTTCAAGAGAGAGGAAGGCTGCTCTGCAGGTGATCAGCTAGGTCTCTCTTCTTCGGCCTCTACATCATCGTGTTGACGTATTCCTCCTGAGATATATTCATTACAGTTACTCCTCTCCAAGTATTCTTCATTATACAATTGACGGCACTTGATTCCGAGGTCGGAGCTGGTCGTGTCGAGCGCAGAAGCAAAGTAGCACCTGGCAGATCCTGGACTGCTGCTCGGCTTTTTCGACAGAACAGATTTGGCTATATCTTATTCTATTCAACTCAAAATCTTTCTGTTCTTTTTCCTATCTCTTTGTTTAGTAATTATCCATCCTCCTATAATTTTTTTGCATTATTTTTAGTCTGTTTATCTGAAAATAAAAAAAGGGGTTAGAGATAACCCGAATCCGGTCAGTTTCTAGTCAATTGTGTGTTTGATGTTATTTTCCTCACATATACTCCACTTTGTCTTGTTCTAATTGCCTATTTAACTTGTTTATTTGTCTAGTTGCACAGAATATCATGCACTCACACGTTGAGGACTCTTCTTTATCGGCCGGCCAAAGAAGGAGAAGCTTTAACCTACATTCTTCACGCTAAGGTACACACGGTCATCTTTCAATCTTTATTTCATAAATCGGAACCCGCGGTTCCTGGCGACCACATGTTTTAATTTTATACTTCTCATACTCCTCCCACATGACCCTAACCGTCTCTTTGGTGATCGAACGACACCAAGGGATGAAAGTTCGGGGATCAATGTGAGTGTGGGATCGAGGTGAGAGTTGCTTTCCGTGCTTTATTCCTTTCTTTTATCATCCCCTCTTGAGGTGACGATCTGGGTTCACGGACTTCCATGAAAAAGAGAAGGCCCCGTCGAATTTTCAGAGTCGACAGCTTTTTCGGGAACAGTGCCATGCGCCCCTTCCAGGGGGTGCATGCGCCCCTCAGTGGGGTGCATGCGCCCTGCACCAGGGCGCAAGGTGCCTTTTCTTAGCCCGGATGAGACTGTTAGTTCTCCTATAAATTAACTCTGATTCTCGTCGTTCCAGAGGCATGAGCATGACACCCCAGGCATCTCAAGACGTCCAACCACCCTCCTGCATTGATTTTGTGAATTTTAGAGAGATAATTTGAGTTTTTAGAGAGAGAAAAGTTGGTTCAAGAGAGAGGAAGGCTGCTCTGCAGGTGATCAGCTATGTCTCTCTTCTTCGGCCTCTACATCATCGTGTTGACGTATTCCTCCCGAGGTATATTCATTACAGTTACTCCTCTCCAAGTATTCTTCATTATAAAATTGACGGCACTTGATTCCGAGGTCGGAGCTGGTCGTGACGAGCGCAGAAGCAAAGTCGCACCTGGCAGATCCTGGACTGCTGCTCGGCTTTTTCGACAGAACAGATTTGGCTATATCTTTCTCTATTCAACTCAGAATCTTTCTGTTCTTTTTCCTATCTCTTTGTTTAGTAATTATCCATCTTCCTATTATTTTTTTGCATTATTTTTAGTCTGTTTATGTGAAAATAAAAAAAGGGGTTAGAGATAACCCGAATCCGGTCAGTTTCTAGTCAATTGTGTGTTTGATGTTATTTTCCTTACATATACTCCACTTTGTCTAGTTCTAATTGTCTATTTAACTTGTTTATTTGTCTAGTTGCACAGAATATCATGCACCCACACGTTGAGGACTCTTCTTTATCGGCCGGCCGAAGAAGGAGAAGCTTTAACCTACATTCTTCATCCTAAGGTACACACGGTCATCTTTCAATCTTTATTTCATAAATCGGAACCCGCGGTTCCTGGCGACCACATGTTTTAATTTTATACTTCTCATACTCCTCCCACATGACCCTAACGGTCTCTTTGGTGATCGAACGACACCACGGGATGAAAGTTCGGGGATCAATGTGAGTGTGGGATCGAGGTGACAGTTGCTTTCCGTGCTTTATTCCTTTCTTTTATCATCCCCTCTTGAGGTGACGATCTGGGTTCACGGACTTCCCTGAAAAAGAGAAGGCCCCGTCGAATTTTCAGAGTCGATAGCTTTTTCGAGAACAGTGCCATGCGCCCCTTCCAGGGGGTGTATGCGCCCCCCAGTGGGGTGCATGCGCCCTGCACCAGGGCGCAAGGTGCCTTTTCTTAGCCCGGATGAGACTGTTCGTTCTCCTATAAATTAACTCTGATTTTGGTCGTTCCAGAGGCATGAGCATGACACCCCAGGCATCTCAAGACGTCCAACCACCCTCCTGTATTGATTTTGTGAATTTTAGAGAGATAATTTGAGTTTTTAGAGAGAGAAAAGTCGGTTCAAGAGAGAGGAAGGCTGCTCTGCAGGTGATCAGCTAGGTCTCTCTTCTTCGGCCTCTACATCATCGTGTTGACGTATTCCTCCCGAGATATATTCATTACAGTTACTCCTCTCCAAGTATTCCTCATTATACAATTGACGGCACTTGATTCCGAGGTCGGAGCTGGTCGTGACGAGCGCAGAAGCAAAGTCGCACCTGGCAGATCCCGGATCGTCGCTCGGCTTTTCGACGTAACGTATTTGGATATATCTTTCTCTATTCAACTCAGAATCTTTCTGTTCTTTTTCCTATCTCTTTGTTTAGTAATTATCCATCCTCCTATAATTTTTTTGCATTATTTTTAGTCTGTTTATCTGAAAATAAAAAAAGGGGTTAGAGATAACCCGAATCCGGTCAGTTTCTAGTCAATTATGTGTTTGATGTTATTTTCCTCACATATACTCCACTTTGTCTTGTTCTAATTGTCTATTTAACTTGTTTATTTGTCTAGTTGCACAGAATATCATGCACCCACACGTTGAGGACTCTTCTTTATCGGCCGGCCGAAGAAGGAGAAGCTTTAACCTACATTCTTCACGCTAAGGTACACACGGTCATCTTTCAATCTTTATTTCATAAATCGGAACCTGCGGTTCCTGGCGACCACATGTTTTAATTTTATACTTCTCATACTCCTCCCACATGACCCTAACCGTCTCTTTGGTGATCGAACGACACCAAGGGATGAAAGTTCGGGGATCAATGTGAGTGTGGGATCGAGGTGATAGTTGCTTTCCGTGCTTTATTCCTTTCTTTTATCATCCCCTCTTGAGGTGACGATCTGGGTTCACGGACTTCCCTGAAAAAGAGAAGGCCCCGTCGAATTTTCAGAGTCGACAGCTTTTTAGGGAACAGTGCCATGCGCCCCTTCCAGGGGGTGCATGCGCACCTCAGTGGGGTGCATGCGCCCTGCACCAGGGCGCAAGGTGCCTTTTCTTAGCCCGGATGAGACTGTTCGTTCTCCTATAAATTAACTCTGATTCTGGTCGTTCCAGAGGCATGAGCATGACACCCCAGGCATCTCAAGACGTCCAACCACCCTCCTGCATTGATTTTGTGAATTTTAGAGAGATAATTTGGGTTTTTAGAGAGAGAAAAGTCGGTTCAAGAGAGAGGAAGGCTGCTCTGCAGGTGATCAGCTAGGTCTCTCTTCTTCGGCCTCTACATCATCGTGTTGACGTATTCCTCCTGAGATATATTCATTACAGTTACTCCTCTCCAAGTATTCTTCATTATACAATTGACGGCACTTGATTCCGAGGTCAGAGCTGGTCGTGACGAGCGCAGAAGCAAAGTCGCACCTGCGTATCCCGGATCGTCGCTTGGCTTTTTCGACAGAACAGATTTGGCTATATCTTTCTCTATTCAACTCAGAATCTTTCTGTTCTTTTTCCTATCTCTTTGTTTAGTAATTATCCATCCTCCTATAATTTTTTTGCATTATTTTTAGTCTGTTTATCTGAAAATAAAAAAAGGGGTTAGAGATAACCCGAATCCGGTCAGTTTCTAGTCAATTGTGTGTTTTATGTTATTTTCCTCACATATACTCTACTTTGTCTTGTTCTAATTGTCTATTTAACTTGTTTATTTGTCTAGTTGCACAGAATATCATGCACCCACACGTTGAGGACTCTTCTTTATCGGCCGGCCGAAGAAGGAGAAGCTTTAACCTACATTCTTCATGCTAAGGTACACACGGTCATCTTTCAATCTTTATTTTATAAATCGGAACCCGCGGTTCCTGGCGACCACATGTTTTAATTTTATACTTCTCATACTCCTCCCACATGAGCCTAACTGTCTCTTTGGTGATCGAATGACACCAAGGGATGAATGTTCGGGGATCAATGTGAGTGTGGGATCGAGGTGACAGTTGCTTTCCGTGCTTTATTCCTTTCTTTTACCATCCCCTCTTGAGGTGACGATCTGGGTTCACGGACTTCCCTGAAAAAGAGAAGGCCCCGTCGAATTTTCAGAGTCGACAGCTTTTTCGGGAACAGTGCCATGCGCCCCTTCCAGGGGGTGCATGCGCCCCTCAGTGGGGTGCATACGCCCTGCACCAGGGCGCAAGGTGCCTTTTCTTAGCCCGGATGAGACTGTTCGTTCTCCTATAAATTAACTCTGATTCTGGTCGTTCCAGAGGCATGAGCACGACCCCGCAGGTATCTCAAGACGTCCAACCACCCTCCTGCATTGATTTTGAATTTTAGAGAGATAATTTGAGTTTTTAGAGAGAGAAAAGTCGGTTCAAGAGAGAGGAAGGCTGCTCTGCAGGTGATCAGCTAGGTCTCACTTCTTCGGCCTCTACAGCATCGTGTTGACGCCTTCTTCCCGAGATATATTCATTACAGTTATTCCTCTCCAAGTCTTCTTCATTATACAATTGACGGCACTTGATTCCGAGGTCGGAGCTGGTCGTGACGAGCACAGAAGCAACGTCGCACCTGGCAGATCCTGGACTGCTGCTTGGCTTTTTCGACAACACAGATTTGGCTATATCTTTCTCTATTTAACTCAGAATCTTTCTGTTCTTTTTCCTATCTCTTTGTTTAGTAATTATACATCCTCCTATAATTTTTTTGCATTATTTTTAGTCTGTTTATCCGAAAATAAAAAAAGGGGTTATTGATAACCCGAATCCGGTCAGTTTCTAGTCAATTGTGTGTTTCATGTTATTTTCCTTACAATTACTCCACTTTTTCTAGTTCTAATTGTCTATTTAACTTGTTTATTTGTCTAGTTGCACAGAATATCATGCACCCACACATTGAGGACTCTTCTTCATCGGCCGGCCGAAGAAGGAAAAACTTTAACCTACATTCTTCACGCTAAGGTACACACGGTCATCTTTCAATCTTTATTTCATAAATCGGAACCCGCGGTTCCTGGCGACCACATGTTTTAATTTTATACTTCTCATACTCCGCCCACATGACCCTAACCGTCTCTTTGGTGATCGAACGACACCAAGGGATGAAAGTTCGGGGATCAATGTGAGTGTGGGATCGAGGTGAGAGTTGCTTTCCGTGCTTTATTCATTTCTTTTATCATCCCCTCTTGAGGTGACGATCTGGGTTCACGGACTTCCCTGAAAAAGAGAAGGCCTCATCGAATTTTCAGAGTCGACAGCTTTTTCGGGAACAATGCCATGCGCCCCTTCCAGGGGGCGCATGCGCCTCTCAGTGGGTGCATGCGCCCTGCACCAGGGAACAAGTTGCCTTTTCTTAGCCCGGATGAGACTATTCGTTCTCCTATAAATTAAATCTAATTCTGGTCGTTCCAGAGGCATGAGCACGACCCCGCAGGCATCTCATACGTCCAACCACCCTCTTGCATTGATTTTGTGAATTTTAGAGAGATAATTTGAGTTTATAGAGAGAGAAAAGTCGGTTCAAGAGAGAGGAAGGCTGCTCTGCAGGTGATCAGCTAGGTCTCTCTTCTTCGGCCTCTACAGCGTCGTGTTGACATCTTCTTCCTGAGATATATTCATTACAGTTATTCCTCTCCAAGTCTTATTCATTATACAATTTACGGCACTTGATTCCGAGGTCGGAGCTGGTCGTGACGAGCGCAGAAGCAAAGTCGCACCTGGCAGATCCTGGACTGCTGCTCGGCTTTTTCGACAGAACAGATTTGGCTATATCTTTCTCTATTCAACTCAGAATCGTTCTGTTCTTTTTCCTATCTCTTTGTTTAGTAATTATACATCCTCCTATAATTTTTTTGCATTATTTTTAGTCTGTTTATCCGAAAATAAAAAAAGGGGTTACAGATAACCCGAATCCGGTCAGTTTCTAGTCAATTGTGTGTTTCATGTTATTTTCCTTACAATTACTCCACTTTGTCTAGTTCTAATTGTCTATTTAACTTGTTTATTTGTCTAGTTGCACAGAATATCATGCACCCACACGTTGAGGACTCTTCTTCATCGGCCGGCCGAAGAAGGAGAAACTTTAACCTACATTCTTCACGCTAAGGTACACACGGTCATCTTTCAATCTTTATGTCAAAAATCGGAACCCGCGGTTCCTGGCGACCACATGTTTTAATTTTATACTTCTCATACTCCTCCCACATGACCCTAACTGTCTCTTTGGTGATCGAACGACACCAAGGGATGAAAGTTCGGGGATCAATGTGAGTGTGGGATCGAGGTGAGAGTTGCTTTTCATGCTTTATTCCTTTCTTTTATCATCGCCTCTTGAGGTGACGATCTGGGTTCACGGACTTCCCTGAAAAAGAGAAGGCCCCGTCGAATTTTCAGAGTCGACAGCTTTTTCGGGAACAGTGCCATGCGCCCCTTCCAGGGGGCGCATGCGCCTCTCAGTGGGGTGCATGCGCCCTGCACCAGGGCGCAAGGTTCCTTTTTTTAGCCCGGATGAGACTGTTCGTTCTCCTATAAATTAAATCTAATTCTGGTCGTTCCAGAGGCATGAGCACGACCCCGCAGGTATCTCAAGACGTCCAACCACCCTCCTGCATTGATTTTGAATTTTAGAGAGATAATTTGAGTTTTTAGAGAGAGAAAAGTCGGTTCAAGAGAGAGGAAGGCTGCTCTGCAGGTGATCAGCTAGGTCTCTCTTCCTCGGCCTCTACAGCTTCGTGTTGACGTCTTCATTCCGAGATATATTCAATACAGTTATTCCTCTTAAAGTCTTCTTCATTATACAATTGACGGCACTTGATTCCGAGGTCGGAGCTGGTCGTGACGAGCGCAGAAGCAAAGTCACACCTGGCAGATCCTGTACTGCTGCTCGGCTTTTTCGACAGAACAGATTTGGCTATATCTTTCTCTATTCAACTCAGAATCTTTCTGTTCTTTTTCCTATTTCTTTGTTTAGTAATTATACATCCTCCTATAAATTTTTGCATTATTTTTATTCTGTTTATCAGAAAATAAAAAAAGGGGTTCTAGATAACCCGAATCATGTCAGTTTCTAGTCAATTGTGTGTTTGATGTTATTTTCCTTACATATACTCCACTTTGTCTAGTTCTAATTGTCTATTTAACTTGTTTATTTGTCTAGTTGCACAGAATATCATGCACCCACACGTTGAGGACTCTTCTTCATCGGCCGGCCGAAGAAGGAGAAACTTTAACCTATATTCTTCACGCTAAGGTACACACGGTCATCTTTCAATCTTTATTTCATAAATCGGAACCCGCGGTTCCTGGCGACCACATGTTTTAATTTTATACTTCTCATACTCCTCCCACATGACCCTAACTTTCTCTTTGGTGATCGAACGACACCAAGGGATGAAAGTTCGGGGATCAATGTGGGTGTGGGATCGAGGTGAGAGTTGCTTTCCGTGCTTTATTCCTTTCTTTTATTATCCCCTCTTGAGGTGACGATCTGGGTCCACGGACTTCCCTGAAAAAGAGAAGGCCCCATCGAATTTTCAGAGTCGACAGCTTTTTCGGGAACAGTGCCATGCGCCCCTTCCAGGGGGTGCATGAGCCCCTAAGTGGGGTGCATACGCCCTGCACCAGGGCGCAAGGTGCCTTTTCTTAGCCCGGATGAGACTGTTCGTTCTCCTATAAATTAACTCTGATTCTGGTCGTTCCAGAGGCATGAGCAGGACACCCCAGGCATCTCAAGACGTCCAACCACCCTCCT
This sequence comes from Cryptocoryne crispatula var. balansae, assembly GCA_036172225.1. Lineage (NCBI taxonomy): Eukaryota > Viridiplantae > Streptophyta > Magnoliopsida > Alismatales > Araceae > Cryptocoryne > Cryptocoryne crispatula. Next base: position 20,522,714 of record CM069925.1, read on the forward strand.
GCATTGATTTTGTGAATTTTAGAGAGATAATTTGAGTTTTTAGAGATAGAAAAGTCGATTCAAGAGAGAGGAAGTCTGCTCTGCAGGTGATCAGCTAGGTCTCAGTTCTTCGGCCTCTACAGCATCGTGTTGACGTCTTCTTCCCGAGATATATTCATTACAGTTATTCCTCTCCAAGTCTTCTTCATTATACAATTGACGGCACTTGATTCCGAGGTCGGAGCTGGTCGTGACGAGCGCAGAAGCAAAGTCGCACCTGGCAGATCCTGGACTGCTGCTTGGCTTTTTCGACAGAACAGATTTGGCTATATCTTTCTCTATTTAACTCAGAATCTTTCTGTTCTTTTTCCAATCTCTTTGTTTAGTAATTATACATCCTCCTATAAATTTTTTGCATTATTTTTAGTCTGTTTATCCGAAAATAAAAAAGGGGTTATTGATAACCCGAATCCGGTCAGTTTCTAGTCAATTGTGTGTTTCATGTTATTTTCCTTACAATTACTCCACTTTTTCTAGTTCTAATTGTCTATTTAACTTGTTTATTTGTCTAGTTGCACAGAATATCATGCACCCACACGTTGAGGACTCTTCTTCATCGGCCGGCCGAAGAAGGAGAAACTTTAACCTACATTCTTCACGCTAAGGTACACACGGTCATCTTTCAATCTTTATTTCATAAATCGGAACCCGCGGTTCCTGGCGACCACATGTTTTAATTTTATACTTCTCATACTCCGCCCACATGACCCTAACTGTCTCTTTGGTGATCGAACGACACCAAGGGATGAAAGTTCGGGGATCAATGTGATTGTGGGATCGAGGTGAGAGTTGCTTTCCGTGCTTTATTCATTTCTTTTATCATCCCCTCTTGAGGTGACGATCTGGGTTCACGGACTTCCCTGAAAAAGAGAAGGCCTCATCGAATTTTCGCAGTCGACGGCTTTTCGGGAACAATGCCATGCGCCCCTTCCAGGGGGCGCATGCGCCTCTCAGTGGGTGCATGCGCCCTGCACCAGGGCGCAAGTTGCCTTTTCTTAGCCCGGATGAGACTATTCGTTCTCCTATAAATTAAATCTAATTCTGGTCATTCCATAGGCATGAGCACGACCCCGCAGGCATCTCATACGTCCAACCACCCTCCTGCATTGATTTTGTGAATTTTAGAGAGATAATTTGAGTTTATAGAGAGAGAAAAGTCGGTTCAAGAGAGAGGAAGGCTGCTCTGCAGGTGATCAGCTAGGTCTCTCTTCTTCGGCCTCTACAGCGTCGTGTTGACATCTTCTTCCCGAGATATATTCATTACAGTTATTTCACTCCAAGTCTTATTCATTATACAATTTACGGCACTTGATTCCGAGGTCGGAGCTGGTCGTGACGAGCGCAGAAGCAAAGTCGCACCTGGCAGATCCCGGATCGTCGCTCGGCTTTTTCGACGTAATGCATTTGGCTATATCTTTCTCTATTCAACTCAGAATCGTTCTGTTCTTTTTCCTATCTCTTTGTTTAGTAATTATCCATCCTCCTATAATTTTTTTGCATTTTTTTTAGTCTGTTTATCTGAAAATAAAAAAGGGGTTAGAGATAACCTGAATCCGGTCAGTTTCTAGTCAATTGTGTGTTTGATGTTATTTTCCTTACATATACTCCACTTTGCCTAGTTCTAATTGTCTATTTAACTTGTTTATTTGTCTAGTTGCACAGAATATCATGCACCCACACGTTGAGGACTCTTCTTCATCGGCCGGCCGAAGAAGGAGAAGCTTTAACCTACATTCTTCACGCTAAGGTACACACAGTCATCTTTCAATCTTTATTTCATAAATCGGAACCCGCGGTTCCTGGCGACCACATGTTTTAATTTTATACTTCTCATACTCCTCCCACATGACCCTAACCGTCTCTTTGGTGATCGAGTGACACTAAGGGATGAAAGTTCGGGGATCAATGTGAGTGTGGGATCGAGGTGAGAGTTGCTTTTCGTGCTTTATTCCTTTCTTTTATCATCCCCTCTTGAGGTGATGATCTGGGTTCACGGACTTCCCTGAAAAAGAGAAGGCCCCGTCGAATTTTCAGAGTTGACAGCTTTTTCGGGAACAGTGCCATGCGCCCCTTTCAGGGGGCGCATGCGCCCCTCAGTGGGGTGCATGCGCCAAGCACCAGGGCGCAAGGTGCCTTTTCTTAGCCCGGATGAGACTGTTCGTTCTCCTATAAATTAACTCTGATTCTGGTCATTCCAGAGGCATGAGCACGACACCCCAGGCATATCAAGACGTCCAACCACCCTCTTGCATTTATTTTGTGAATTTTAGAGAGATAATTTGAGTTTTTAGAGAGAGAAATGTCGGTTCAAGAGAGAGGAAGGCTGCTCTGCAGGTGATCAGCTAGGTCTCTCTTCTTCGGCCTCTACAACATCGTGTTGACGTCTTCTTCCCGAGATATATTCATTACAGTTATTCCTCTCCAAGTCTTCTTCATTATACAATTGACGGCACTTGATTCCGAGGTCGGAGCTGGTCGTGACGAGCGCAGAAGCAAAGTCGCACCTGGCAGATCCTAGACTGCTGCTTGGCTTTTTCGACAACACAGATTTGGCTATATCTTTCTCTATTCAACTCAGAATCTTTCTGTTCTTTTTCCTATCTCTTTGTTTAGCAATTATACATCCTCCTATAATTTTTTTGCATTATTTTTAGTCTGTTTATCCCAAAATAAAAAAAGGGGTTATTGCTAACCCGAATCCGGTCAGTTTCTAGTCAATTGTGTGTTTCATGTTATTTTCCTTACAATTACTCCACTTTGTCTAGTTCTAATTGTCTATTTAACTTGTTTATTTGTCTAGTTGCACAGAATATCATGCACCCACACGTTGAGGACTCTTCTTCATCGGCCGGCCGAAGAAGGAGAAACTTTAACCTACATTCTTCACGCTAAGGTACACACGGTCATCTTTCAATCTTTATCTCATAAATCGGAACCCGCGGTTCCTGGAGACCACATGTTTTAATTCTATACTTCTCATACTCCGCCCACATGACCCTAACTGTCTCTATGGTGATCGAACGACACCAAGGGATGAAAGTTCGGGGATCAATGTGAGTGTGGGATTGAGGTGATAGTTGCTTTCCGTGCTTTATTCCTTTCTTTTATCATCCCCTCTTGAGGTGACGATCTGGGTTCACGGACTTCCCTGAAAAGGAGAAGGCCACGTCGAATTTTCAGAGTCAACAACTTTTTCGGGAACAGTGCCATGCGCCCCTTCCAGGGGGCGCATGCGCCCCTCAGTGGGGCGCATGCGCCCTGCACCAGGGCGCAAGGTGCCTTTTCTTAGCCCGGATGAGACTGTTCGTTCTCCTATAAATTAAATCTAATTCTAGTCGTTCCAGAGGCATGAGCACGACCCCGCAGGCATCTCAAGACGTCCAACCACCCTCCTGCATTGATTTTGTGAATTTTAGAGAGATAATTTGAGTTTTAGAGAGAGAAAAGTCGGTTCAAGAGAGAGGAAGGCTGCTCTGCAGGTGATCAGCTAGGTCTCTCTTCTTCGGCCTCTACAGCGTCGTGTTGACATCTTCTTCCCGAGATATATTCATTACAGTTATTCCTCTCCAAGTCTTATTCATTATACAATTGACGGCACTTAATTCCGAGGTCGGAGATGGTCGTGACGAGCGCAGAAGCAAAGTCGCACCTGGCAGATCCTGGACTGCTGCTCGGCTTTTTCGACAGAACAGATTTGGCTAAATCTTTCTCTATTCAACTCAGAATCTTTCTGTTCTTTTTCCTATCTCTCTGTTTAGTAATTATCCATCCTCCTATAATTTTTTTGCATTTTTTTTAGTCTGTTTATCAGAAAATAAAAAAGGGGTTAGAGGTAACCCGAATCCGGTCAGTTTCTAGTCAATTGTGTGTTTGATGTTATTTTCCTTACATATACTCCACTTTGCCTAGTTCTAATTGTCTATTTAACTTGTTTATTTGTCTAGTTGCACAGAATATCATGCAGCCACACGTTGAGGACTCTTCTTCATCAGCCGGCCGAAGAAGGAGAAGGTTTAACCTACATTCTTCACGCTAAGGTACACACGGTCATCTTTCAATCTTTATCTCATAAATCGGAACCCGCGGTTCCTGGCGACCACATGTTTTAATTTTATACTTCTCATACTCCTCCCACATGACCCTAACCGTCTCTTTGGTGATCGAGCGACACTAAGGGATGAAAGTTCGGGGATCAATATGAGTGTGGGATCGAGGTGAGAGTTGCTTTTCGTGCTTTATTCCTTTCTTTTATCATCCCCTCTTGAGGTGACGATCTGGGTTCACGGATTTCCCTGAAAAAGAGAAGGCCCCGTTGAATTTTCAGAGTCGACAGATTTTTAGGGAACAGTTCCATGCGCCCCTTCCAGGGGGTGCATGCGCCCCTCAGTGGGGTGCATGCACCCTGCACCAGGGCGCAAGGTGCGTTTTCTTAGCCCGGATGAGACTGTTCGTTCTCCTATAAATTAACTCTGATTCTGGTCATTCCAGAGGCATGAGCAAGACCCCCCAAGCATCTGAAGACGTCCAACCACCCTCCTGCATTGATTTTGTGAATTTTAAGAGATAATTTGAGTTTTTAGAGAGAGAAAAGTTGGTTCAAGAGAGAGGAAGGCTGCTCTGCAGGTGATCAGCTAGGTCTCTCTTCTTCGGCCTCTACAGCGTCGTGTTGACATCTTCATCCCGAGATATATTCATTACAGTTATTCCTCTCCAAGTCTTATTCATTATACAATTGACGGCACTTAATTCCGAGGTCGGAGATGGTCGTGACGAGCGCAGAAGCAAAGTCGCACCTGGCAGATCCTGATCGTCGCTCGGCTTTTTCGACGAACGTATTTGGCTAAATCTTTCTCTATTCAACTCAGAATCTTTCTGTTCTTTTTCCTATCTCTCTGTTTAGTAATTATCCATCCTCCTATAATTTTTTTGCATTTTTTTTATTGTGTTTATCAGAAAATAAAAAAGGGGTTAGAGGTAACCCGAATCCGGTCAGTTTCTAGTCAATTGTGTGTTTGATGTTATTTTCCTTACATATACTCCACTTTGCCTAGTTCTAATTGTCTATTTAACTTGTTTATTTGTCTAGTTGCACAGAATATCATGCAGCCACACGTTGAGGACTCTTCTTCATCGGCCGGCCGAAGAAGGAGAAACTTTAACCTACATTCTTCACGCTAAGGTACACACGGTCATCTTTCAATCTTTATTTCATAAATCGGAACCCGCGGTTCCTGGCGACCACATGTTTTAATTTTATACTTCTGATACTCCTCCCACATGACCCTAACTGTCTCTTTGGTGATCGAACGACACCAAGGGATGAAAGTTCGGGAATCAATGTGAGTGTGGGATCGAGGAGAGAGTTACTTTCCGTGCTTTATTCCTTTCTTTTATCATCCCCTCTTGAGGTGACGATCTGGGTTCACGTACTTCCCTAAAAAAGAGAAGGCCCCGTCAAATTTTCAGAGTCGACAGCTTTTTCGGGAACAGTGCCATGCGCCTCTCAGTGGGGTGCATGCGCCCTGCACCAGGGCGCAAGTTGCCTTTTCTTAGCCCGGATGAGACTGTTCGTTCTCCTATAAATTAAATCTAATTCTGGTCGTTCCAGAGGCATGAGCACGACCCCGCAGGCATCTCAAGACGTCCAACCACCCTCCTGCATTGATTTTGTGAATTTTAGAGAGATAATTTGAGTTTTTAGAGAGAGAAAAGTCGGTTCAAGAGAGAGGAAGGCTGCTCTGCAGGTGATCAGCTAGGTCTCTCTTCTTCGGCCTCTACAGCGTCGTGTTGACATCTTCTTCCCGAGATATATTCATTACAGTTATTCCTCTCCAAGTCTTATTCATTATACAATTGACGGCACTTGATTCCGAGGTCGGAGCTGGTCGTGACGAGCGCAGAAGCAAAGTCGCACCTGGCAGATCCTGGACTGCTGCTCGGCTTTTTCGACAGAACAGATTTGGCTATATCTTTCTCTATTCAACTCAGAATCTTTCTGTTCTTTTTCCTATCTCTCTGTTTAGTAATTATCCATCCTCCTATAAATTTTTTGCATTTTTTTTAGTCTGTTTATCGGAAAATAAAAAAGGGGTTAGAGATAACCCGAATCCGGTCAGTTTCTAGTCAATTGTGTGTTTGATGTTATTTTCCTTACATATACCCCACTTTGCCTAGTTCTAATTGTCTATTTAACTTGTTTATTTGTCTAGTTGCACAGAATATCATGCACCCACACGTTGAGGACACTTCTTCATCGGCCGGCCGAAGAAGGAGAAGGTTTAACCTACATTCTTCACGCTAAGGTACACACAGTCATCTTTCAATCTTTATTTCATAAATCGGAACCCGCGGTTCCTGGTGACCACATGTTTTAATGTTATACTTCTCATACTCCTCCCACATGACCCTAACCGTCTCTTTGGTGATCGAGCGACACTAAGGGATGAAAGTTCGGGGATCAATGTGAGTGTGGGATCGAGGTGAGAGTTGCTTTTCGTGCTTTATTCCTTTCTTTTATCATCCCCTCTTGAGGTGACGATCTGGGTTCACGGACTTCCCTGAAAAAGAGAATGCCCCGTCGAATTTTCAGAGTCGACAGATTTTTAGGGAACAGTGCCATGCGCCCCTTCCAGGGGGCGCATGCGCCCCTCAGTGGGGTGCATGCACCCTGCACCAGGGCGCAAGGTGCCTTTTCTTAGCCCGGATGAGACTGTTCGTTCTCCTATAAATTAACTCTGATTCTGGTCATTCCAGAGGAATGAGCACGACACCCCAGGCATCTCAAGACGTCCAACCACCCTCCTGCATTGATTTCATGAATTTTAGAGAGATAATTTGAGTTTTTAGAGATAGAAAAGTCGATTCAAGAGAGAGGAAGGCTGCTCTGCAGGTGATCAGCTAGGTCTCTCTTCTTCGGCCTCTACAGCTTCGTGTTGACGTCTTCTTCTCGAGATATATTCATTACAGTTATTCCTCTCCAAGTCTTCTTCATTATACAATTGACGGAACTTGACTCCGAGGTCGGAGCTGGTCGTGACGAGCGCAGAAGCAAAGTCGCACCTGGCAGATCCTGGACTGCTGCTTGGCTTTTTCGACAACACTGATTTGGCTATATCTTTCTCTATTCAACTCAGAATCTTTCTGTTCTTTTTCCTATCTCTTTGTATAGTAGTTATACATCCTCCTATAATTTTTTTGCATTATTTTTAGTCTGTTTATCCGAAAATAAAAAAGTGGTTATTGCTAACCCGAATCCGGTCAGTTTCTAGTCAATTGTGTGTTTCATGTTATTTTCCTTACAATTACTCCACTTTGTCTAGTTCTAATTGTCTATTTAACTTGTTTATTTGTCTAGTTGCACAGAATATCATGCACCCACACGTTGAGGACTCTTTTTCATCGGCCGGCCGAAGAAGGAGAAACTTTAACCTACATTCTTCACGCTAAGGTACACACGGTCATCTTTCAATCTTTATCTCATAAATCGGAATCCGCGGTTCCTGGAGACCACATGTTTTAATTCTATACTTCTCATACTCCGCCCACATGACCCTAACTGTCTCTTTGGTGATCGAACGACACTAAGGGATGAAAGTTCGGGGATCAATGTGAGTGTGGGATCGATGTGAGAGTTGCTTTCCGTGCTTTATTCCTTTCTTTTATCATCCCCTCTTGAGGTGACGATCTGGGTTCACGGACTTCCCTGAAAAAGAGAAGGCCCCGTCGAATTTTCAGAGTCGACAGCTTTTTCGGGAACAGTGCCATGCGCCCCTTCCAGGGGGTGCATGCGCCCCTCAGTGGGGTGCATGCACCCTGCACCAGGGCGCAATGCGCCCCTTCCAGGGGGTGCATGCGCCCCTCAGTGGGGTGCATGCACCCTGCACCAGGGCGCAAGGTGCCTTTTCTTAGCCCGGATGAGACTGTTCGTTCTCCTATAAATTAACTCTGATTCTGGTCATTCCAGAGGCATGAGCATGACCCCCCAAGCATCTCAAGACGTCCAACCACCCTCCTTCAATGATTTTGTGAATTTTAGAGAGATAATTTGAGTTTTTAGAGAGAGAAAAGTCGGTTCAAGAGAGAGGAAGGCTGCTCTGCAGGTGATCAGCTAGGTCTCTCTTCTTCGGCCTCTATAGCGTCGTGTTGACATCTTCTTCCCGAGATATATTCATTACAGTTATTCCTCTCCAAGTCTTATTCATTATACAATTGACGGCACTTGATTCCGAGGTTGGAGCTGGTCGTGACGAGCGCAGAAGCAAAGTCGCACCTGGCAGATCCTGGACTGCTGCTCGGCTTTTTCGACAGAACAGATTTGGCTATATCTTTCTCTATTCAACTCAGAATCTTTCTGTTCTTTTTCCTATTTCTTTGTTTAGTAATTATCCATCCCCCTATAATTTTTTTGCATTTTTTTTAGTCTTTTTATCCGAAAATAAAAAAAGGGGTTATAGATAATCCGAATCCGGTCAGTTTCTAGTCAATTGTGTGTTTCATGTTATTTTCCTTACATATACTCCACTTTGTCTAGTTCTAATTGTCTATTTAACTTGTTTATTTGTCTAGTTGCACAGAATATCATGCACCCACACGTTGAGGACTCTTCTTCATCGGCCGGCCGAAGAAGGAGAAACTTTAACCTACATTCTTCACGCTAAGGTACACACGGTCATCTTTCAATCTTTATTTCATAAATCGGAACCCGCGGTTCCTGGCGACCACATGTTTTAATTTTATACTTCTCATACTCCTCCCACATGACCCTAACCGTCTCTTTGGTGATCGAGCGACACCAAGGGATGAAAGTTCGGGGATCAATGTGAGTGTGGGATCGAGGTAAGTGTTGCTTTCCGTGCTTTATTCCTTTCTTTTATCATCCCCTCTTGAGGTGACGATCTGGGTTCACGTACTTCCCTAAAAAAGAGAAAGGCCCCGTCAAATTTTCAGAGTCGACAGCTTTTTCGGGAACAGTGCCATGCGCCCCTCAGTGGGGTGCATGCGCCCTGCACCAGGGCGCAAGGTGCCTTTTTTTAGCTCGGATGAGACTGTTCGTTCTCCTATAAATTAAATCTAATTCTGGTCATTCCAGAGGCATGAGCACGACCCCCCAGGCATCTCAAGACGTCCAACCACCCTCCTGCATTGATTTTGTGAATTTTAGAGAGATAATTTGAGTTTTTATAGAGAGAAAATTCGGTTCAAGAGAGAGGAAGGCTGCTCTGCAGGTGATCAGCTAGGTCTCTATTCTTCGGCCTCTACAGCATCGTGTTGACATCTTCTTCCCGAGATATATTCATTACAGTTATTCCTCTCCAAGTCTTATTCATTATACAATTTACGGCACTTGATTCCGAGGTCGGAGCTGGTCGTGACGAGTGCAGAAGCAAAGTCGCACCTGGCGGATCCCGGATCGTCGCTCGGCTTTTTCGACGTAACGTATTTGGCTATATCTTTCTCTATTCAACTCAGAATCTTTCTGTTCTTTTTCCTATCTCTTTGTTTAGTAATTATCCATCCTTCTATAATTTTTTTGCATTATTTTTAGTCTGTTTATATGAAAATAAAAAGGGGTTAGAGATAACCCGAATCCGGTCAGTTTCTAGTCAATTGTGTGTTTGATGTTATTTTCCTTACATATACTCCACTTTGTCTAGTTCTAATTGTCTATTTAACTTGTTTGTTTGTCTAGTTGCATAGAATATCAAGCACCCACTGGTTGAGGACTCTTCTTCATCAGCCGGTCGAAGAAGGAGAAGCTTTAACCTACATTCTTCACGCTAAGGTACACACGGTCATCTTTCAATCTTTATTTCATAAATCGGAGCCCGCAGTTCCTGGCGACCACATGTTTTAATTTTATACTTCTCATACTCCTCCCACATGACCCTAACCGTCTCTTTGGTGATCGAGCGACACCAAGGGATGAAAGTTCGGGGATCAATGTGAGTGTGGGATCGAGGTAAGTGTTGCTTTCCGTGCTTTATTCCTTTCTTTTATCATCCCCTCTTGAGGTGACGATCTGGGTTCACGGACTTCCCTGAAAAAGAGAATGCCATGTCGAATTTTCAGAGTCGACAGATTTTTAGGGAACAGTGCCATGCGCCCCTTCCAGGGGGTGCATGCGCCCCTCAGTGGGGTGCATGCACCCTGCACCAGGGCGCAAGGTGCCTTTTCTTAGCCCGGATGAGACTGTTCGTTCTCCTATAAATTAACTCTGATTCTGGTCATTCCAGAGGCATGAGCATGACCCCCCAAGCATCTCAAGACGTCCAACCACCCTCCTGCAATGATTTTGTGAATTTTAGAGAGATAATTTGAGTTTTTAGAGAGAGAAAAGTCGGTTCAAGAGAGAGGAAGGCTGCTCTACAGGTGATCAGCTAGGTCTCTTTTCTTAGGCCTTTACAGCATCGTGGGGATGTCGTCTGCCAAGATCTCTTCATTACAGTTATTACTCTCCAAGTCTTCTTCATTATACAATTGACGGCACTTGATTCCGAGGTCGGAGCTGGTCGTGACGAGCGCAGAAGCAAAGTCGCACCTGGCAGATCCCGGACTGCTGCTTGGCTTTTTTGACAACACAGATTTGGCTATATCTTTCTCTATTCAACTCAGAATCTTTCTGTTCTTTTTCCTATTTCTTTTTTTAGTAATTATACATCCTCCTATAATTTTTTTGCATTATTTTTAGTCTGTTTATCCGAAAATAAAAAAAGGGGTTATAGATAATCCGAATCCGGTCAGTTTCTAGTCAATTGTGTGTTTCATGTTATTTTCCTTACATATACTCCACTTTGTCTAGTTCTAATTGTCTATTTAACTTGTTTATTTGTCTAGTTGCACAGAATATCATGCACCCACACGTTGAGGACTCTTCTTCATCGGCCGGCCGAAGAAGGAGAAACTTTAACCTACATTCTTCACGCTAAGGTACACACGGTCATCTTTAAATCTTTATTTCATAAATCGGAACCCGCGGTTCCTGGCGACCACATGTTTTAATTTTATACTTCTGATACTCCTCCCACATGACCCTAACTATCTCTTTGGTGATCGAACGACACCAAGGGATGAAAGTTCGGGAATCAATGTGAGTGTGGGATCGAGGAGAGAGTTGCTTTTCGTGCTTTATTCCTTTCTTTTATCATCCCCTCTTGAGGTGACGATCTGGGTTCACGTACTTCCCTAAAAAAGTGAAGGCCCCGTCAAATTTTTAGAGTCGACAGCTTTTTCGGGAACAGTGCCATGCGCCCCTCAGTGGGGTGCATGCGCCCTGCACCAGGGTGCAAGGTGCCTTTTTTTAGCCCGGATGAGACTGTTCGTTCTCCTATAAATTAAATCTAATTCTGGTCGTTCCAGAGGCATGAGCACGACCCCCCAGGCATCTCAAGACGTCCAACCACCCTCCTGCATTGATTTTGTGAATTTTAGAGAGATAATTTGAGTTTTTATAGAGAGAAAATTCGGTTCAAGAGAGAGGAAGGCTGCTCTGCAGGTGATCAGCTAGGTCCCTCTTCTTCGGCCTCTACAGCATCGTGTTGACATCTTCTTCCCGAGATATATTCATTACAGTTATTCCTCTCCAAGTCTTATTCATTATACAATTTACGGCACTTGATTCCGAGGTCGGAGCTGGTCGTGACGAGTGCAGAAGCAAAGTCGCACCTGGCAGATCCTGGACTGCTGCTCGGCTTTTTCGACAGAACAGATTTGGCTATATCTTTCTCTATTCAACTCAGAATCTTTCTGTTCTTTTTCCTATCTCTTTGTTTAGTAATTATCCATCCTTCTATAATTTTTTTGCATTATTTTTAGTCTGTTTATCTGAAAATAAAAAGGGGTTAGAGATAACCCGAATCCGGTCAGTTTCTAGTCAATTGTGTGTTTGATGTTATTTTCCTTACATATACTCCACTTTGTCTAGTTCTAATTGTCTATTTAACTTGTTTGTTTGTCTAGTTGCATAGAATATCAAGCACCCACTGGTTGAGGACTCTTCTTCATCGGCCGGTCGAAGAAGGAGAAGCTTTAACCTACATTCTTCACGCTAAGGTACACATGGTCATCTTTCAATCTTTATTTCATAAATCGGAACCCGCGGTTCCTGGCGACCACATGTTTTAATTTTATACTTCTGATACTCCTCCCACATGACCCTAACTATCTCTTTGGTGATCGAACGACACCAAGGGATGAAAGTTCGGGAATCAATGTGAGTGTGGGATCGAGGAGAGAGTTGCTTTTCGTGCTTTATTCCTTTCTTTTATCATCCCCTCTTGAGGTGACGATCTGGGTTCACGTACTTCCCTAAAAAAGAGAAGGCCCCGTCAAATTTTCAGAGTCGACAGCTTTTTCGGGAACAGTGCCATGCGCCCCTCAGTGGGGTGTGCATGCGCCCGCACTGTGGCGCAAGGTGCCTTTTTTTAGCCCGGATGAGACTGTTCGTTCTCCTATAAATTAAATCTAATTCTGGTCGTTCCAAAGGCATGAGCACGACCCCCCAGGCATCTCAAGACGTCCAACCAACCTCCTGCATTGATTTTGTGAATTTTAGAGAGATAATTTGAGTTTTTATAGAGAGAAAATTCGGTTCAAGAGAGAGGAAGGCTGCTCAAAGTGATCAGCTAGGTCTCTCTTCTTCGGCCTCTACAGCATCGTGTTGACATCTTCCTCCCGAGATATATTCATTACAGTTATTCCTCTCCAAGTCTTATTCATTATACAATTTACGGCACTTGATTCCGAGGTCGGAGCTGGTCGTGACGAGTGCAGAAGCAAAGTCGCACCTGGCAGATCCTGGCTCCTCGGCTTTTTCGACAGAACAGATTTGGCTATATCTTTCTCTATTCAACTCAGAATCTTTCTGTTCTTTTTCCTATCTCTTTGTTTAGTAATTATCCATCCTTCTATAATTTTTTTGCATTATTTTTAGTCTGTTTATCTAAAAATAAAAAGGGGTTAGAGATAACCCGAATCCGGTCAGTTTCTAGTCAATTGTGTGTTTGATGTTATTTTCCTTACATATACTCCACTTTGTCTAGTTCTAATTGTCTATTTAACTTGTTTGTTTGTCTAGTTGCATAGAATATCAAGCACCCACTGGTTGAGGACTCTTCTTCATCGGCCGGTCGAAGAAGGAGAAGCTTTAACCTACATTCTTCACGCTAAGGTACACATGGTCATCTTTCAATCTTTATTTCATAAATCGGAGCCCGCGGTTCCTGGCGACCACATGTTTTAATTTTATACTTCTCATACTCCTCCCACATGACCCTAACCGTCTCTTTGGTGATCGAGCGACACCAAGGGATGAAAGTTCGGGGATCAATGTGAGTGTGGGATCGAGGTAAGTGTTGCTTTCCGTGCTTTATTCCTTTCTTTTATCATCCCCTGTTGAGGTGACGATCTGGGTTCACGGACTTCCCTGAAAAAGAGAATGCCCCGTCGAATTTTCAGAGTCGACAGATTTTTAGGGAACAGTACCATGCGCCCCTTCCAGGGGGCGCATGCGCCCCTCAGTGGGGTGCATGCACCCTGCACCAGGGCGCAAGGTGCCTTTTCTTAGCCCGGATGGGACTGTTCGTTCTCCTATAAATTAACTCTGATTCTGGTCGTTCCAGAGGCATGAGCATGACCCCCCAAGCCTCTCAAGACGTCCAACCACCCTCCTGCATTTATTTTGTGAATTTTAGAGAGATAATTTGACTTTTTAGAGAGAGAAAAGTCGGTTCAAGAGAGAGGAAGGCTGCTCTACGGGTGATCAGCTAGGTCTCTTTTCTTAGGCCTTTACAGCATCATGTGGATGTCTTCTGCCCGAGATCTCTTCATTACAGTTATTCCTCTCCAAGTCTTCTTCATTATACAATTGACGGCACTTGATTCCGAGGTCGGAGCTGGTCGTGACGAGCGCAGAAGAAAAGTCGCACCTGGCAGATCCCGGACTGCTGCTTGGCTTTTTTGACAACACAGATTTGGCTATATCTTTCTCTATTCAACTCAGAATCTTTCTGTTCTTTTTCCTATTTCTTTGTTTAGTAATTATACATCCTCCTATAATTTTTTTTCATTATTTTTAGTCTGTTTATCCGAAAATAAAAAATGGGGTTATAGATAATCCGAATCCGGTCAGTTTCTAGTCAATTGTGTGTTTCATGTTATTTTCCTTACATATACTCCACTTTGTCTAGTTCTAATTGTCTATTTAACTTGTTTATTTGTCTAGTTGCACAGAATATCATGCACCCACACGTTGAGGACTCTTCTTCATCGGCCGGCCGAAGAAGGAGAAACTTTAACCTGCATTCTTCACGCTAAGGTACACACGGTCATCTTTCAATCTTTATTTCGTAAATCGGAACCCGCGGTTCCTGGCGACCACATGTTTTAATTTTATACTTCTCATACTCCTCCCACATGACCCTAACTGTCTCTTTGGTGATCGAACGACTCCAAGGGATGAAAGTTCGGGAATCAATGTGAGTGTGGGATCGAGGAGAGAGTTGCTTTCCGTGCTTTATTCCTTTCTTTTATCATCCCCTCTTGAGGTGACGATCTGGGTTCACTTACTTCCCTAAAAAAGAGAAGGCCCCGTCAAATTTTCAGAGTCGACAGCTTTTTCGGGAACAGTGCCATGCGCCCCTCAGTGGGGTGCATGCGCCCTGCACCAGGGCGCAAGGTGCCTTTTTTTAGCCCGGATGAGACTGTTCGTTCTCCTATAAATTAAATCTAATTCTGGTCATTCCAGAGGCATGAGCACGACCCCCCAGGCATCTCAAGACGTCCAACCACCCTCCTGCATTGATTTTGTGAATTTTAGAGAGATAATTTGAGTTTTTATAGAGAGAAAATTCGGTTCAGGAGTGAGGAAGGCTGCTCACAGTGATCGCCTAGGTCTCTCTTCTTCGGCCTCTACAGCATCGTGTTGACACTTCTTCCCGAGATATATTCATTACAGTTATTCCTCTCCAAGTCTTATTCATTATACAATTTACGGCACTTGATTCCGAGGTCGGAGCTGGTCGTGACGTGTGCAGAAGCAAAGTCGCACCTGGCAGATCCCGGATCGTCGCTCGGCTTTTTCGACAGAACAGATTTGGCTATATCTTTCTCTATTCAACTCAGAATCTTTCTGTTCTTTTTCCTATCTCTTTGTTTAGTAATTATCTATCCTTCTATAATTTTTTTGCATTATTTTTAGTCTGTTTATCGGAAAATAAAAAGGGGTTAGAGATAACCCGAATCCGGTCAGTTTCTAGTCAATTGTGTGTTTGATGTTATTTTCCTTACATATACTCCACTTTGTCTAGTTCTAATTGCCTATTTAACTTGTTTGTTTGTCTAGTTGCATAGAATATCAAGCACCCACTGGTTGAGGACTCTTCTTCATCGGCCGGTCGAAGAAGGAGAAGCTTTAACCTACATTCTTCACGCTAAGGTACACACGGTCATCTTTCAATCTTTATTTCATAAATCGGAGCCCGCGGTTCCTGGCGACCACATGTTTTAATTTTATACTTCTCATACTCCTCCCACATGACCCTAACCGTCTCTTTGGTGATCGAGCGACACCAAGGGATGAAAGTTCGGGGATCAATGTGAGTGTGGGATCGAGGTAAGTGTTGCTTTTCGTGCTTTATTCCTTTCTTTTATCATCCCCTCTTGAGGTGACGATCTGGGTTCACGGACTTCCCTGAAAAAGAGAATGCCATGTCGAATTTTCAGAGTCTACAGATTTTTAGGGAACAGTGCCATGCGCCCCTTCCAGGGGGCGCATGCGCCCCTCAGTGGGGTGCATGCACCCTGCACCAGGGCGCAAGGTGCCTTTTCTTAGCCCGGATGAGACTGTTCGTTCTCCTATAAATTAACTCTGATTCTGGTCATTCCAGAGGCATGAGCATGACCCCCCAAGCATCTCAAGACGTCCAACCACCCTCCTGCATTGATTTTGTGAATTTTAGAGAGATAATTTGAGTTTTTAGAGAGAGAAAAGTCGGTTCAAGATAGAGGAAGGCTGCTCTACAGGTGATCAGCTAGGTCTCTGTTCTTAGGCCTTTACAGCATCGTGTGGATGTCTTCTGCCCGAGATCTCTTCATTACAGTTATTCCTCTCCAAGTCTTCTTCATTATACAATTGACGGCACTTGATTCCGAGGTTGGAGCTGGTCGTGACGAGCGCAGAAGCAAAGTCGCACCTGGCAGATCCCGGACTGCTGCTTGGCTTTTTTGACAACACAGATTTGGCTATATCTTTCTCTATTCAACTCAGAATCTTTCTGTTCTTTTTCCTATTTCTTTGTTTAGTAATTATACATCCTCCTATAATTTTTTTTCATTATTTTTAGTCTGTTTATCCGAAAATAAAAAATGGGGTTATAGATAATCCGAATCCGGTCAATTTCTAGTCAATTGTGTGTTTCATGTTATTTTCCTTACATATACTCCACTTTGTCTAGTTCTAATTGTCTATTTAACTTGTTTATTTGTCTAGTTGCACAGAATATCATGCACCCACACGTTGAGGACTCTTCTTCATCGGCCGGCCGAAGAAGGAGAAACTTTAACCTACATTCTTCACGCTAAGGTACACACGGTCATCTTTCAATCTTTATTTCGTAAATCGGAACCCGCGGTTCCTGGCGACCACATGTTTTAATTTTATACTTCTCATACTCCTCCCACATGACCCTAACTGTCTCTTTGGTGATCGAACGACTCCAAGGGATGAAAGTTCGGGAATCAATGTGAGTGTGGGATCGAGGAGAGAGTTACTTTCTGTGCTTTATTCCTTTCTTTTATCATCCCCTCTTGAGGTGACGATCTGGGTTCACGTACTTCCCTAAAAAAGAGAAGGCCCCGTCAAATTTTCAGAGTCGATAGCTTTTTCGGGAACAGTGCCATGCGCCCCTCAGTGGGGTGCATGCGCCCTGCACCAGGGCGCAAGGTGCCTTTTTTTTAGCCCGGATGAGACTGTTCGTTCTCCTATAAATTAAATCTAATTCTGGTCATTCCAGAGGCATGAGCACGACCCCCCAGGCATCTCAAGACGTCCAACCACCCTCCTGCATTGATTTTGTGAATTTTAGAGAGATAATTTGAGTTTTTATAGAGAGAAAATTCGGTTCAAGAGAGAGGAAGGCTGCTCTGCAGGTGATCAGCTAGGTCTCTCTTCTTCGGCCTCTACAGCATCGTGTTGACATCTTCTTCCCGAGATATATTCATTACAGTTATTCCTCTCCAAGTCTTATTCATTATACAATTTACGGCACTTGATTCCGAGGTCGGAGCTGGTCGTGACGAGTGCAGAAGCAAAGTCGCACCTGGCAAATCCTGGACTGCTGCTCGGCTTTTTCGACAGAACAGATTTGGCTATATCTTTCTCTATTCAACTCAGAATCTTTCTGTTCTTTTTCCTATCTCTTTGTTTAGTAATTATCCATCCTTCTATAATTTTTTTGCATTATTTTTAGTCTGTTTATCTGAAAATAAAAAGGGGTTAGAGATAACCCGAATCCGGTCAGTTTCTAGTCAATTGTGTGTTTGATGTTATTTTCCTTACATATACTCCACTTTGTCTAGTTCTAATTGTCTATTTAACTTGTTTGTTTGTCTAGTTGCATAGAATATCAAGCACCCACTGGTTGAGGACTCTTCTTCATCGGCCGGTCGAAGAAGGAGAAGGTTTAACCTACATTCTTCACGCTAAGGTACACACGGTCATCTTTCAATCTTTATTTCATAAATCGGAGCCCGCGGTTCCTGGCGACCACATGTTTTAATTTTATACTTCTCATACTCCTCCCACATGACCCTAACCGTCTCTTTGGTGATCGAGCGACACCAAGGGATGAAAGTTCGGGGATCAATGTGAGTGTGGGATCGAGGTAAGTGTTGCTTTCCGTGCTTTATTCCTTTCTTTTCTCATCCCCTCTTGTGGTGACGATTTGGGTTCACGGACTTCCCTGAAAAGGAGAAGACCCCCATCGAATTTTCAGAGTCGTCAGGTGCCACCGAACTGAGGGTGATAGGTGATAGTCAATTGATCCTACGCCAAGTCCTATCCAAATACCGAACTTTCCATCCAAACCTCAAACCCTACCAGGAGCTCACCACCTGCTACATCAAGCTATTCTTCAAACTCACATTTGTCCATGTCCCCCGTTCTTAGAATATCCTCGCCGATGCCTTAGCTTCACTAGCTTCATCTTTATCTGTCCCGCTAGGCAGGCAAGTGCGGACTATCCACATCTGTAAAAGGACAATTCCAGCAATTCAAGATGGACATTTTCTAAAGGTTAAGGAGAGGTTCAACAGAAAGGAATACTTGGAACATAAAGAAGAAATCTCCTTAATTGAGTTGGAAGAATTAGAAGAAGGTGAGAGACCTTGGTATGACGAGAATGCGAGGTATTGCCAAGATCAGTCATACCCGCCTGGATCAACCACCAAGGAAAAGAAGGCAATCAGAAGAGTATCCCGGAGGTATACAATCTTAGGAGGAGTGCTCTACAAGAGATGCCTAAGTGGAATCTTACTCAGGTGTCTTGATGAAGAAGAAGTCGAGTTGGTGCTGAAGGAAACACATTATGGAGTTTGTGGTGGTCATGTGAATGCCCAAGCCCTTGCTAAGAAAATCATCCGACAAGGGTATTATTTGACCACTCTAGAAGAAGACTGCTCCATCTTTGTCCGGCACTGTCATTCATGTCAACTCCATGCCGACAAAATTCACTCTTCCGCATCTTCTCTTCATCCAATTCATGCCCAATGGCCTTTCGCCATGTGGGTTTTTGATATCATTGGCCCCTTGAGTGACCTCAACTCCAAAATGCGCTTAAAATCATTCATTCTGATGGCAACGGAGTCTTTCACAAAGTGGGTTGAAGTGGAAGCGTTCGTGGAGATTAAAGCGTCAACAGTCTGTTCCTTCATCAAGCGCAACATCATTGCAAGGTTCGGGATCCCTAGTGACATCGTCATCGATAATGGGCCACAATTTCTTTCTCAAGATCTGTGTGATCTTTGCAACAGGTATCGCATTTCATTGCATCATTCACCACCATACTATCCTCAAGGCAATGGTCAAGCAGAAGCCATGAACAAAATCTTATTCAAAATCATCAAGAAATCTTGTAAGTCTAGCAAGTTTGCCGACTGGCCTGATAAGCTTGTAGATGCTCTATGGGCTTATTGTACTTCTGTAAGGACTCCCACTGGACAAACCCCGTACGCTTTGGCATATAGGATGGAAGCAGTGGTCCCCTACGAAGTATTGCTTCCATCTCTCCGAGTTCAGCTCGACAAGGATATTCCTGTTGATGAGAGACGAGAATCTCTCCTTGCACAGCTTGAACTCTTGGATGAAAGAAAGCTAGCCGCCGCCGAGCATACCCAGACTTATCAGAATGGACTTAAAAGGTTTTATCAAAAGAGGGTGGTCGAGAGAAAATTTGAGATCAGTGTGATGGTTGTTAAAAGAATATTCGTTAAGCCGGGGGGTCCCCACTCCAAGTTGCAACCTAGCTGGGAAGGGCCTTTTATGATCACTAAAAAGTATCCAGGTAATGCATATGAATTGACTAATGCAGATGGAGAAAAATTGAATTATTCTTGGAATGGAGTTTACCTTAAAAAGTACTTTCCATAAAAATGGAGAAACCGTTGGTATAATCTCAAGTCATCGATCCTAGGTTGTTCGTAAGAATTCAAGGGTAGGTACCATCCTACACACACAACACTTCCCGATCCTAGAATCCAGACAACCCGACACTGGCTAAAGGCAAGGCAAAAATCTAGAAACAGAAGGAGTACCCTTACCTTATTCTCTTCTACTCGGTCCAAGATAGGGAGAGAAGATTAGAGACGGGTAGTATCGAAAACACTCGCCACCCTAGTAGGAGGTCGTCTTAGAGGGTGCAAAAGGGTGCCAAAAGATGGGCAATGAACCCCTCAGGCTAGAAAAAAGAAAAGTGATCAACCTGTCTGAATGAGTACCCATAATGATATCAAGGAAAAAGGAACTAAAAGATGGGCAATGTCCCCATGGGTAAAAAAACCTGTCTTAATATATGCCACATAGAAAAGAGCAAAAAAATAGGAAAGACCCAAAGAGGCTGAACCTCAACGGGCAATTTGAGTGACAGTAGAGAAATCCCTCTTAACATTTCCAAACCCTATCAAGGACTTCCTCTATACTCTTCCTCCTTAAACCCCTTGGGTAGGGTAAATCGACCAAATCTAGGTGGAACCCAAGCCAATCAAAGGAAGAAGGTTAGAAGGATTCTAGGTAGGA
This sequence comes from Cryptocoryne crispatula var. balansae, assembly GCA_036172225.1. NCBI lineage: Eukaryota > Viridiplantae > Streptophyta > Magnoliopsida > Alismatales > Araceae > Cryptocoryne > Cryptocoryne crispatula. The sequence continues at coordinate 20,543,037 of CM069925.1, forward strand.
AACTTTATTTTTGCACATGGCATCCACCACTTGAGTCTTGACAAACCCCAAAGACCGATGAATTGTCTCAAATACCAGCATTTTCCCCACAAAAAAAAATTATTTTAAAAAGCCAAAAAAAGAATATTTCAAAAAAGACCAAAAAAATGCATATTTCAAAAATTCAAAAAAATTGCATATTTCAAAAATCCAAAAAAATCGAATATTTTTGAAAATCCAAAAAAATGGATATTTCTAAGAAAACCCAAAAAATGCATCATTAGCTTAGTCATGATCATTGCATTAGTTGGATCCATGTTTATTTGACTGTCATGCATATTTCCATTCCTGCATTGCATATCCATTTTTTACCTTGTTAAGAAGGCTCTTTCCTTTGACCTAAGTCAAAGTTGACCATAATTGGCAAAGGGATGAGTCGTGGTGAAGATATAATCCTCTTTTATCAAGTGTTTCAGGCATTTCAATGTTGGAGAGGAGAGGATGACACCACGGCAGGTAAGTTCTCTCAACCCTTACCTCCATTTCATTTAAGTCATTTGTTTTATTCCACCTTGTTAAGAAGGCTCCTCCCTTTGACTCAAATCAAGACAAATGATATACAGGCAAGGGGATGAGTCATAATGAAATTTTAATCATCTTTGTTAAGTGTTTTTAGGAGCTGAAGAGGCAAAAAGAGAATGGCTATTAAGCAACCTTTGAAGTCCAACAGGTGAATTGGTGAGATCAGTATTCCCCAAGGAACGTCATGCCAACCTTGTGGCGAAAAGAGAGGAAGCGCAACCCAACTGAACATTATCGTGGTGTTGTATTCTGTCAGAAGGCAAGACAAGGATGGACCAGAGATGCTGATGAATCAGGCAGTCGATGCAAGTTGATAAACCATGCCTGAAGATTTCATCTACATTCTCATCAATCTCACATCATCACCAGCATTCCATTTTGCACTTCACATCACTCCTACTATCTGTCACCTAGTTATGTTAGGTTCATTTAATATGTATTACATGCATTAATGTTGAAGACCTTGAGCGTGAAGATGGCTGGGCCCGAGATCCCCTTCAAAAAAATCTACGACGACTTGGTCATTTCTTCACACTCACGGATAAGCCAAAATTGAACATTGGAGGAACGATGATTTCTAATCAGGTGTCTTGACCTCCAATAGACAATCTATATCTTCAACTATTTTCTACATAATTTTATATGTTTTCATATACATCTCTTTTTCATTCTTCATCATTACCAATTTTATCCCACCATGTTTTATTCTATCCTTTATTTTATCCCACCATGTTTTATTCTTTCCTTTATTTTATCCCACCGTGTCTTTTATTTTATCCCACCAAGGCAATTGTCATGCCATTGTTTCTTCTTTCCCATCATTCTATGTTAGTCCCACCATTATCTTTCAATCCCACTATGGCTTAAGTCTGTCTGTCATTTTTGTTTAATCGGGTTTTCTGCCAGAGCATGATTCATGGTTTTATGATACCCGAGCAATTTTGTTTTGCTTAAATGAACCCTTTTAGAATTTGAGATTATTCCACTCAGAATTAAACTGAGTATTTTGGTGAAACTTGAATGAACTTGAGATTCTAAATAAGATGGATTGGTATTCTTTTCATTTTAAAATCAATTTCTCTTTTAAAACTTTAGCCCATCACAGTACAAGAACACCGCAAAGTTTGGGTTGCTGGCTAATGATGAACCTACGAATTCGGGGACTCCTCACCACGCTGAGGGTTGGCTACATCCTACATCTTTTATCCTTTATTTTTTTATCTCTCGTGCCAATGGCATGTCTTTTACTAGTCAATTATATGAGGTTTTAATAGAACATGAAAGTGATCTAGAATACTCAGAGAGATTCACTTTGCTGGATTGGGTAGATAAGCATGTCTATATCTACACCTTGATGCCACCTTTTCAATCCATCATCATTTCATTCTGCTACATTCATCTACGTTCACTTGCATTCTATTATAGTTCACTCCGAATCACTCCGCTTCATTACATGCCACTCCCTTACAAAGCCGACTTCAAGGTGAGGCAAGCTGTAGACATGCCAAATTCACCTAATTTAGAGCATAAAACTCATGTTTTATAGGGTAACATGTGTGATTGACCTTAGAATGATGCTGGGTCTTTTAAAGTTCATTTGGAGCTTCGTCGAACGAAATCAGATGTTTTCTGAAGTTTTTAGTAAAAAGTCATAATTTTTGAGCAAAAACCACACATAAATTGTGTAAACATGGAAATTGGCTGAATGACCAATACCTAATGATCATGCATTGAAAGTTACGGTTAGATTCACACTCCGGACAAGTTTTGTTGCAGACTGTGCCTTTCCGGTTGCTGTCAGAGTCATTTTGACTAGTATCGGATCTTTTGTTCACTGTCCTAACTTCTGGAAAAAATTATGAAATTTTGAAGGGTGTGATGGCTAATCCAATGCTATAGATAGCTTCTTCAGCCTGTTATCTTTCCAACGCAACAAACGGCATCGAATTCCGAGTTCGGGAGTATCTGCAATGGCTTCCGGAAGAAGGACGCGCAAAATAGTACCATGCGCCTGGGTCCCTGGGCACATGCGCCCAGGACCCAGGGCACGTGGCCATGTACCCTACCCCTGAGGCATGTGGCCTTGTGTCCCCAATCGAGGGCACGAGGGAACTAGTTTTTCACCAGGACTCTTCCTCTAAACGGATCGAACCGGATAAGACCAAAAATTTCAAATGGATTGGATGTGCCCCCATTGGGAGGCACATGCACCCCTCAGTGGGGCGCATGCACCCTGCACCAGGGTGCATGTGCCCTGGGGTAGGGCGCAAGGCACCCTATTTTGTAGTGTTGATAAGACCTGTCGTTCTCCTATAAATAAACTCCGATTTCGGTTGTTCCAAAGGCATGTGCACGACCCCCCAGGCATCTCAAGATGTCCAAGCTCCCTCCTAAATAAATTTTGTGATTTTTAGATAGATAATTTCGAGTTTGTAAAGAGAGAAAAGTCGATTCAAGAGAGAGGAAAGCTGGTCTGCAGGTGATCTACTAGGTCTCTCTTCTTTGGCCCCTAAAGCAGTGTGTAGACGTCTACTGCCTTAGCTCTCAACATCAATGTTCTTCCTCTCCAAGTCTTCTTCAGTTTTCAGTTGACGTTACTTTATTTTGAGGTCAGGGCTGGTCGTGATGAGCATAGAAGCAAAGTCGCGCCTGGCAGATCCTGGACTGCTGCTCGGATTTTTCGACAACCCAGATTTCGCCATATCTCTCTCTATTCTTATCAGAATCTTTATGTTTTTTTTCCTATATCTTTTTTTCGTGATTCTACATCCTTATATTATTTTTTTCATTTTTTTTCATTATTTTTAGTCTTTTAATCCGAAAATAAAAAAGAGGGGTTAGAGATAACCCGAATCCGGTCAGTTTCTAGTCAATTGTGTGTTTCATGTTATTTTCTTTACATATACTCCACTTTGTTTATTTATAATTGTAATTTTTACTTGTTTGTTTGTCTAGTTGCATAGAAAATCAAGCACCCACGCATTGAGGACTCTTCTTCATCGGCCGGCTGAAGAAGGAGAAGCTTTGACCCGCATTCTTCACGATAAGGTACACACGGTCATCTTTAATTTCATAAATCGGAACCCGCGGTTCCTGGTGACTGTATGTCTTAATTTACTTCTTATCACCCTCCTCCCACATGACCCAAACTGTCTCTTTGGTGATCGAGCGACGCCAAGGGATGAAAGTTCGGGGATCAATGTGAGTGTGGGACCGAGGTAAGAGTTGCTTTTCATGTTTTCTTCCTTTCTTTCTCATACCCTCTTGAGGTGATGATTTGGATTCACGGACTTTCCTGGAAAGGAGAGGTCCTATCGAATTTCTGGAGTCAACAGTAGGATCCTCACCTCGGTCCTACACTCACATTGATCCCCGAACTTTCATCTCACGGCGTCGCTCGAGCATCGGAGATGGTTCGGATCATGTGGGAAGAGAGTGAGGAATGAATTGACTTAAAGCATGAATAAAAGAGGTGGTCTCCAAGAGCCACAGGCTCTGCTTTATGGAATTGAAGAAGAGATTAAGTTAGATGACTGGGTGTACCTTAGCGCGGGAGATTAAGATGTGAGTTCAACCTTCTTCTTCTTCGACCGGTCGATGAAGAAGAGTCCAACCGGTGCTAGCTTGATCGATCTGTGCAACTTAAAACAATGAATCAAGTGAAGAGTTTTATTAGACTTGATAGAAGTGTAGAAACTGTAACAAAATATGAGAAATAAGCAATTGAAACCGAACTCACTGGCTTCGGGGTGAGCCTTAACCCCCTTTTTTGTATTTTTGGTTATGTGAAAATGATGCAAACTAAACTAAAAGATGTTTTAACAAATAAATAGACTGAATGAAATGAGTTAAGAAGAACTTATGAAGTGAATTGGCTTGAGTTGAAGACGAGTTGGTTGAAACAAGCCAGTTCGGGTAGCCTTGCACCCTTCTGGCGCAACTTCAGTGTAGAAAATTCTACGGATGATCCCGATGTCAGAATCGAGTGCCATTTATTTCTATGGATATATAACTCAAAGAGAAACAGATCTTCTGTTGATGACTTCTCTGGAATCCATCTGTACAATCTAGTAGAAAATCTGAAAGTGGATGGATATAAAAAAGTAGAACCTGGATGCACGCCCTCGGTGCAGAAATTGCCACAAACAGATGATAAGTTGGAATCGAATGTTGTTAGTTGGAAACGAATGATAACAAAGAGAAGAATAATTCTTATGTTATAGATTTTTGCAGAAAAGGCCTCTGATTTTCTGTAGAAGCTGATGAAGTAGGTTGACACATGGATTGAGCCTTCTCCTTCGCTTCGGGATAGATCTCTCGACGTCCGCACGGATTTGAATGTCGGGATGGCTTTGGGAGGGAGCTTGGATGACCTCAGGATGAGATAGACATGGGGGGTTAACCTTGGTTCATTGAGAATAGCCCTCAATTTATAGAAAATGGAAAGTGGTGCAAAATATAAAAACTAGCCCGACCGCGCCCCCGACTTTCAAAAGAAGTGAGGGAACGTAGGGACTTCCAAGACCTTCAATTATGAACCTTTCAAAATCAGTCATTGAGCAGGCTTCGTGTTTTCACGGTTCATGCATGGCTCTCGCTTGAAGGTTACGGCATTTTTCCAGAAATCATTGGTCCATTCCCAACCCACGAGGGGCTCCACCAATGTCCTTAGCTCATCTCCACGAGGTAATCCGGATTAGATAACGGTCAAATAAAAGATATCGCCAATGGAATAAGAGTTTAGGGTTCCGAATCAGGCCAATTTGGTGTGTCTATAGCTTGCCTTGCATTGATGTCGACTTTGCAAGGGAATGGCATGTAGCGGAACAAAGTGAAATGTAGAGAAAACGTAGCAAAGCGAGATGGATTGTAGTAAAATGTAGTGGACAGAAATGGTGATGGACTGAAAAGGTGGCATCATGGCGTAGATATAGACACACTCAACGACCAGATTCGGCAAGACGAATCTCCTCAAGTCTCTTGGTTAACCGCCATGTTTCATCAAGTCTTCCTATGTTCGATTGGTAAGAGATGTGACACGGGCACGAGAGAAGAATAGCTAACCCCAACGTGGTGGGGACTCCCCGAAACATGGGTTTGTAGGTTCATCATCAGCCGGTAACCCGATCTTTGCGGTGTTCCTATACTGTGATGGGCTAAAATTTTAAAAAAGATTTGTTTTGAAAAATAAAAGAATACCAATCGAGCACATTCAGGCTCCCAAATTCATTTAAGTCTTCCAAGAGACAATATTCAATTCAGAATAGAATGATCTCAAATTTCAAAAGGCAAATGTTGAAGCTCAAACCATGAAGATAATGACGGTGCAAGTTTTGATCAAATAGGAGGCCCCTGGCGGGACGAATTGATTGCCACGGTGGGATGACTAGCAAGAATGGTGTTGTAGTGGCCACAGTGGTGATAAAAATGAAAGATTTGAAAGCACAAGGTGATTACCGAACATGGTGGGATTAACAAACAGAGTGAGATTAACAAACAAAGTGGGATTAGAAAACACGGTTGGATTAACAAACATGGTGGATTAGAAAACACGGTGGGATTAGAAAGATCAGAATTGGGGTACATGATGGGAAGAAGGGACCCGACAAGGTTTATAAATATCCGGATAGAAGTAGAAGATCATGAATGATGTATGTAATGACAATGAAAAATGCAATGCAACTAATACTACATGATGCATGCTGGGCTCAAGAGAACAAAACAACACTTGTATAACAATTAGTTGAAGATATAGATTGTCTATGAGGTCAAGATACCCATTCGGGAACCATCATCCCTCATAGCACAACTTTTGGCTTATCCGTGAGCATGAAAGATGACCTAACCGTTGTAGATTTTGATGAAGGGGATCTTGGGTCAAGTCTTCTCCGCATTCACGGTCTTCAACAATAATGCATAAAATAATAATACATGACTAACGACTTATATGTTAGCCAGTAATCTATGGGGGTTTCCCATGTCCATTGTTCCGCTTTCGTGCATACTTCCCTCAAACCAGGGGCATGGCCACCACGGCCAAAGCTAGAAAGAGTAGAGTTGGAGCCACACGAGTGGCACCACTGCGTACTTGGCCCCTTCTTTTGAGCATTGCCAGAACGAGGCAGCTGTGGTGGCATTAGCGGACATGGCTTCTATGCCTCCTCCACGTGGTCAATCTCATGGAGAGGGTGGCAGCGGTCACTGATATATGTAGTAGACTTTAGCTTTTCTAATGTTGTAGCTGCTTTTCTTCCTTGTTATTGCACTTGATGGTGTAATTAGATCTTTATCTGTTTGCTTCAGGGTTGTTTGATATGCTTGATATTTCTTGAAAGGATAGTCAGTATCGCATTCCGGCTTGGCCCCTTGTAAGTTTTTCAAGGGGCAGAAGCCTCTTAAAGATGGTAAATGTTAATAATAAAGAAGACAGTAGATGTAAGGTTAAGAAACTTACCTGTTGGCGAGACTACCCCCTCCTTGACTCGTGTTTCTTTTCTGAAATACTCAAAAAAGGGGTTAGCTCTGCTCTATGGCTTAGCCCCTTGCTTATTGTCATCTTGCCTTGTTTGTATGTCAAGGGTGGTAGCCTTATTAACCAGGTAGAATGCACAAAATGACGGAAAATAAATAAGGTGAAAGTTAAGAGAGCTTACCTGCTATGGCAAGAGTTACTCCCTTCTTGATCATAGAATCTTGAAACACTTGGATAAAAAGGAGATTAAATCTTCACTATAGCTCATCTCTTTGCCTATTGTTGTCTGCCTTGACTTAGGTCAAAGAGAGGAGCCTTCTTAACAAGGTGTAAAAATAAACTAAATGACCAAAATGAAATGGTTAAGAGAACTTACCTGTCATTGAGAGAACCTTCCCCTCTTACTTTAAAGCTTTTGAAAACACTTGATAAAAGAGGATCAGATCTTCACAATGACTCATCCCTTTGCCTACTACAGCCAACTTTGACTTAGGTCAAAGGGATGAGCCCTCTTAACGGGGTGATAATAAAGATAAACATGCAATGCAGAAATGAAACATGCAAGACATAAAGATAAATATGAATGCTAGTAAAGGCAAAAATCAAGGTTATGCCATGTTAAATGATGCATTTTTTAATTTTTTTTTGAAAATCAGCATTTTTTTGAATTTTTTTGAAAACATTCAATATATTTTTTTGAATTTTTGCAAATATTTTTTTAGTTTTTAAAAATATTCATTTTTTTGGATTTTTGTGGAGAAAGTGCTGGTATCGAGACAATTCATCGGTCTTTGAGTGTTAATCAAGATTCAAGTGATAAACACCATGTAAAAACAAGGTTCCCTACTAAGAATCTTTCTTGCCCTCTTCTTTTGATCGGTTTAGATTCCCCCTAGTTTACCCTACCCTAGGGTTTTAAGATGGAAGAATAATAGAGGAAGTCTTTGATAGGATTTGGGGGTGTTGAGGGGGATTTCTCTACTCATGCCTGTAGACAAGCCAAATTCGCCTAATTCAGAGCATAAAACTCATGTTTTATAGGGTAACATGTGTGATTGACCTTATAATGATGTTGGGTCTTTAAAAGTTCATTTGGAGCTTCGCCGAACGAAATCGGATGTTTTCCGATGTTTTCTGCAAAAAGCCATAATTTTCGAGCGAAAGCCACACTTAAATCGTGTAAACACGGAACTTGGTTGAATGACCAATGTATAATGATCATGCATTGAACGTTATGGTCATATTCACACCCCGGACAAGTTTTGTTGCATACCGTGCCTTTCCGATTTGCCATCGGAGTCATTTCGACTTGTATCGGATCTTCTGTTCACTACCCTAACTTCTGGACAAAATTCTGAAGTTTTGGAGGGTGTGATATCTGATCCGATGCTATAGAAAGCTTCTTCGGCCTGCTATCTTTCCAACGCAACAAACGACATCGAATTCCGAGTTCGGGAGTGTTCGCAATGGCTTCCGGAAGAAGGACGCGCAAAAATAGTCCCATGCGCCCGGGTTCCTGGTCACATGCGCCCGGGACCCAGGGCACGTGCCCATGCGCCCTACCAGTGCGGCACGTGACCTCGTGCCCTCACTTCAGGGCACATGCGCCCTACCCCTGAGGCACGAGGGAACCAGTTTTTCACCGGGACTCTACCACTGAACCGATCGACAGGATAAGACCATTTTTTTCGGGAACAGTGCCATGCGCCCCCACTGGGTGGCACATGCGCCCCTCAGTGGGGCGCATGCACCCTGAACCAGGGCGCATGCGCCCTGGGGTAGGGCGCAAGGTGGCCTTTTTTTAGCCCGGATGAGACTGTTCGTTCTCCTATAAATTAACTCTGATTCTGGTCGTTCCAGGGGCAGGAGCACGACCCCCCAGGCATCTCAAGACGTCCAACCACCCTCCTGCATTGATTTTGTGATTTTAGAGAGATAATTTAGAGTTTTTAGAGAGATAAAAGTCGGTTCAAGAGAGAGGAAGGCTGTTCTACAGGTGATCAGCTAGGTCTCTCTTATTCAGCCTTTACATCAGTGTGTGGACGTCTTATGTCCAAGATCTCTTCATAAAAGTTCTTCATCTCTAAGTCTTATTGAGTTTACAATCGACGGCACTTGATTCCAAGGTCGGGGCTTGTTGTGACGAGCGCAGAAGCAAAGTCGCGCCTGGCAGATCCTGGACTGCTGCTCGGCTTTTTCGACAACCCAGATTTGGCTATATCTTTCTCTATTCAACTCAGAATCTTGTTGTTCTTTTTCATAACTCTTTGTTTCGTGATTATCCATCCTCCTATCATTTTTTTACATTTTTTTAATTATTTTTACTCTGTTTATCCGAAAATAGAAAAAAGAGGGCTTAGAGATAACCCGAATCCGGTCAGTTTTTAGTCAATTGTGTGTTTCATGTTATTTTCCTTACATATACTCCACTTTGTCTAGTTATAATTGTCTGTTTTACTTGTTTGTTTGTCTAGTTGCACAGAATATCAAGCACCCACACGTTGAAGACTCTTCTTCATCGGCCGGCCGAAGAAGGAGAAGCTTTAACCCACATTCTTCACGCTAAGGTACACACAGTCATTTTAATTCTATAAATTGGAACCCATGGTTCCTGGCAACCACATGTCTTAATTTTCTACTTCTCATCCTCCTCCCACATGACCTGAACCGTCTCTTTGGTGATCGAGCGATGCCAAGGGATGAAAGTGCGGGGATCAATGTGAGTGTGGGACCGATGTGAGATTTGCTTTCCGAGTTTTATTCCTTTATTTTCTTATCCCCTCTTGAGGTGATGATCTGGGTTCACGGACTTCCCTGAAAAGGAGAAGACTCCGTTAAATTTTCAGAGTTGACAGCTTTTGTGGCAACCACGGTGGGACAAGCAATGTCTTCAACCGTGGGTGCTTAGTGTTTTGTTTGCAACTAGTTCTAGTTCTAGACCGGTTCCCACGTGAGCCTTTCCTTCTTTCCACCTTTCTTAACTTCATGCCATCTCAAAATTTCTGATTTCACCCATCTTTCATCAGATCTGAAGTGCCAAGTATGCCATTTAATTTCTGTCATTTTATTTAAACCGGTTCCCACGTGAACCACCCTTTTCCTTTTAAACCGGTTCCCACGTGAACCAATCTCTTTCTTTACTTCGGTTCCCACGTGAACCAAACCACTTTTTTTTTCAGATCTATCCCAACTTGGATCAGATCCTTATTTACCTTTAATTGTCTCCACGTGGCCCTATTTTGACCATTCAAACTGGTTCCCACGTGAACCACCCTTTTTTTACCCAAAACTGGTTCCCGCGTGAACCACCTTTATTTTTTGCCCCGGTTCCCACGTGAACCAGCTTATTCTTACATCAGTCCTGACGTGGACCACCCTTTTGCTTGGCTATCAGATCTTAACCCTCTTCTTTCCATCACCTTTTTACTATCTCCATTTGGCTCACATAAGAAACAAGGTCTAGATTCTAGTTTCTAGTTGCTTGTCTAGTTTCTAATTGCTTGTCTTTTGTCATTGCTTGTTTATTTAAGTTCATGTTTTGCTTATTACTTGATTGCATTCTCTGCTTCTTCTCTCTACCTTCTTATTTTACACTTTTTTGAGGTGGGAGCTCACTCTCCCATTTATCCCTCCCATCCAAAACACCCTCTTGGTGGATTCTGACCTCTCTTCTGGGATATTCCTTCCTAGTTGACTTGGTTGGCTTTCATCAAGGCCTCCGTAATTCCTCATACGTGGAGTATTCCTCTTCACGGTCGGGTTGGTTGTACCACTCTCCAAAACCCGAAGCATCCTACGTTACCTACACGTGGTGAGATTGTGTGAAACCTAGGTCATTGGAGATTGGAGTTAGGATCCTAACCCATTTGTTAAGAGAACAATTCTTAACAAAATTCATAAACCTAAGGTTTAATCAAAATCATTGCATAATTTTGCTTTCAAGTCTTTGCATAACTTGCTTGTCAAATGAAAATTCAAACCTCTAACTTTTTGCAAAATACTAAAAAAACCAAAAAAAGTTCTTTGTTTGCTTTGTCATTTTTTTTCTCCTTTAAGTTCAATGCAACTAAGGTCTGGAAGGCACACTGGAATGGCGGAACAAGCTGAACATCTAGAGCACGAGATAGGTCACCAACCAATTCCGTCAGATGGTCATCCATTGTTTGAGTCAGAAGCGCAAGAGGTCCCTCAACCATCTGCTCCCCGTGATGTTGAACAACTCTTTAGGGAGTTGTCCCTCTATACCGACCCAGAAACCTACGCTCGCTTACAATCCATGGTGAATGGCAAAATGGCCTCAGATCAAGCTGAAGTTAACCAAGTTGCCTCATCTCCTTGTCCTCTGGTTCGACCACCACTCATTCAATCACCTTCTGTTCAACCACCTATTGTTCAACAATCTGTGATTCAACCATCATTGGCACTAGCACAACCATCTGTAGTTCAACCATCTGTGGTTTCAGCCATCTTATTTTAACCATGTTGCTCCCTTGGCCCATCAAGTCGTGGGACAATCTTCAGTAAATTTGCCAAGTCATGCTCCTCAATTCCAAAATCATGTCTCTAACCACATACCCCAACCAGTAAACCAAGAACCTTCTCTCACCCAGGCAATTATTGATCAGCTCACCCAGATGCATGAACGTTATGAAGAGCTGAGATGTCGCCTGGACTCCAAGTCAGTTCCTGAGATTTCTATTCCTTCTCTGCCAGTCCTACACCTGCCACCTTCTGAGCTACCAGTTTATCGCCGCTACAATGGTACTGGCAATCCTTTTCTCCACTTAAAAGATTTTATGTACGAGTCCTTATTCTGGAAAAATGACCGTAGGGTTCTTGCCTTCTTGTTCCGTCGATCACTAGAAGGGTCTGCATTAGAATGGTTCTACTCGCTCGACTCCTTTGAGGCAGGAGACTTCGATATTGTCAAAACCAAATTCTTGCAGAGATACAGAGACTGGGTGGCACCAGCATGCTCCATTACAGACCTGATTTCTGAGAAGATGAAGCCCGAAGAGGACTTCATAAAGTTTGCTGATCGCTGGAGGGGAATGGCAGAAAAATTGACAGATGTGATTTCTGAAGGGGAACAAGTGAAGATGCTTATTGGCAACACTACACCTGCCTTGAGGAATGTCTTGATCATGCACTGTCCTTCCACCATGAATAAACTCTATGACAGTGCCCGATACTTGCAAGCCCACTTCAAGGATGCCACCATAATAAACCCTTTTGAACCTAAACCTAGAAACTTCAAGAAAACCCCCTCTGCACCAGTTGGGCCTACAACCGAAGGAGTGGTCAACAACGAAGCTATAAACATTGTGGGGAACCAGGGAGGGAACCGTCAAAACCAGTTCAGAAACCCACCACAAAACCATTCCTATTACCCCCCTCAACAACAGGTTAATCCACAACAACCACGACAACCACAACAACCCCCGCAACCAGTAGCACAACCCCAGCAACCTCTTCAACCTACCTACAATAGGGCACCGCCACCACCCAATCAGGCACCGCGAAGGGGAGGTCCTAGGAGAGAGAACTACCAACAACTCCCTTACTCCTTGACCGACATCTTCAATGTACTCATGGCGGAGAAACAGTTGGAATTGCCCAAGGAAAGAGAGGTTTGGCCAACTAATGCAGATATGTCCCGATACTGTGCTTACCACTGGTGTCCTGTTCACACTGTAGAAGTGTGCTTTCAATTCAAGGATTACATCCACGATCTGAATGACCAAGGCAGCATTGATTGGGCTCAAATGGGGGAATGCATACAAGCTATGAAGGCTAGGTAGCAGCTGCGGCAGCGTCCACCGGCTCAACCTCAACAACAACCTGGCTTGGGGATTGTTCAGAATCCGCTCCCATTACATGCTCCTGCTCCAGCGCCGGCACCGGCCCATCCAAACCTAGGAATTGGTCTAGTACACTCCATTGTCTAGGGAGACGCCAGCCATGCTCAAGGTTGGCAACTAGAAAACCAAAATGCAACCATGCCTGTCAACCCAGCTAGGTCTCCTGCTAGGAACCATGCTAGGCAAATAATTCGTGCACCTTCTACTCCACAACTACCACAAAGCTCAATAACCCAACCACTGGCCGCCACTTCTTCTCGCTGACCCATCATTAGGCTAGCCCCCTCCTTAACTACACCTCCTTCAACCATTGCTACACACCGGCCCTTGCTCATCCGACAACCACAATCACCACCAAACCTGAACCCCCAGCCTACGAGCTCTACCACTCCAAAGCCCCAACCGATCATACAACCAACACCACAACCAATCCCACAACCTACACCTTCATTAAACTCATCAACCACTTCTGCACCCCGGCCTCTTCTTATTAGGCCACCAGTATCACCATCATTACCACCTCCAAATCCTATTCCTCTACCAACTAACCCCATCATCCCAGAACCATCGATCCCATTACCTATCATACATGCACCTACACCACCTATTCCACCACAACCCACCCCAGTTAACCCATCATCTCTACCCAACCGCCAAATAGCCCCGGTGCTTCGGAGTGGGAGGATGTTCCAGCGGCTCTTTCTCCAAGCTAGTACTCAACCACAGGATCCAGTGGAGGAGGAACAAGTAGAAGAACCATTGCTGGGCACGACCTATGATCTGTTGAAACATTTAGATAAGACACCGGCACATATTTCCATACTTAAGTTGATCAAAAGATCAAAGGTGCACCAGGAGATTCTACAGCAGTACTTGCAAAGGGTCATGGTGAGTGAAGATCTCCCACCTGAAAAGATAACTACAGTGTTAGCCCCTAGAAGTGAGCACCCAACACTCACTTTCTCTCAGGAAGAATTAGCAGATCTAGAGGTCAGGAGATATGCTTTGCATGTGGCAGTTATCATCTGCAATGTCGAAGTGAAATCATGTTTGGTTGACACTGGAGCTTCTATCAACGTTATGCCGCCAGAAACTTAGCAGTTGTGTGGCATTTCTGAGTAAGAAATCAAGCCATCCTGTGCCATGGTGACGGCCTACGACAACTCCAAGAAGTCTTCACATGGGGTGGTCACTCAAGAAGGTAAACTTGGACCATGTACGGTCACAACGGATTTTCATGTTCTAGAATTGGATCCGAATTTTCAGGCTATACTTGGGAGGCCATACTTGGAGGCAATAGGAGCTGTGGCTTCAACAAATCACTAGTGCATAAAGTTTTCCTTCAAAGGACAGGTGGTCAAAGTGACTAGCATGCCTATAAGGGACGAGATGAATGATGCTTTTACATCACCCCTTGGTTTGTCAATACAACCCCAGATCTCAATGGGAGATTTACCAGAAGTTAGATGCATGACCACCTCTCTACCTGAGACAGTGGGATGGCGGATGATGATGAAACTAGGCTATCAGCCTGGAAGAGGTTTAGGCAAGGATCTTCAAGGAATCACTCAGCCGATTCAAACTGAGAAAAGGCTACGCAGGCAGGGGTTGGGATATGAAGAGGATTCCATCCCAAGGAGGATCTTCCAGCCAGGATATGCCATGGGACTCCGCACCTTCTTTATCAAAGGGGAGACCATGATGATGGCTGAAGATGACAAGAGTTTCATTATAGTTGTCAAGAGAAGGAAGGCTCCAGATGACGAAGAAGACTTGGAAGACCTATGCTTATCTTTGACTCGTCTGTTTTCAAGTGGGGAAGAGCACCGGGAACCACTCAAGGGCCGACCAATCTTGAATCATCTAGTTAAACATGTTACTCAAGTCAAAACCATTCCACAAGACCCAAATACAACAATGCCATGTTTGAACCTCGTACCATTGTTTCTAGATCTTTTGGATGGGCTTCAGGGCCCACTTACCCACTTTGGGCCCATGTGCCCTCTTCAACCTTCCACTCTTATTGGGCCAGCTTGCCCATTTGCTTCCTGTCGACTCTGAAAATTCGACGGGGTCCTATCCTTTTCAGGGAAGTCCGTGAACCCAGATCGTCACCTCAAGAGGGGATGAGGAAAGAAAGGAATAAAAACTCGGAAAGCAAATCTCACCTCGGTCCCACACTCACATTGATCCCCGAACTTTCATCCCTTGGCGTCGCTTGATCACCAAAGAGACGGTTCGGGTCATGTGGGAGGAGGGTGAGAAGAAATAAACGTGGTCGCCAGGAACCGTGGGTTCCGATTTATAGAATTAAAATTGAAAGATGACCGTGTGTACCTTAGCGTGAAGAGTGTGGGTTAAAGCTTCTCCTTCTTCGGCCGGCCGATGAAGAAGAGTCCTCAACGCGGTGGGTGCTTGATATTCTGTGAAACTAGACAAATAAACAAGTGAAAGATACTATTAGAACTAGACAAAGTGGAGTATATGTAAAGAGAATGACACGAAACACACAATTGACTAGAAACTGACCGGATTCGGGTTATCTCTAACCCCTTTTTTTATTTTCGGATTAACAGAGTAAAAGTAATGCAAAAAATGTAAAAAAAATGATAGTATTATGTAGAATTACTAAACAAAGAGATAGGAAAAAGAACTGAAAGATTCTGAGTTGAATAGAGGAAGATATAGCCAAATCTGTTTTGTCGAAAAAGCCGAGTAGCAATGCAGGATCTGCCAGGCGCGACTTTGCTTCTGCGCTTGTCACGACCAGCCCTGACCTCAGAATCAAGTTCCGTCGATTAAAAACTGAAGAAGACTTGGAGAGGAAGAACTTTGATGAAGAGAGCTCTGGCAGCAGACGTCCACACAAAGCTGTAGAGGCCGAGGAAGAGAGACTTGGCAGATCACCTGTAGAACAGCCTTCCTCTCTCTTGAACCGACTTTTCTCTCTCTAAAAACTCGAAATTCTCTCTATAAAAATCACAAAATTGATGCAGGAGGGTGCTAGGACGTCTTGAGATGCCTGGGGAGTCGTGCTCATGCCTTTGGAATGACCAGAATCAGAGTCCATTTATAGGAGAAAACTGTCGCGATCTGCGCTAAAAAACAGGCTCATTGCGCCCTGGTTCTGGGCGCATGTGCCCTACCCCAGGGCGCATGTGCCCTACCCCCAGGGCACATGTGCCCTCAAGTGGGGGCGCATCCTATCTTTTCAAAAATTTCGGCCTTATCCGGTCCGTCGGTTGAGCGGTAGAGTCCGGGTGAAAAACTGGTTCCCACGTGCCTCAAAGGTGGGGCGCATGTGCCCTCAAGTGAGGGCACAAGGCCACGTGCCTCACTGGTAGGGCGCATGGCCATGTGCCCTGGGTCCCGGGCGCATGTGACCAGGAACCCGGGCGCATGGGACTGGTTTCGCGCGTCTTTCTTCCGGAAGCCATTGCGAACACTCCCGGACTCGGAATTCGACGCCGTTTGTTGCGTTGGAAAGATAACAGGCCGAAGAAGCTTTCTATAGCATTGGATCAGCCATCACACCCTCTAAAACTTCAGAATTTTGTCCGGAAGTTAGGGTAGTGAACAGAAGATCCGATATAGGTCAAAATGACTTCGACGGCAAACCGGAAAGGCACGGAATACAACAAAACTTGTTCGGAGTGTGAATATGACCATAACCTTCAATGCATGATCATTAGGCATTGGTCATTCAGCCAATTTCCGTGTTTACACGACTTACGTGTGGCTTTCGCTCGGAAATTACGGCTTTTTGCGGAAAACGTCGGAAAACATCCGATTTCGTTCGGCGAAGCTCCAAATCAACTTTAAAAAGTACCCGGCATCATCATATGATAAATCATGCGTGTTACCCTATAAAACATGAGTTTTATGCTCTGAATTAGGCAAATTTGGCGTGTCTACAGCTTGCCTCGCCTTGATGTCGGCTTTGTAAGGGAGTGGCATGTAATGAAGCGGAGTGATTCGTAGTGAACTGTAATGGAATGCAAGTGAATGTAGATGAATGTAGCGGAATGGAATGGTGATGGACTGAAAAGGTGGCATCAAGGTGTAGATATAGACACGCTTATCTACCTGATCCAGCAAAATGAATCTCTCTGAGTATTCTAAATTGCTTTCATGTTCTATCAAAACCTCATATAATTGACTGGTAAAAGACATGCCCTTGGCACGAGAGATAAAAAAGTAAATGTTAAAGGATAAAAGGATGTAGCCAACCCTCAGCGTGGTGAGGAGTCCTCGAATCCGTAGGTTCATCATCAGCCAGCAACCCGAACTTTGCGGTGTTCTTGTACTGTGATGGGCTAAAGTTTGTAAAAGAGAAGTTGATCTTGAAATGAAAAGAATACCAATCCATCATATTTGGAATCTCAAGTTTATTCAAGTTTCACAAAAATACTCAGTTTAATTCTGAGTGGAAGAACCTCAAGTTCTAAAAGGGTTCATTTATGCAAAACAAAATTGCTCGGGTATCGTGAAAACCATGAATCACGCTCTAACAGAAAACTCGATATTCGGAAAATGACAAGACAGATTTAAGCCATAGTGGGATTGAAAGATAATGGTGGGACTAACATAGAATGATGAGAAAGAAGAATAACAATGGGATGACAATTGCCATGACACGGTAGGATAAAAGAGATGATAGAATAAAACATGGTGGAATAAAAAGAAAGGAATAAAACATAAAGGGATAAAAGAAAGAATAAAACATGATGAAATAAAAGAAAGAGAAAACATGATGAAATAAAATTGGTAATGATGAAGAAAGAAAAGGAGATGAATGTGAACACATAGAAAATCATGTAGAAAATAGTTGAAGATATAGATTGTCTATTGGAGGTCAAGACACCCGATTAGGAACCATCGTCCCTCCAATGTTCAATTTTGGCTTATCCGTGAGTGTGAAGAAATGACTAAGCCGTCGTGGATTTTGTTGAAGGGGATCTCGGGCCCAGTCATCTTCACTCTCAAGGTCTTCAACATTAATGCATATAATACATATAAAATGGACCTAGCATAACTAGGTGACAGATAGTAGGAGTAATGTAAAGTGCAAAAAATGAAATGATGGTGCTGATGTGATGTGAGATTGATGAGAAGCTGAGGATGAAATCTTCAGGTAAACTGCATCGACCGCCTGGTTCATCAGCATCTCTGGTCCATCCTTGTCTTGCCTTTTGACGGAATACAACACCATAAGGATGTTCAGCTGGGTGGTGCTTCCTTTTCGCTGCAAGGTTGGCATGACGTTCCTTGGGGAACATTGATCTCACCAATTCACCTGTTAGGACTAAAAAGGTTGCCTGCACATTTCTGGTTAGTACCCAACAGACAGAATTGTCATATGAAGCAGATTGTTCATGAAATGATCAATTGAAGGTTTTACTGTTTGAACCATCATTTGGATGTCAAAACAATGTTTTTGATGATGGTTCCTTTAGTAAAAATGTCACTTTTAACATTTTAGACAATTTATGATTTTTTTAGATTTTTCTGAATTTTTCGAATTTTTTGTCCATGTGCCCCCGATCGGGGGCACCTGGCCATGCGCCCAGGGGGTGGGGCACCTGGCCATGTGCCCCCAGATGAGGGCACATGCGCCCTGAGGCCATTTTTTTTTTTTTTTTTTTCAGAAAAAAAATTTATACCTGATTGCCCTTCTCTTTTTGCTTCTTCAGCTGCTGCAAACACTTAATGAAAAATGATTAAATTTTTATCATTACTCATCCCTTTTCCTGTATATCGTATGCCTTGATTTTGAGTCAAAGGGAGGAGCCTTCTTAACAAGGTGGAATAAAACAAATGACTTAAAATGAAATGGGGGGTTGAGAGAACTTACCTGTCATGGTGCGAATCCTCTCCTCTCCTGTATTGAAATGCCTGAAACACTTGACAGAAGGAGATTAGATCTTCATCATGACTCATCCCTTTGCCCATTATGGTCAACATTGACTTAGGTCAAGGGGGAAGAGCCTTCTTAACAAGGTAATTAAAGTAAAAGGATATGCAATGCAGGAATGGAAATATGCATGACAGTAAAATAAGCATGGATGCAACTAAGGCAATGATCATAACTGAGCAATTTTTTTTTTTTTGGATTTTCTTGAAAAAATCATTTGAATTTTCAAAAGTATTCAATTTTTTTTTGGATTTTTGAAATATGTGTTTTTTTTTTGATTTTTTTTGAAATATTCAAATTTTTTTTGGGTTTTTAAAATATTCAATTTTTTTGGGTTTTTGAAATATGCATTTTTTTTGGGTTTTTGAAATATGCATTTTTTTTTAATTTTGAAATATGTATTTTTTGTGGGTTTTTGAAATATGCATTTTTTTTTGTTTTTGAAATATGCAACTTTTTTGTGGAGAAAATGCTGGTATTTGAGACAGTTCATCGGTCTTTGGAGTTCGTCAAGACTCAAGTGGTAGATGCCACGTGCAAAAATAAAGTTCCCTACCTAGAATCCTTCTAACCTTCTTCCTTTGATCGGCTTGGATTCCACCTGGATTTGGTCGGTTTACCCTTCCCTAGTGGTTTAAGGAGGAAGAGTATAGAGGAAGTCCTTGATAGGGTTTGAAGATGTTGAGAGGTATTTCTCTACTCTCACTCAAATTACCCATTGGGGTTCGGCCTCTTTGGGTTTTTCTTTCTTTTCTTGTTCTTTTCTATGTGGCACATATTTGGACAGGTTTTTGACCCGTGGGGACATTGCCCATCTTTTAGTGCCTTTTGCCTTGACTATCATTCTGGGTACTCATTCAGACAGGTTGATCATTTTTTTTTCTAACCTGAGGGGTTCATTGCCCATCTTTGGCACCCTTTTGTACCCTCTGAGACGGCCTCCTACTAGGGTGGCGAGTGTTTTCGATACTATCCCTCTCTAATCTTCTCTCCCTATCTTGGACCGAGTAGAAGAGAATAGGGTAAGGGTACTCCTTCCATTTCTAGATTTCTGCCTTGCCTTTCGCAAGTGTCGAGTTGTCTGGATTCTAGGATCGGGAAGTGTTGTGTGTGTAGGATGGTACCTACCCTTGACTTCTCACAAACAACCTAGGATCGATGACTTGAGATTATACCAGTGGTTTCTCCATTTTTATGGAAAGTATTTTTTGAGGTAAACTCCATTCCAAGGATGATTCAATTTTTCTCCATCAGCATTAGTCAATTCATATGCATTACCTGGATACTTTTCAGTGATTTCAAAAGGCCCTTCCCAGTTAGGTTACAACTTGGAGCGGGGACCCCCGGCTTAACGAATATGCGTTTGACTACCATCTCACCGATTTCGAACTTTCTCTCGACCACCCTCTTTTGATAAAACCTTTTGAGTCTATTCCGATAACTCCGGCATGCTCGGCGGCGGCTAGCCTTCTTTCATCCAAGAGTTCAAGCCGTGCAAGGAGAGATTCTCGTCTCTCATCAACAGAATATCCCTGTCGAGCTGAACTCGGAGAGATGGAAGTAATACTTCGTAAGGGACCATCGTTTCCATCCCCTATGCCAAAGCATACGGGGTTTGTCCGGTGGGAGTCCTTACGAAGTACGATAAGCCCATAGAGCATCTACAAGCTTATCAGGCCAGTCGGCAAACTTGCTAGACTTACAAGATTTCTTGATGATTTTGATTAAGGTTTTGTTGGTGGCTTCTGCTTGACCATTGCCTTGAGGATAGTATGGTGATGAATGATGCAATGAAATGTAATACTGTTGCAAAGATCACGCTGATCTTGAGAAAGAAATTGTGGCCCATTATCGGTGACGATGTCGCTGGGGATCCCGAACCTTGCCAGGATGTTGCGCTTGATGAAGGAGCAGATTGTTGACGCTTTAATCTCCACGAATGCTTCCGCTTCAGCCCACTTTGTGAAGTACTCCGTTGCCGTCAGAATGAATGATTTTGAGCGCATTTCGGAGTTGAGGTCACTCAAGGGGCCAATGATATCAAAAGCCCACATGGCGAAAGGCCATGGGGCATGAATTGGATGAAGGGAAGATGTGGGAGAGTGAATCTTGTCGGCATGGAGTTGACATGAATGACAATGCCGGACAAAGATGGAGCAGTCTTCTTCTAGAGTTGGCCAATAATACCCTTGTCGGATGATTTTCTTAGCAAGGGCTTGGGCATTCACGTGACCACCACAAACTCCGTAATGTGCTTCTTTCAAAGCACCAACTCAGCTTCTTCTTCTTCAAGACATCTGAGTAAGATTCCACTTAGGCTTCTCTTATAGAGCACTCCTCCTAGGATTGTATACCTCTGGGATACTCTTCTGATTGCCTTCTTTTCTTTGGTGGTTGATCCAGGTGGATATGACTGATCTTGGAATTACCTCTCAATCTCATCATACCAAGGTCTCTCACCTTCTTCTAATTCTTCTAACTCAATCAAGGAGATTTCTTCTTTATGTTCCAAGTATTCCTTTCTGTTGAATCTTTCCTTAACCTTTAGAAAACGTCCATCCTCAATTGCTGGAATTGTTCTCTTACAGATGTGGATAGTTCGCACTTGCCTGCCTAGCGGGACAGATAGAGATGAAGCTAGTGAAGCTAAGGCATCGGCGAGGATATTCTGAGAACGAGGGACATGGACAAAGGTGAGTTTGAAGAATAGCTTGATGTAGAAAGTGGTGAGCTCCTGGTAGGGTTTGAGGTTTGGATGCGAAGTTCGGTACTTGGATAGGACCTGGAATAGGATCAATTGACTATCACCTATCACCCTCAGTTCAGTGGCACCATGGAAATGAGCGGCCTCCAGCCCGGCCAGCAAGGCTTCATACTCAGCTATGTTGTTGGTTGCTGGAAAGTTAAGCTGAAAAGCCTGTGGAATGGTGACACCTTCAGGTGACAGAAGGACAATGCCTATCCCTCTACCATGAGAGTTCAGAGCCCCATCAAAATATAATGTCCAAAGATTGGAAGATCGGACTGACATTAGTTCGTCATCCGGGAACTCCGACCAGACTGGGTCAAAGACGGGTATGGGATGATGGGCAAGGTGTTCAGCAATAGCATAGCCCTTAATTGCCTTCTGTGGGACATAAGTGATATCAAATTGGGATAAGAAACTCTGCCATCGCCCTAACCGATCGATCAAGACTGTCTTCTCTAACGAAACTTAATGGGATTGATACGAGCAATGAGCTTGACTTGGTGAGCAAGGAAATAATGTTTGAGTTTCGAACCACCCAAACAAGAGCAGCACAGTCTTTTCTACCACAAGGTACTTCAGCTCACAAGCATCAAACATCTTAGACAAGTAGTAAGTAGCTCGTTCTTTCCCTTCTTCATCAACTTGTGCAAGGATCGCTCCGAGAGAGTTCTCAAGAACCGAAATGTAGAGGACCAAAGGTTTGTCGGGAATTGGTGGTCTAAGTACAGGGGGACTTGCCAGGTATGTTTTCAACCCATCAAACGCCTCCTGGCACTTCGAATCCCATTTAAACTCGGCCCTCGCCTTGGTTAACTCATAGAAAGGTTTACACCTTTGGGAATGTTGTGAGATAAACCGGCGGACAAATTGTAGCCTCCCAATCAATCCTCGAAGCTCTTTCATATTCTTCGGAGGAGGCATACCAATAATTGCCTTGGCCTTGTTTGGGTCGATCTCTATGCCCCTCTTGCTTACTATGAACCCAAGTAGCTTTCCTGATGAAACTCCAAATGTACACTTCTTAGGGTTCATTTTTAGCTTGTATTCTCTAGCTCTTTGCAAGATCTTCCTTAGCACTTCAGAATGATCTTCCCGACTCTTGGACTTGATAACCAAATCATCCACATACACCTCTACAAGGGTGTGCATCATGTCGTGAAAGATAGCCATCATAGCCCTCTGATATGTAGCACCGGCATTCTTTAACCCAAAGGGCATGACAACATAGCAATATGTTCCCCAAGGTGTAGTGAACGAGGTCTTTTCTTGGTCCTCCTCGCCTAACCGGATCCGATTGTATCCGGAATAGCCATCCATGAATGAAAGCATCTCAAATCCAGCTGTGTTATCAACCAAAACATCGATATGAGGTAAAGGAAAATCATCTTTAGGACACGCTCGGTTCAAGTCCCTGAAATCTATACAAATCCGAATTCGTCCATCCTTCTTCATAACAGGGACTATGTTAGCCACCCATTGTGGATATAGAACAACCTTAATAAATTTTGCTTGGTGTAGTTTGTCGACCTCTTCTTTCATTTTGAGTGCAATATCAGGGTGGAACCTCCTGAGCTTTTGTTTAA
Organism: Cryptocoryne crispatula var. balansae; assembly: GCA_036172225.1. Classification (NCBI taxonomy): domain Eukaryota; kingdom Viridiplantae; phylum Streptophyta; class Magnoliopsida; order Alismatales; family Araceae; genus Cryptocoryne; species Cryptocoryne crispatula. Next base: position 20,566,177 of record CM069925.1, read on the forward strand.
CCGGGGTAGTTCCAGGTTTCAAGGTTAATCTATGTTCAACCAATGAAATATCTAATCCCGGCATATCTTCATATGTCCATGCGAATGTGTCCTTATATTCTTCCAAAACTTTGATCAAACGTTGTTCTTCTGAGGGAGTGAGGTTTGCACTAATGAGGATAGTCTTAGGATCTTCCAGGGTTCCTAAATTCAGTTCCTTGGTCGGTTCATTCCCTGTGGCTGATGGTTCTTCAAATCTTCTAAGTCCAGATGCATATGCATCAGCCAAGTCCTCGATTTCATCCTCGGATTCGGGATCCTTCTCTGATACCACCTCATATACTCCTAAAGTATGATCTATGTTATGCTCATCCTCATATCGGATTTCATCTAGCTGGATGGTATTATCCAAAAAGTTTGGCAGCCTTGCACACTCTACGCATTTCTGTGCCAATTGTTGCAGATACCTATTTGGAACTAGTTTACCTCTGACTTTCCTATTTCCTAACCTAACTTGACCTACTGAAGATAAAGCTGGAAAGGTGGTATTTACAGTGGAGGGGGGATCGAGTAAATCGATCAATGATTCAGAAAAGAGGGATCCCTGATTGGGAGCACCCTCTGGGATGAGTAGAGACGTCTCCTCAATGGTAATGTGAGTTTCAGAGAAGACATTTTTTTTTTGTAAATTTCAAGTAAAAAGATAGAATGAGCCTCAGTGACTCAAGGCTTGCTAGAAGATGACTGAATTAATAGAGAGAAAAACTTAAGAATTAAAGGGAAAAAGGGGCTCGTGGGCCCGATGGTAATAGAAAGTGGACACATGGGTCCAAAACGGATGAAGAAAGTAAACGGGTACGTGGACCTGATTTCAGAAATAAATGGGCATGTGAGCCCATGTTGAGAAAAGCCCCCAGTCTCGAAGTTGATGAGGGAAGCAAATGGGCAAGCTGGCCCAGTAAGAGTAGATGGTTGAAGAGGGCACATGGGCCCAAAATGAGTAAGTGGGCCCTGAAGCCCATCCAAAAGATCTAGAAATAAAGGTACGAGGTTCAAACATGGGATTGTTATATTTGGGCCTCGTGGAATGGTTTTGACTTGGGTGGTATGCTCAAACAGATGATCCAAGATTGGTATGCCCTTGGGTGGTTCTTGATACTCTTCCCCACTTGAGAACAGACGAGTCAAAGATAAGCATAAGTCTTCCAAGTCTTCTTCTTCTTCTTCTTCTCGAGCTTTTCTTCTCTTGACAGCTATCACGGAACTTTTGCCATCTTCAGCCATCATCATGGTCTCCCCTTTGATAAAGAAGGTGTGGAGCCCCATGGCATATCCTGGCTGGAAGATCCTGCTTGGGATGGAATCCTCTTCATATCCCAACCCCTGCCTGCGTGGCCTTTTCACAGTTTCAATTGGCTGAGTGATCCCTTGAAGATCTTTGCCTAAACCTCTTCCAGGCTGATAGCCCAATTTCATCATCATTCGCCATCCCAGTGTGTCTGGTAGAGAGGCGGTCATGCATCTGACTTCTGGCAATTCTCCCACTGAGATCTGGGGTTGTATTGACAGACCTAGGGGTAAAGAAGCATCGTTCAGCTCGTCCCTTATAGGCATGCTAGTCACCTTGACCACCTGTCCTTTAAAGGGAAATTTTATGCACTGGTGGTTTGTTGAAGCCACAGCTCCTATTGCCTCCAAATATGGCCTCCCAAGTATAGCCCGAAAAGTTGGATCCAATTCTAGAATATGAAAATCTGTTGTGACCGTACATGGTCCAAGTTTAACTTCTAGAGTGACCACCCCACGTGCAGACTTCTTGGAGTTATCATAGGCTGTAACCATGGCACAAGATGGCTTGATTTCTTGCTCAGAAATACCGCACAACTGCAATGTTTCTGGCGGCATAACGTTGATGGAAGCTCCAGTGTCAACCAAACATGATTTTACTTCGACATTGCAGATGATAACAGCCACATGCAAAGCATATCTCCTGAATTCTGGATCTGCTAATTCTTCCTGAGAGAAAGTGAGTGTTGGGTACTCACTTCTAGGGGCTAACACTGTAGTGATTTTCTCAGGTGGGAGATCTTCATTCACCATGACCCTTTGCAAGTACTGTTGTAGAATCTCCTGGTGCACCTTTGATCTTTTGATCAACTCAAGTATAGAAATACGGGCCGGTGTTTTATCTAAATGCTTTAACAGATCATAGGCTGTGCCTGGCAATGGTTCTTCTACTTGTTCCTCCTCCACCGGATCCTGCGGTTGGGTACTGCCTTGGGGAAAGAGTCGGCCGGAACATCCTCCCACTCCGAAGCACCGGGGCTATTTGGCGGTCGGGTAGAGGTGACGGGTTAACTGGGGTGGATTGTGGTGGAACAGGTGATGTAGGTGCAGGTATGTTAGGTAATGGGATCGATGGTTCTGGGATGATTGGGTTAGTTGGTAGAGGGGTAGGATTTGGAGGTGGTAGTGATGGTGATACCGGTGACCTAATAAGAAGAGGCCGGGGTGCAGAAGTGGTTGATGAGTTTAATGAAGGTTGTGGTAGTATGATTGGTTGGGGTTTTGGAGTGGTAGAGCTCGTTGGCTGGGGGTTCAGGTTTGGTGGTGATTGTGGTGGTCAGATGAGCAAGGGCCGGTGTGTGGCAATGGTTGAAGGAGGTGTAGTTAGAGAGAGGGCTGGCCTAATGATGGGCCGGCGAGAAGAGGTGGCGGCAAGTGGTTGGGTTATTGAGCTTTGTGGTGGTTGTGGAGTAGCAGGTGCACGGATTATCTGTCTAGGAGGGTTCCTAGTAGGAGGCCTAGCCGGGTTGACACGCATGGGTGTAGTGTGGCGGTCTAGTTGCCAACCTTGAGCACGATCGGCATCTCCCTGGACAATGGAGTGTACTAGACCAATTCCCTGGGTTTGGATGTGCCGGTGCCGGTCTTTGGAGCGGGAGCATGTAATGGGAGCGGATTCTGGACAATCCCCAAGCCAGGTTGTTGTTGAGGTTGAGCCAGTGGACGCTGCCGCTGCTGCTGCCTAGCCTTCATAGCTTGTATGCATTCCCCCATTTGGACCCAATCAATGCTTCCTTGGTCATTCAGATCGTGGATATAATCCTTGAATTGAAAGCACACCTCTACAGTGTGACCAGGACACCGGTGGTAAGCGCGAGATCGGGACATATCTACATTTGTTGGCCAAACCTCTCTTTCCTTGGGCAATTCCAACTGTTTCTCCGCCATGAGTACATTGAAGATGTCGGTCAAGGAGTAAGGGAGTTGCTGGTAGTTCTCTCTCCTAGGACCTCCCCTTCGCGGTGCTTGATTGGGTGGTGGCGGTGCCCTATTGTAGGTAGGTTGACGAGGTTGCTGGGGTTGTGCTACCGCCGAGGTGGTTGTTGTGGTTGTCGTGGTTGTGGTGGCCTAACTTTTGTTCTTTGAGGGGGGTAATAGGAATGGTTTTGTGGTGGGTTTCTGAACTGGTTTTGACGGTTCCCTCCCTGGTTCCCCACAATGTTTATAGCTTCGTTGTTGACCACTCCCTCAGTTGTAGGACCAACTGGTGCAAAGGGGGTTTTCCTGAGGTTTCTAGTTTTAGGATCGAAAGGGTTTATCATTGTGGCAGCCTTGAAGTGGGCTTGCAAGTATCGGGCACTGTCATAGAGTTCATTCATTGTGGTAGGACGGTGCATGATCAATACATTCCTCAAGGCAGGTGTAGTGTTGCCAATGAGCATCTTCACTTGTTCCCCTTCAGAAATAACATCTGTCAATTTCTCTCGCCATTCCCCTCCGGCGATCGGCAAACTTTATGAAGTCCTCTTCGGGCTTCATCTTCTCGACAATCAAGTCCGTAATGGAGCATGCGGTGCCACCCGGTCTCTGTATCTTTGCAAGAATTTGGTCTTGACAATGTCGAAGTCTCCTGCCTCAAAGGAGTCGAGTGAGTAGAACCATTCCAATGCAGACCCTTCTAGTGATCGATGAAACAAGAAGGCAAGAACCCTACGATCATCTTTCCGTAATGAGGATTCATAAAGAAAATCTTTAAGATGAAGAAAGGGGTTGCCGGTACCATTGTAGCGGCGATAAACTCGGTAGCTCGAAGGTGGCGGGTGTAAGACCGGCGAGAGAAGGGATGGAAATCTCAGGCACTGACTTGGAGTCCAGGCGACATCTCAGCTCTTCATAACGTTCATTCATCTGAGTGAGCTGATCCATGATTGCCCTGGTGAGAGCAGGTTCTTGGTTTACTGGTTGGGGTATGTGGTTAGAGACGTGGTTCTGGAATTGAGGAACATGATTTGAAGATTGTCCCATGGCTTGGTGGATTGGGGGAACAACATGGTTGAAATAAGATGGTTGGACAAATGAGGGTTGGACCACAGATGGTTGAACTGCAGATGGTTGAATCATAGGTTGTTGAACAACAGGAGGTTGAATCATAGATTGTTGAACAACAGGAGGTTGAACCAAGGGTGATTGAATAAGTGGTGGTTGAACTAGAGGACGAGGAGATAAGGCAACTTGGTTAACTTCAGCTTGATCTGAAGCAATTTTGCCCTTCACCATGGATTGTATACGTGCATAGGTTTCTGGGTCAGTATAGAGAGACAACTCCCTAAAGAGTTGTTCAACATCACGAGGAGCAGATGGTTGAGGGACCTCTTGCGCTTCTGACTCAAACAATGGATTAACACGACCATCTGACGGATTTGGTTGATGACCCATCTCATGTTCTCGATGTTCAGCTTGTTCCGCCATTCCAACGTGCCTTCCAGACCTTAGTTGCATTGAACTTAAAGGAACAAACAAGTTGACAAGGTAAACAAAGAACTTTTTTTTGTTTTTCTTGTTTTAGTATCTTGCAAAAAGTTAGAGGTTTGAATTTTTGTTTGACAAACAAGTTATGCAAAGACTTGAAAGCAAGATTACGCAATGATTTTGATTAAACCTTAGGTTTATGAATTTTGTTAAGAATTGTTCTCTCAACAAATGGGTTAGGATCCTAACTCCAATCTCCAATGACCTAGGTTTCACACAATCTCACCACGTGTAGGTAACGTAGGATGCTTCGGGTTTTGGGGAGTGGTACAACCAACCCGATCGTGAAGAGGAATACTCCACGTATGAGGAATTACGGAGGCCTTGATGAAAGCCAACCAAGTCAACTAGGAAGGAATATCCCGTAAGAGAGGTCGAATCCACCAAGAGGGTGTTTTGGATGGGAGGGGTAAATGGGAGAGTGAGCTCCCGCCTCAAAAAAATGTAAAAGAAGGAGGTAGAGAGAAGGAGCAGAGAATGCAATCAAGTAATAAAGCAAGTAATGAGCAAAACATGAATTTAAATAAACAAGCAATCAACACCAGACAAGCAATTAGAAACTAGATAAGCAACTAGAAACTAGAATCTAGACTTGTTTCTTATGTGAGCCAAATGGAGATAGTGAAAAGGTGATGGAAAGAAGAGGGTTCAAATCTGATAGCAAAGCAAAAGGGTGGTCCACGTGGGGACTGATGTGGGAACTGGGGTAGAAAGTAAAGGTGGTTCACGTGGGAACCGGTTTTGGGTAAAAGGGGGTGGTTCACGTGGGAACCGGTTTGAATGATCAAAAGAGGGCCACGTGGGGCCAATTAAAGGTGAACAAAGATCTGATCCAAGTGGGGATAGATCTGAAAAAAGGGGTTTGGTTCACGTGGGAACCGAAGTAAAGAAAGAGATTGGTTCACGTGGGAACCGGTTTAAGAAGAAAAGGGTGGTTCAGGTGGGAACCGGTTTAAATAAAATGCAGAAAATAAACGTCATACTTGGCTCTTCAGATCTGATGAAATATGGGTGAAATCATAAATTATGAGATGGCATGAAGTTAAGAAAGGTGGAAGGAAGGAAAGGCTCACATGGGAACCGGTCTAGAACTAGAACTAGTTGCAAACAAAACACTTAGCACCCACGGTTGAAGACATTGCTTGTCCCACCGTGGTCGCCACAAAGCTGTCCACTCTGAAAATTCGACGGGGTCCTCTCCTTTTCAGGGAAGTCCGTGAACCCAGATCGTCACCTCAAGAGGGGATGAGGAAAGAAAGGAATAAAAACTCAGAAAGCAAATCTCACCTCGGTCCCACGCTCACATTGATCCCCGAACTTTCATCCCTTGGCGTCGCTTGATCACCAAAGAGACGGTTCGGGTCATGTGGGAGGAGGGTGAGAAGAAATAAACGTGGTCGCCAGGAACCATGGGTTCCGATTTATAGAATTAAAATTGAAAGATGACCGTGTGTACCTTAGCGTGAAGAGTGTGGGTTAAAGCTTCTCCTTCTTCGGCCGGCCGATGAAGAAGAGTCCTCAACGCGGTGGGTGCTTGATATTCTGTGCAACTAGACAAATAAACAAGTGAAATATACTATTAGAACTAGACAAAGTGAAGTATATGTAAAGAGAATGACATGAAACACACAATTGACTAGAAATTGACCGGATTCGGGTTATCTCTAACCCCTTTTTTTATTTTCGGATTAACAGAGTAAAAGTAATGCAAAAAATGTAAAAAAAAAATGATAGGATTATGGAGAATCACTAAACAAAGAGATAGGAAAAAGAACTGAAAGATTCTGAGTTGAATAGAGGAAGATATAGCCAAATCTGTTTTGTCGAAAAAGCCGAGTAGCAATGCAGGATCTGCCAGGCGCGACTTTGCTTCTGCGCTTGTCACGACCAGCCCTGACCTCGGAATCAAGTTCCGTCGATTAAAAACTGAAGAAGACTTGGAGAGGAAGAACTTTGATGAAGAGAGCTCTGGCAGCAGACGTCCACACAAAGCTGTAGAGGCCGAGGAAGAGAGACTTGGCAGATCACTTGTAGAACAGCCTTCCTCTCTCTTGAACCGACTTTTCTCTCTCTAAAAACTCGAAATTCTCTCTCTAAAAATCACAAAATTGATGCAGGAGGGTGCTAGGACGTCTTGAGATGCCTGGGGAGTCATGCTCATGCCTTTGGAACGACCGAATCGAGTCCATTTATAGGAGAAAACCGTCGCGATCTGCTTAAAAAACGAGCTCATTGCGCCACAGTTGGGGCGCATGTGCCCTACCCCAGGCGCATGTGCCCTACCCCCAGGGCACATGTGCCCTCAAGTGGGGGCGCATCCTATCTTTTCAAAAATTTCGGCCTTATCCGGTCCGTCGGTTGAGCAGTAGAGTCCCGGTGAAAGACTGGGTCCCTCGTGCCTCAAAGGTGGGGCGCATGTGCCCTCAAGTGAGGGCACAAGGTCACGTGTCTCACTGGTAGGGCGCATGGCCATGTGCCTTGGGTCCCGGGCGCATGTGACCAGGAACCCGGGCGCATGGGACTGGTTTCGCGCGTCTTTCTTCCGGAAGCCATTGCGAACACTCCCGGACTCGGAATTCGACGCCGTTTGTTGCGTTGGAAAGATAACAGGCCGAAGAAGCTTTCTATAGCATTGGATCAGCCATAACACCCTCCAAAACTTCAGAATTTTGTCCGGAAGTTAGGGTAGTGAACAGAAGATCCGATATAGGTCAAAATGACTTCGACGGCAAACCGGAAAGGCACGGAATACAAAAAAACTTGTTCGGAGTGTGAATATGACCATAACCTTCAATGCATGATCATTAGGCATTGGTCATTCAGCCAATTTCTGTGTTTACATGACTTACGTGTGGCTTTCGCTCGGAAATTACGGCTTTTTGCGGAAAACGTCGGAAAACATCCGATTTCGTTCGGCGAAGCTCCAAATCAACTTTAAAAAGGACCCGGCATCATCATATGATCAATCATGCGTGTTACCCTATAAAACATGAGTTTTATGCTCTGAATTAGGCAAATTTGGCGTGTCTACACTTCCCTCATCAACTTCAGAACTGAGGGCTTTTCCCAACATGGGCTCACATGCCCATTTATTTCTAAGATCGGGTCCACGTACCCGTTTTCTTTTTTCATCAGTTTTGGACCCATGTGTCCACTTTCTGTTACCATTGGGCCCACAAGCCCATTTTTCCCTTTTATTCTTAAGTTTTTCTCTCTGGTAATTCAATCATCTTCTAGCAAATCTTGAGTCATGCTGACTCATTCTATCTTTTTACTTGAAATTTCTAAAAAAAAACATCTCTGAAACTCACATTTCCATCGAGGAGACGTCTCTACTCATCCTAGAGGGTGCTCCCAATCAGGGATCCCTCTTTTCTGAATCATTGATCGATTTACTCGATCCTCCCTCCACTGTAAATACCACCTTTCCAGCTTTATCTTCAGTAGGTCAAGTTAGGTTAGGAAATAGGAAAGTCAGAGGTAAGCGAGTTCCAAATAGGTATCTGCAACAATTGGCACAGAAATGCGTAGAGTGTGCAAGGCTGCCAAACTTTTTAGATAATACCATCCAGCTAGATGAAATCCGATATGAGGATGAGCATAACATAGATCATACATTGGGAGTATATGAGGTGGTATCAGAGAAGGATCCCGAATCCGAGGATGAAATCGAGGACTTGGCTGATGCATATGCATCTGGACTTAGAAGATTTGAAGAACCATCAGCCACAGGGAATGAACCGACCAAGGAACTGAATTTAGGAACCCTGGAGGATCCTAAGACTATCCTCATCAGTGCAAACCTCACTCCCTTAGAAGAACAATGTTTGATCAAAGTTTTGGAATAATATAAGGACACGTTCGCATGGACATATGAAGATATGCCGGGATTAGATAATGCATTGGTTGAACATAGATTAACCTTAAAACCTGGAACTACCCCGGTTAAACAAAAGCTCAGGAGGTTCCACCCTGATATTGCACTCAAAATGAAAGAAGAGGTCGACAAACTACACCAAGCAAAATTTATTAAAGTTTTCCTATATCCGCAATGGGTGGCTAACATAGTCCCTGTTATGAAGAAGGATGGACGAATTTGGATTTGAATAGACTTCAGGGACTTGAACCGAGCGTGTCCTAAGGATGATTTTCCTTTACCTTATATCGATGTTTTGGTTGATAACACAGCTGGATTTGAGATGCTTTCATTCATGGATGGCTATTCTGGATACAATCAGATCCGGTTAGCTGAGGAGGACCAAGAGAAGACCTCATTCACTACACCTTGGGAAACATATTGCTATGTTGTCATGCCCTTTGGGTTAAAGAATGCTGGTGCTACATATCAGAGGGCTATGATGGTATCTTTCACGACATGATGCACACCCTTGTAGAGGTGTATGTGGATGATTTGGTTATCAAGTCCAAGAGTCGGGGAGATTATTCTGAAGTGCTAAGGAAAGTTTTGCAACGAGCTAGAGAATACAAGCTGAAAATGAACCCTAAGAAATGTACATTTGGAGTTTCATCAGGAAAACTACTTGGGTTCATAGTAAGCAAGAGGGGCATAGAGATCGACCCAAACAATGCCAAAGCAATTATTGGTATGCCTCTTCCGAAGAATATGAAAGAGCTTTGAGGATTGATTGGGAGGCTACAATTTATCCGCCGGTTTATCTCACAACATTCCCAAAGGTGTAAACCTTTCTATGAGTTAACCAAGGCGGAGGCCGAGTTTAAATGGGATTCTAAGTGCCAGGAGGCGTTTGATGGGTTGAAAACATACCTGGCAAGTCCCCCTATACTTAGACCACCAATTCTCGACAAACCTTTGGTCCTCTACATTTCGGTTCTTGAGAACTCTCTTGGGGCAGTCCTTGCACAAGTTGATGAAGAGGGGAAAGAACGAGCTACTTACTACTTGTCTAAGATGTTTGATGCTTGTGAGCTGAAGTACACTATGGTAGAAAAGACCTGTGCTGCTCTTGTTTGGGTGGTTCAGAAACTCAAGCATTATTTTCTTGCTCACCAAGTCAAGCTCATTGCTCGTATCAATCACATCAAGTTTCTGTTAGAGAAGACAGTCTTGACTGATCGGTTAGGGCGATGGCAGAGTTTCTTATCCCAATTTGATATCACTTATGTCCCACAGAAGGCAATCAAGGGCTATGCTATCGCTGAACACCTTGCCCATCATCCCATACCCGTCTTTGACCCAGTCCGATCAGTTCCCGGATGACGAACTAATGTCAGTCCGATCTTCCAATCTTTGGACATTATATTTTGACGGGGCTCTGAACTCTCATGGTAGAGGGATAGGTATTGTTCTTGTCACACCGAAGGTGTCACCATTCCACGGGCTTTTCATCTTAACTTTCCACCAACCAACAACATAGCTGAGTATGAAGCCTTGCTGGCCGGGCTGGAGGCCGCTCATTTCCATGGTGCCACCGAACTGAGGGTGATAGGTGATAGTCAATTGATCCTACGCCAAGTCCTATCCAAGTACCGAACTTCCCATCCAAACCTCAAACCCTACCAGGAGCTCACCACCTGCTACATCAAGCTATTCTTCAAACTCACCTTTGTCCTTGTCCCCCGTTCTCAGAATATCCTCGTCGATGCCTTAGCTTCACTAGCTTCATCTCTATATGTCCCGCTAGGCAGGCAAGTGCGGACTATCCACATTTGTAAGAGGACAATTCCAGCAATTGAGGATGGACATTTTCTGAAGGTTAAGGAGAGGTTCAACAGAAAGGAATACTTGGAACATAAAGAAGAAATCTCCTTAATTGAGTTAGAATAATTAGAAGAAGGTGAGAGACCTTGGTATAACGAGATTGCGAGGTATTGCCAAGATCAGTCATACCCACCTGGATCAACCACCAAGGAAAAGAAGGCAATTAGAATAGTATCCCAGAGGTATACAATCCTGGGAGGAGTGCTCTATAAGAGAAGCCTAAGTGAAATCTTACTCAGATGACTTGATGAAGAAGAAGCCGAGTTGGTGCTAAAGGAAGCACATTCTGGAGTTTGTGGTGGTCATGTGAATGCCCAAGCCCTTGCTAAGAAAATCATCTGACAAGGGTATTTTTGTCCAACTCTAGAAGAAGACTGCTCCATCTTTGTCTGGTATTGTCATTCATGTCAACTCCATGCCGACAAGATTCACTCTCCCGCATCTTCCCTTAATCCAATTCATGCCCCATGGCCTTTCGCCATGTGGGCTTTTGATATCATTGGCCCCTTGAGTGACCTCAACTCCGAAATGCGCTCAAAATCATTCTTTTTGACGGCAACGGAGTACTTCACAAAGTGGGCTGAAGCGGAAGCATTCGTGGAGATTAAAGCGTCAACAGTCTGCTCCTTCATCAAGCGCAACATCCTGGAAAGGTTCGGGATCCCCAGCGACATCGTCACCGATAATGTGCCACAATTTCTTTCTCAAGATCTGCGTGATCTTTGCAACAGGTATCGCATTTCATTGCATCATTCATCACCATACTATCCTCAAGGCAATGGTCAAGCAGAAGCCACCAATAAGACCTTAATCAAAATCATCAAGAAATCTTGTAAGTCTAGCAAATTTACTGACTGGACTGATAAGCTTGTAGATGCTCTATGGGCTTATCGTACTTCTGTAAGAACTCCCACTGGACAAACCCCGTATGCTTTGGCATATGGGATGGAAGCAGTGGTCCCTTACGAAGTATTACTTCCATCTCTCCGAGTTTAGCTCGACAAAGATATTTCTGTTGATGAGAGAAGAGAATCTCTCCTTGCACAGCTTGAACTCTTGGATGAAAGAAGGCTAGCCGCCGCCGAGCATGCTCGGACTTATCAGAATAGACTCAAAAGGTTTTATCAAAAGAGGGTGGTCGAGAGAAAATTCGAGATCGGTGAGATGGTAGTCAAACGCATATTCGTTAAGCGAGGGGGTCCCCGCTCCAAGTTGCAACCTAACTGGGAAGGGCCTTTTGTAATCACTGAAAAGTATCCAGGTAATGCATATGAATTGACTAATGCAGATGGAGAAAAATTTAATCATCCTTGGAATGGAGTTTACCTTAAAAAGTACTTTCAATAAAAATGGAGAAACCACTGGTATAATCTCAAGTCATCGATCCTAGGTTGTTCGTGAGAAGTCAAGGGTAGGTACCATGCTACACACACAACACTTCCCAATCCTAGAATCCAGACAACCCGACACTTCCGAAAGGCAAGGCAGAAATCTAGAAATGGAAGGAGTACCCTTACCCTATTCTCTTCTACTCGGTCCAAGATAGGAAGAGAAGATTAGAGAGGGGTAGTATCGAAAACACTCCCACCCTAGTAGGAGGCAATCTCAGAGGGTACAAAAGGGTGACAAAACATGGGCAATGAACCCCTCAGGTTAGAAACAGAAAAATGATCAACCTGTCCGAATGAGTACCCAGAATGATAGTCAAGGCAAAAGGCACTAAAATATGGGCAATGTCCCCACGGGTCAAAAAACCTGTCAAAATATGTGCCACATAGAAAAGAGCAAAAAAAATAAGAGAAACCCAAAGAGGCCGAACCCCAATGGGTAATTTGAGTGAGAGTAGATAAATCCCTCTCAACATCTTCAGACCCTATCAAGGACTTCCTCTATACTCTTCCTCCTTAAACCCCTTGGGTAGGGTAAACTGACCAAGTCCAGGTGGAATCCAAGCTGATCAAAGGAAGAATGTTAGAAGGATTCTAGGTAGGGAACTTTATTTTTGCACGTGGCATCTACCACTTGAGTCTTGACAAACCCCAAAGACCGATGACCTGTCTCAAATACTAGCATTTTCTCCACAAAAAAGAGGAATATTTCAAAAACCCCAAAAAAAGGAATATTTCAAAAAACCCAAAAAAAGTAAATATTTCCAAAATCCAAAAAAAGAGGAATATTTAAAAACCCCCCAAAAAAAGGAACATTTCAAAAACCCAAAAAAAATGCATATTTCAAAAGTCCAAAAAAAATTTGCATATTTCAAAAACCCAAAAAAATACATATTTCAAAAATCCCAAAAAACTGCATATTTAAAAAATAAAAAAAACATATTTCAAAAATCTAAAAAAAATTGCATATTTTTTAAAAAATCAGAAAAAAAATTGAATACTTTTGAAAATAAAAAAAAATGATTGTTTTCAAGAAAACCCAAAAAAAAAATTTTGCTCAGACATGATCATTGCCTTAGTTGCATCCATGTTTATTTTTCTGTTATGCATATTTCCATTCCTGCATTACATATCCATTTTTGTTTTAATTACCTCGTTAAGAAGGCTCTCCCCTTTGACCTAAGTCAAAGTTGACCATAATAGGCAAAGGGATGAGTCGTGGTGAAGATCTAATCCCCTTTTATCAAGTGTTTCAGGCATTTCAATGTAGGAGAGGAGGGGATTCACACCACGGTAGGTAAGTTCTCTTAACCCTTACCTCTATTTCATTTAAGTCATTTGTTTTATTCTACCTTGTTAAGAAGGCTCCTCCTTTTGACTCAAAATCAAGGCAAACGATATACAAGCAAAGGGATGAGTCATGATGAAAATATAATCATCTTTGTTAAGTGCTTTCAGGAGCTGAAGAAGCAAAAGAGAAGAGCCATCAGGCAACCTTTTAATTCATAACAGGTGAATTGGTGAGATCGGTGTTCCCCAAGGAACGTCATGCCAACCTTGTGGCGAAAAGAGAGGAAGCACTACCTATTGTGGTGTTGTATTCTGTCAAAAGGAAAGACAAGGATGGACCAGAGATGCTGATGAATCAGGCAGTCGATGCAAGTCGATAGACCACGCCTGAAGACTTCACTCAAATCCACATTCTCATTCCCACATCATCACCATCACTTCATTTTTGCACTTCACATCACTCTTACCATTTGTCACCTAGTTATGTTAGGTCCATTTGATACGTATTATATGCATTAATGTTGAAGACCTTGAGAGTGAAAATGACTGGGTCCGAGGTCCCCTTCAACAAAATCTGCGACGGCATGGTCATTTCTTCACACTCACGGATAAGCCAAAATTGAACATTGGAGGGACGATGGTTCCTAATCGGGTGTCTTGACCTCCAATAGACAATCTATATCTTCAACTATTTTATACATAATTTTCTATGTTTTCACATCCATCTCCTTTTTTATTCTTATCATTACCAATTTTATCTCTTCATGTTTTATTCCTTTCTTTTTGTTCCACCATGTTTTATTCTTTCCTTTCTTTTATCCCACCGTGTCTTTTATTTTACCCACCGTGTCATATTTGTCATGCCATTGTTTCTTCTTTCCCATCATTCTATGTTAGTCCCACCATTATCTTTCAATCTCACTATGGCTTAAGTTTGTTTTGTCGTTTTCTGAATACTTGATTTTCTGCTAGAGCGTGATTCATGGTTTTCACAATACCCGAGCAATTTTGTTATGCTTAAAACGAACCCTTTTAGAATTTGAGATTATTCTACTCAGAATTAAACTGAGTATTTTGGTGAAACTTGAATGAACTTGAGATTCCAAATATGATGGATTGGTATTCTTTTCATTTTAAAATCAACTTCTCTTTTAAAACTTTAGCTCATCACAGTACAAGAACACCGCAAAGTTCGGGTTGCTGGCTGATGATGAACCTACGAATTCGAGGACTCCTCACCACGCTGAGGGTTGGCTACATCCTTTTATCCTTTATCATTTACTTTTTCATCTCTCGTGCCAAGGGCATGTCTTTTACCAGTCAATTATGTGAGGTTTTGATAGAACATGAAAGTGATCTAGAATACTCAGCGAGATTCATATTGCTGGATCGGGTAGATAAGCGTGTCTATATCTACACCATGATGCCACCTTTTCAGTCCATCACCATTCCATTCTGCTACATTTATCTACATTCACTTGCATTCCATTACAGTTCACTACGAATCACTCCGCTTCACTACATGCCATTCCCTTACAAAGCCGACATCAAGGCGGGGCAAGCTGTAGACACGCCAAATTCCCCTAATTTAGAGCATAAAACTCATGTTTTATAGGGTAACATGTGTGATTGACCTTATAATGATGTCGGGTCTTTAAAAGTTGATTTGGAGCTTCGCCGAACGAAATTGGATGTTTTCCGATGTTTTCCGCAAAAAGCCATAATTTCCGAGCGAAAGCCACACGTAAATCGTGTAAACACGGAAGTTGGCTGAATGACCAAGGCATAATGACCATGCATTGAAGGTTATGGTCATATTCACACCCCGGACAAGTTTTGTTGCATACCGTGCCTTTCCAATTTGCTGTCGGAGTCATTTCGACCTGTATCGGATCTTCTGTTCACTACCCTAACTTCCGGACAAAATTATGAAGTTTTTGAGGGTGTTTTGGCTAATCCGATGCTATAGAAAGCTTCATCGGCCTGTTATCTTTCCAACGCAACAAACGGTGTCGAATTTCGAGTTCGGGAGTGTTCGCAATGGCTTCCGGAAGAAGGACGCGCAAAAACAGTCCCATGCGCCCGGGACCCAGGGCACGTGCCCATGCACCCTACCAGTGAGGCACATGACCTCGTGCCCTCACTTGAGGGCACATGCACCCTACCCTTGAGGCACGAGGGAACTAGTTTTTCACCGAGACTCTACCACTGAACCGATCGACATGATAAGACCATTTTTTTCGAGAACAGTGCCATGCTCCCCCACTGGGAGGCACATGCACCCCTCAGTGGGGTGCATGTGCCCTGCACCAGGGCGCATGCGCCTTGGGGTAGGGCGCAAGGTGGCCTTTTTTTAGCCC
Source organism: Cryptocoryne crispatula var. balansae (assembly GCA_036172225.1). Lineage (NCBI taxonomy): Eukaryota > Viridiplantae > Streptophyta > Magnoliopsida > Alismatales > Araceae > Cryptocoryne > Cryptocoryne crispatula. Next base: position 20,581,749 of record CM069925.1, read on the forward strand.
GGATGAGACTGTTCATTCTCCTATAAATTAACTCTGATTCTGGTCGTTCCAGGGGCAGATGCACGACCCCCCAGGCATCTCAAGACGTCCAACCACCCTCCTACATTAATTTTGTGATTTTAGAGAGAGAATTTAGATATTTTAGAGAGAGAAAAGTCGGTTCAAGAGAGAGGAAGGCTGTTCTGCAGGTGATCTGCCAAGTCTCTCTTCTTCGGCCTCTACAGCAGTGTGTGGACTACTTCTATCCAAGCTCTCTTAATCAAAGTTCTTCATCTCCAAGTCTTTTTGAGTTTAAAATCGACGGCACTTGATTCCTAGGTCGGGGCTGGTTTTGACAAGCACAGAAGCAAAGTCGCGCCTGGCAGATCCTGGACTGCTGCTCGGCTTTTTCGAGAACCCAGATTTGGCTATATCTTTCTCTATTCAACTCAGAATCTTGTTGTTATTTTTCCTACCTCTTTGTTTCGTGATTCTCCATCCTCCTATAATTTTTTTACATTTTTTTAATTATTTTTACTCTGTTTATCCGAAAATAGAAAAAAGAGGGCTTAGAGATAACCCGAATCCGGTCAGTTTTTAGTCAATTGTGTGTTTCATGTTATTTTCCTTACATATACTCCACTTTGTCTAGTTATAATTGTATGTTTCACTTGTTTGTTTGTCTAGTTGCACAGAATATCAAGCACCCACACATTGAGGACTCTTTTTCATCGGCTGGCCGAAGAAGGAGAAGCTTTTACCCACATTCTTTACGCTAAGGTACACACGGTCATTTTAATTCTATAAATCGGAACCCATGGTTCCTGGCAACCACATGTCTTAATTTTATACTTCTCATCCTCCTCCCACATGACCCGAACTGTCTCTTTGGTGATCGAGCGATGCCAAGGGATGGAAGTTCGGGGATCAATGTGAGTGTGGGACCGAGGTGAGATTTGCTTTCTGAGTTTTATTCCTTTATTTTCTTATCCCCTCTTGAGGTGACGATCTGGGTTCACGGACTTCCCTGAAAAGGAGAAGACCCCGTCGAATTTTCAGAGTCGACAATGCCCAAGTTGCCCGTTGGGGTTCGGCCTCTTCGGGTCTTTTCTACATGTGGCACATACTTAGACAAGTCTTTGACTTGTGGGGTCATTGCCCATCTTTTGGTGCCTTTTTCTCATTTTCTACTCTTCTGTGTACTCATTCAGATTGGCCCATATTTGTTTAAACCTGTGGGGTTCATTGCCCATCTTTTGGCACCCTTTTTGCACCTTATGAGATGGCATCCTACTAAGGCGGTGGGCATTTTCGATTCTTTCCTCCTCTAGTCTCCTTCACCTATCTTGGACCGAATAGAAGAGAATAGGGTGAGGGTTCTTTTTCTCCTTCAGGGTTCTTCCTTACCTTTATCGAGTGTCAGGCTATCTTTATTCTAGGATCGGGAGATGTTGTGTGTGCAGGGTGATGTCTACCCTTGTCCTCTAGCGAACACTCTAGGATCAATGACTCAATGTCATACCAGAAATTCTCCATTTTTATGGAAAATATTTTTTGAGATAAATGCCATTCCATGGATTGTTCAATTTTTATCTATCGGCATTAGTTAGTAAAAATTTGGTGCAGCAAAAGTGACGATTCCTATGGGTTCTTTTAGAATCTGCCTCAATCGAAACCGAACGACAAAAACTGAAATCGAACAAATCGGGTTCGAATATACTTGATAGAGATTCATATAATCCCATGGAGAGGAAGGAGATGAGCTTCTCAAGCTCTTCAAACCGTTCAAGTGTCCAGTCTCCAGCAGTATCCACACGAACTTCATCCACAGTAGGTTCTCCCTTCGCGCCGGTCTCGAGAACTCTTTCCGAACGGAGCTCCATCAACCATGGACACCTTCTAGAGAGAGGAGAGGGGAGGGATGAGGCTAAGGACGTGGTTTTCACCCTTGGCTTGATAGGGTTTGGTTGAAACCATTAGAATTTATAGAAAATTTTGGAAATTTTCATAAAAACCCAAATTTTTATAAATTATGTCCTTGCCCCTGTACTTGTGGATAAGTCCTTTTGTGTGTGACCTACTAGGACCAATAGCCTATTTGGTTGTGGCCTAAATAAAATAGAATAATTTTATTTAATTTAATTAAATCTGTTATCCGATAACAGATTAATCGACCTACCAATCATGAAGGGTACAAGCCACATCCCATGATCCCAAATGACTATGGGGATAATCACATCTTTATTGAGCCTTTCCATCATCAGTTACCACATGGATATAAACTCTCATCCATCAATGTCCTGGTCGGAAAGGAGTACAGCATCGACTGTCAACTCCTTAGTGTACCGACACTATAGGATCTTGTACTCAGAATTGGATCAATTGGAAAACTTCTTTTCCAATTATCCTATCTACCATAGTCAAGGATTTAGAGTACTATCCCATAGGACATTCACTCTCACTTATCGAGAGTGGACGATCCCTTGTTGTCTGCTCAATTACCTCCATCAGGTTTTCCTTGTACCTGATCCATCGCTATACTGGACCATCTAAACGGTGATCTATAAGTCAATGGTCAAAGCACAAGTTCCACCCAACAAGGTATCTTTGACGACTCGGGTCAAAGGTCCAACCATGCAACCGTGATGATAGAAGACCCTGATTGACAGTTCGATAAGATACCATTCAGGGTTTCTAATTTGATCAGTTCAGTGAACTCATTTAACTAATAAGCACTTGTATGTGTATCTCAGTGTCTCCACACTAATGACCAATGAGATCGGTCATCCTCATCACATGAGAAGATATCACATACACTAGTATATTCGAATCCTTGATGTCCCGTCTCAAGTATTCTATGACTAGGAACATTTAGATCAATTACCTCTAGATGATCAATCTCATTATAATGATCTCATCATAATTTAATTATCATTGCATTTGATCAAGGACTTCATTATGATATTTGTATCTAATAAGAGCTTATAATGAAGATTTACCTAATTAATTGAATGAGATATTTTTAGAAATGTCAAATCATATAATATATGATTGGCTTGTAGGGCATGCATTTCTATCAATCTCTCACTTGCACTAAAGCCAATCACCTATCTGGCTGATCTATATCAGCTCAAGGTGAAGCTTAAACACTCTTTGAGTAACTGCTTCAGTTAGTGGATCTGCAATGTTATTAGCGGTAGATACTATATCTTTAATTATATCTCTATAAGCTGCAATCTCTCTGATTATATGGTATCGCCCCAGAAGTTCTAAACTTCTGATGAGACATCGGCTCTACCCCATTGTTTTCTCAAAACAATGGTATACATTTAGAGAAAATTGGGACAATCCCATATCAAATATGTAGATGAAAATCTTCATCTAGACTACTTCTCAAGTAGTGTGCAACCACTATGTAAACTTGTTTACATATGTTGTAGAATTTACAATGTTCTATTGCATATAACTTTTTCAGCTCACTGCACCACCATTATTCTGACTTAATATCAAACTTATTTGATTAGAAGCTTGTGTTTGTAAAACTAGAAGACTTCAAGTCTTATCCTCCAGTGTATAGAGATACATTCTTAGTACTTCTCAAGTACTAAATGATATATCTCTAAACTATCCAGTGACTCTCACCTGGATCTTCTTGATGAATGCTTATAACACTTAGAGTATCACATCATGTACGTAGCATCACATTAATAATAGACCCTATAACAAAGGCATAAGGGTTCTATTAATGTGATCTCTTCATATCTCAAGAAGTGAAGACATTACTTTAGGGAGATTAACTCCACACCACATAAGTAAGAAACCTATTTTGGAGTTTATCATGTCAAACCCTATGACTATGGTGAATACGTACGTTAACTGGGCATTGCTTTTAGATCTATCTCCATAGATCTCAAAACCCAAATTATGTTTGGAGGATTAATTTGATAGCTAGGCTCACTTATGATAACACACCTACTTCATTCTCAATGAGTAGTGCGTCATCCACATAAAATGTCAAGAAAGTAATAGCACTCCCACTTATCTTCTTGAATACACAAGGCTCCTCTTCATTCTTAAAGAAGTCATAAGATTTAATCTCATTAAACCTTATATATGATCCATGGGAAGTTTTACTTCAGTTCATAAATGAACTTAATACACACTCTTCTTGGATGTTATTGGGACTTCATTCCCTATAGTTGTATGATATACACCTATTCCTCAAAATACCTTAGAGGAACACTATCTTAACATCCAATTAACTTATCTTATAATCATAGTGTGTTACAATCAAAATTCGAATGGATTAATCCATGGAATAGGTAAAAGATCTCATCATAGTCAACTATTTGACTCAGATGATATCCTTTTCAACTATTCTCACGTTTGAAGGTCTCTACCTTCTAATCCACTCCAATCTATTCTTTATTGATTCATTTATTCTTTATGGATACTATACCCTTAGGTGGATCTACCAAGTTCTAAACTTGATTAGAATAGATAAAGTTTATATCATATTTTATTGTCTCTTCCCATTTATGAATCAATATCTCATATTAGTTCAATATAGATCTTATGATCAATATCTTTATTATCTTATGCCTCATTTCATCTATCAGAGATATGTCTCACATATCTCTTAGGTTGAATGGACAGAAGAAAAGACCTATGAATAATCCTTGTTAATAATTAACTGGTACCTTAATAGAAGTGTCATTGGATTGTGGGACTGGAACATCTTCCATATATACCTTGCTCCCACTATCTTTCTTGAGAAAGAACATTTTCTTTAGAAATATAGTGAGCTGAGCAACACAAACCCTTATTCATAAACGTGGTATATTAATATCCAGAAGTTTCCTTAGATATCCCACAAGCCAACACTTCATAGTCTTGTATTCCAACTTGTTAAGGTTATACTTCTTCACCATGTCGGACATTCTGAACCCTTAACTTACTTAAGGTCAAGTTTTAACCCCTTTTCCATATCCTATATGGAATAATCAAAATAGACTTAGAAGGTACCTATTAAGATCAAGTGGTTATAATGAGTACTTAGCCAAAAATAGACAAAGGAAAATTTTGCAAAGCTTGTCATTGTTCATATTATGTCCTACATAATATGGCTTCTCATTTTAGCTACTCAATTAAGCTAAAATGTGTATAGAGATGTCCTTTAAAATTAGATTCTATTATCCTTCAATTATATGTGAATTATGTACTTAAGTATTACCTTCCTTGATCTCATTAAAGAGTTCTAATACTCTTTCCATTAGTATCTCTACTTCATTCTTAATCTCAGATAATTTCTCAAATGTCTTAGATTTGTACTTCATAAAGTACATATATCCATACCTAGAGACATCATTTTTAAAATAATAAAGTAGAAATATTCTTCTTTAGCCTTAATAGATATGGGCTAACATACATGTATATGTATGAGTTCTAACAACTCATTAACCCATTCTCTATGTCTACATTAAGCTAAAGTGTAGATTGATCTAAATCAACCCATTTTCTTTTTAAAAGGAGTATTCACACATGACATGAGAGCTAACATATCAAATATGATTAAACAATTTATTAAGCTTCCACTGGCAAACACTTTGCCATTCATTCTTTTAGAACATCTATCAATTCCATAGCTTAGAATAAATCAACATTTATTCAAGTAGGAAATCATATAATATTCTTGTTGAAGGATATACTAGAAATCTAAATTATTAAGATATCTTCATAAGGCTATAAATGAATTGTACCTCTCACTAATAATGATGCAACTTTTGCACGATTTCATATGTAGGTCAACATCTTCTTTATTAAGTCTTCATTTACTTGTCATCATCTACAACTCCTAGTAGATATAAGATGCATATATGGTATCTCATCATTAGATGCATCCATAGTATCTAATATTATGATATACACATATAGTATCTAATACTATTAAGTGTATATTTAAAACAAGTAAATGTCAATAACTTGGATGTATGAAGCTTCTCAAGCTCCACCTTTGCATTATATAAAATACACTTTATACTTCCTCTTACACTTACCATCATCATGATAGTCTGGGCATGCTCAGAGGCAGCCAACCTTCTTTCATCTAGGAGTTCGAGTTGTGCAAGGAGAAATTCTCATCTCTCATCGACAAGGATGTCCCTATCGAGCTGAACTCAGAGTGATGGAAGGAGTACATCGTACGGGACCACTGCTTCCATCCCATATGCAAGAGCATACGGGGTTTGACCAACGGGGGTCCGCACAGAAGTACGATAAGCCCATAGGACATCTACAAGCTTATCTGGCCAATCTGCGAACTTGTTAGACTTACAAGTTTTCTTAATAATTTTAATCAAAGTTTTGTTGGTGGCTTCTACTTGACCATTGCCTTACGGGTAGTATGGAGATGAATGATGCAATGAAATGTGGCACCTGTTGCAAAGATCAGGCAGATCTTGAGAGAAAAATTGTGGTATGTTGTTAGTGATGATGTCGCTGGGGATCTCGAACTTGGCGATGATGTTGCGTTTGATGAAGTAGCACAGTATTGATGTCTTGATCTCCACAAACGCTTCTGCTTATGCCCACTTTGTGAAGTACTCTGTAGCCGTGAGGATGAAAAATTTGGAGCAGACTTCAGGGTTAAGATTGTAGGCACCCGGAAATGGCCCGCGCGGCAATTACTCCCTCTTCCTTCCTCCTCTCCTTCTCCTCTTTGGGAGAAGAAGAGATGGTTGATGTTGTGTGTAGGTGTGGTCGCCAGGAGCCGAAGACTCCAAAATATGATAAAATGTAAATCAATTAGAATGAAAACAAGCTTGACCATTGTACCTTTGGGAATGGGAAAGGGGGGAGATTGTTAGGTTCTAACTTCTCCTCTCTCGGCCGGCCGGAAGAGGAGAGCTTGAATGAGCTCTTTCACTTCCAATCGGGTTGAAGCTTTACCTCGATCGGGTTCACCTAAGAATGTCTTGCGGAGAAACACGAAAACAAGCGAAGATCATTAGCTCTGGCGTGAGTATAGTATCATGCTTGGTATAGACTCTAAATCATGCAAAAGGGGATGAACTAACTGGATCGGGACGGAATCCCAACCCTGTTGGTGCCCTGTATATAGGGCGCTAGCTGAAGGTGCCCCCCTTATAGGGTGCGTTGACCATGGTCAAAGCGCCCTGTATATGGGGCACTAAGTCTGGCTTAGGCAGATTTTCTTCCCCTCTTCGCGATACTGTTCCAGAGTGCTAGACGGCTTCCGGGACGAAGTAGGGGCTCCTCCTTGTAACCAATATTTAAATGAAGATAGTGGTGGGTGGTTTCGATGCTGGATGAGAGAGGAGAGATGGATAGAGGCTCTCAAAGTGGAAAAAAACATGTTTCTAGATGACAGAAATAGCAGGTTTTTGGGATTTTTGGGGGGTGATCTTGGATCGGTTTGAAGGTTTTTGGGAGGTGTAGATGGCTTAGAAATGTGGTATTGGATGAACTCTAGGGTGGTACGGAGTTGGAACCTCCTTCCAGCTCCAAATGGGGGTCTATTTATAGCCCAAAAGAGGGTACTTTGGCCATTTTTGAAAAGCAGTTCCACGTGGCAAAGCGCCCTATATATAGGGCGCCAGCATCATGAGGTATGTCAAATCGATAAGACGAGTCTCTACGAGTGGTCAAATCGACCAGTCGAGTCGATTTGATCTGGTGCCAGGGCGCCTTGTGCCCTATATATAGGGTGCCAGGTGCCCTATATATAGGGTGCCTGGTGCCCTATAAGCAGGGCGCCTGGTGCCCTATAAATAGGGCGCCAAGTGCCCTATAAACAGGGCGCCATAGGGTGCCTGGTGCCCTATAAGCAGGGCGCCTGGTGCCCTATAAATAGGGCGCCAAGTGCCCTATAAACAGGGCTCCAGGTGCCCTACATACAGGGCGCTTTGACCCCGGTCAACGTCCTATCGATCTTCTTCGTAACATGCCGAAAAGCCTGATTCTTCCGGATAACACGATTCCCTTCAAATATTCTTCATGAAAACAAGAATTTAAGCTCTCCAACTAGGCCAAAATTGCGTGTCTACAGCTTGCCTCGCCTTGGCATCAGCTTTGTAGGGGAATGACACGAATGTAGCGCAGGCGAATGTAGTGAAACGTAGTGAGGTGTAGCGGAATGAAGTGGTATTGAACTGAAAAGGTGACGCCAAGGTGTAGATTTAGAGATGCCCTCATTGGCCTAATTGAGTGGAATGAAACTTTACCGGACTCTGAGGTTGCCTTTCGTCCTATCGGAACCTTCTCTTTGGTTGATTGATTAGGCAGAAGAACTGTACTGAAAGTAACTAAAATTCCACGTGGGGGAGAATTGTTACCGGCCAGGACCCGAACTGCATGGTGTGCTGGACTCGGTAGAGATGCATTGAAAAGTAAAAAGTAAAGAGGAGACAGTCAATCAACCAAGGTTGGGTTCTTCGAATTCATAAGGTTTTACTCAACAATACCGGTCCAGTTCGACATGGAAAAACTTCTTGTTTCGATGAAATCATTGTTAAAACATGGTGGAAACCGATTTTGCGAAAAATCAAGACCTCCTCTAGGGGCTATAAAAGACCATCTTTAAAAGGTTCATGGTGGGACTAGCAGAGAATGGCTATGGTGGGATGATGATGTATGAAATGATGCATGCTGGGTTTAAAAAATACAAATAAGTATAATAAAATAGTTGAAGATATAGGTTGAACATAATGGGTCAGGACATCCACGAAGAAACTGTTGTCCCCGCATATTCAACTTTGGCCTATCCGCAAGCCTAGGGAATGATTGAGCCCTCACTGATTTTGTTGAAGGGGTTCTCAGGCTCAGCCCCCTCTAGACTTGAGGTCTTCAACATCTTAAATATTATTTATTTTGATAGATGCAATACTAAATGCAAGTCCTAATAGGGGTCGGGGTAGTCCACTTTTAGTTTTTCAATTTTTAATTTTTTTGTTGTTTTTGCTTCCTCCAAGTGTCTGGGGATATGAAGTTGGTATGCCTTTTCCTATTCCTACATCCACTCGAGAGAAGATAGTAGAACTTTATTTTGGCTTAGTCCCTTGCAAAGAGAGGGCAAAGTTGCCTTGATCTTTTGTCAAGGGACATAGGCCTTATCAAGGTAAAATAACAGGAAAACATAAGTATGCACAAAAGAAAATATGCAAGACTGAAATTAAACATGAATGCAAAGGCAACTAGTCAGCAAGTTTTTAGATATTTTGAAATTTTTGATTTGTTTGGGTTTTGGCGGTTTTATAATGTTTTTGGTGTTTTGAAACTTTTATAATTTTTTTGGTGTTTTGTAATTTTACTTTTTAAGAACTTTGATTTTATGAATTTGTTTGGTATTTTCGAAGTATTCAATTTTTTGTTTGGTGTGGAAGGAATGACTATCACATCCTTTGCTTTGCTTGTCATATGTGCCCTTTATCGTTGCCTATGGGTTAAGAGTAGGCATCACGTGTAAGAAAGTGCCTAGTCCGAAATCTTCTGACCTTCCACCTTTTGATAGGCTATGGCTTTTCTTGGGTCTAGTTGATCAACCCTGCTCGCAAGGTTAAAGAGGGAAGAGGATTGATGGTAAGTCCTTAATAGGATTCAGGGGTGTCGAATTCATTTCTCTACTAGTGCCTGCGTTGCCCGTTTGGGATTTGACATCCTTGGGTCCTTCCTTCTAGCCCTTTTTCTTTGATGGCCCACATTCAGACAGGTCTTTTTTCTTTTGCTTGATTTTGACCTGAGGGGTTCATTGCCCATCTTTTGGAGCCTTTTCTTTTTTTGGGCTTTTGTTGGTACACATTCAGACATGTCTATTCTTTTGCCGACCTGAGGGGTCATTGCCCATCTTTTGGTACCTTTTCTTTTAAGAAGTCAGACCTTCAGAGGCATCCTCCTACTAAGGCAATGGGCACTTTCGATACTCCTTATTCTAACCCTTTTCATCCCTTCTGGACCGAAATAAGAAGAGAATAGGACAGGGTTGACCTTCTTTTGTCAAGTGTTGCCTAGCTTTCTCTCTGACTTCCAATCATCAGATTCTGAAACCTAGGTGTGTAGTGTGTGCAGTATGATGCCTATCCTTATTTCCCTAAGTGACAAGTTGGTGCACTGAACAAGCAAACGTTAGATGTTACCGTCATTCTTCACACCTTTGGTTTTATAGAAATTTTTTGTTTTTTTTATTATTGTTTTAAGGAAAATATTTTTTTAGGTATACACCATTCCAGGGATGAGCTAGTTCTTCTCCTTATGCATTAGTTAGCTTATATGAATTACCAGGATAAACAACCGAAATTACAAACGGACCCTCCCAATTAGGTTGAAGTTTGGAGCGGGGACCGCCAGGCTTAATGAATATTCATTTAAGCACAACCTCACCAATTTCAAATTTTCTCTCTACCACCCTCTTCTGATAAAATCTTTTAAGTCTATTCTGATAAGATCTAGCATGTTTGGCAGCGGCCAGCCTCTTTTCGTCCAGGAGTTCGAGTTGTGCGAGAAGGGAATCTCGACGTTCATCCATCGGGATGTCTCGATCGATCTGAACTCAGAGGGAAGGAATGAGTACTTCATATGGGACTACCGCCTCCATCCCAAATGCCAAGGCATAGGGAGTTTGACCGGTTGGGGTTCGAATAGAAGTACGGTAGGCCCATAGAGCATCAACTAACTTATCTGGCCAGTCCGCAAACTTGCTAGACTTACAAGTTTTCTTAATGATTTTTATCAGAGTTTTATTGGTGACTTCTGCTTGACCGTTGCCTTGAGGATAATATGGAGATGAATGATGCAATCTGATGCAATACCTGTTGCAAAGGTCACGCAGCTCCTGTAAGATGAATTGTGGTTCATTGTTGGTGATGATGTCGCCTGGGATCCCGAACCTGGCAATGATGTTGCACATGGAATGCCGGGTCGGTGACCCGGTTGGCCGGGTCGCCCGACCCGGTCGCTTTTTGGGCCGACCGACCCCGACCCAGCTCCAACCCCCCGACCCGGTTATTATTTTAAAATGAATTTTTTATTATTTTTTTCCCGACCCCGACCCGGGTCGCGACCCCAACCGACCCAGGTCGATTTTGGGGCCGACCGACCCGAGGCCGACCCTCGAGTTTTCCTTCCTTGATGTTGCGTTTGACGAAGGTGCAGACTGTTGATGCCTTGATTTCCACGTATGCTTCCGCTTCCACCCACTTGGTAAAGTACTTCATTGCTGTTAGGATGAAGGATTTGGTTTTGTTTGTGGAGTTTAGGTCACCAAGGGGTCCGATAACATCAAAAGCTCACATAGCGAAGGGCCATGGGGCATGAATCGGGTGAAGGGAAGATGCAGGAGAGTGAATCTTGTCGGCGTGAAGTTGACATTGATGACAGTGCCGGACAAAGATCGAGCAATCTTCTTCCAGAGTAGGCCAATAATACCCTTGCCTGATGATCTTCTTGGCGAGGGCTTGGGTATTTACATGGCCTCCACATACTCTAGAATGTGCTTCTTTAAGCACCAATTCAGCCTCTTCTTCATCTACGCATCTTAATAGAATGCCGGCCAGGCTCCTTTTATAAAGCACTCCACCTAGGATGGTGTATCTCTGGGAGATTCTTCTTATGGCTTTCTTCTCTTCAGCAGTTGATCCTAGTGGGTATGTCTGATCCTGACAGTAATTCGCGATCTCATGATACCATGGTTTCTCACCCTCTTCTAGTTCCCCCAACTCGACCAAAGATACTTCCTCCTTTTGCACAATGTATTCCTTCCTTTCAAACTCTTCTTTAACCCTCAAGAATCGTGCATCCTCTACTACCGGAATGGTACATCGACGGACATAGATCGTCCTAACCTGTCTGCCTAGCGGGACAGATAGTGAAGATGCCAGGGAAGCGAGAGCATCGACAAGAATATTTTGAGCACGAGGAACATGAATGAATTCGAGTTTGGAGAATAGCTTGATGTAACAGGCGGTGAGTTCTTGGTATGGTCTGAGCCCGGGATGAGATGTGCGGTATTTGTCAAACACTTGGCGGAGAATCAACTGACTATCACAGATCACCCTTAGTTTAGTGACAACATAGAAGTGAGCAGCCTCTAGTCTGGCCAGTAAGGCTTCATACTCAGCTATATTGTTTGTTGCTGGAAAATGGAGCTGAAAAGCCTGTGGAATGGTGACACCTTCGGGTGACAGAAGAATAATCCCTATCCCTCTACCCTGGGAGTTTAATGCCCCATCAAAATATAAAGTTCACAGATTGGAAGATCGAATGGACATCAATTCTTCGTCGGGGAATTCTGATTGGATAGGGTCAAAGATTGGGATAGGATGATGGGCAAGGTGTTCAACAATTGCATAGCCCTTGATTGCCTTCTGTTGGATGTAGGTGATGTCAAATTGAGAGAGAAAGCTCTGCCAGCGTGCCAACCAATCAGTCAAGATAGAATTTTCTAGGAGAAACTTAATGGGATTCATGCGAGCAATGAGATTAACCTCGTGAGCCAGAAAGTAGTGTTTAAGCTTCTGGACCACCCAAACCAGGGCAGCCCAAGTTTTCTCCATGGTTGTATACTTCTGCTCGCTCTTTCCCTTTGTCATCTAACTGTGCCAATACTGCTCCAAGGGATCCTTCCAAAACCGAGATGTATAAGATTAAGGGTTTGCCGGGAACCGGAGGTTTGAGCACAAGTGGGCTTGACAAGTACTTCTTTAAACCATCGAATGCCTCCTGGCATCTTGAATCCCATTTGAATTCGGCCTTCGCCTTGGTTAACTCATAGAAAGGTTTACACCTTTGGGAGTGTTGTGAGATAAACCGGCGAACAAATTGTAGCCTACCAATCAACCCTCTCAGCTCTTTTAAATTCTTTGGTGGAGGCATATCAATGATGGCCTTGGCTTTGTTGGGATCGATTTCGATGCCTCTTTTGCTGACGATGAACCCAAGTAACTTTTTGGATGATACTCCAAACACGCATTTCTTGGGGTTCATTTTAAGCTTATATTCCCTGGCTCGTTGCAAAACCCTTTTTAACACCTCAGCATGCTCATCTCGGGTCCGAGATTTGACTACCAAATCATTGACATACACCTCCACAAATTTATGCATCATATCATGAAATATCGCCACCATGGCCCTTTGATAAGTTACTCCGGCATTTTTTAATCCGAAGGGCATGATGACGTAGCAATAGGTTCCCCAAGGTGTAGTGAACGAGGTCTTCTCTTGATCCTCTTCTGCTAACATGATTTGATTATACCCTTAATATCTATCCATGAATGATAGGGTTTCATATCCGGATGTGTTATCAACAAGAACATCGATATAAGGAAGGGGGAAATCATCTTTCGGACTCACTCGGTTTAAGTCCCTGAAGTCAATGCAAATTCGAACCTTTCCATCCTTCTTCATGATTGGAGCTATATTTGCCACCCATTGCGGATAGAGGACAACTCGTATGAATTTTGCTTGGTGTAGCTTATCGACCTCTTCTTCATGTTCAATGCTATGTCTGGGTGGAACCTCCTTAACTTTTGCTTGACCGGGGTAGCTTCGGGTTTTAAAGTCAATCGATGCTCTACCAATGACTTGTCTAACCCTGGCATGTCTTCGTATATCCAAGCGAACATGTCTTTGTATTCTTGTAGTACCCCCATTAGATCCTGTTCTTCTAAAGGGGCGAGGTTGGCACTGATGAGGATATTCTTAGGATCTTCCGGTGTTCCGAGATTAAGTTCATTAGTTGGTTCATCCACCGTGGCTGATGGTTCTTCTAATCTTCTTAAACCAGATGCATAAGCATCAGTCAAATCCTCCTCTTCATCGTCAGTATCAGGATCCTTTTTTGATACAACCTCATAAACCCCTAAAGTTGGATCAATGTTGTCCTTCTCCTCATATCGGATCTCATCTAATTGGATCGCATTTTCTAGATATTCCGATAGCTTGGCACATTTTACACTTTTTTGAGCCAACCGATGCAGATATCTTTTTGGAATTATCCTACCCCTGATTTTTGTTTTATTTTTATTGGAAACTAAACCTAGAGAAGAAGAAGGTAAATACGGAGAGGAAGATGAGGTGGAGGGAGTAGAATTTATTGATGAAGGGCAAAGGAGATAGATCAGAGACTGGGTGGCCTCCCGGTTTGGAACATCCTTCGGAGTGAGTTGGGATGTTTCTTCGATTGAAACTTGGGTTGAGAACAGAATGTTTTTTTTTGATCTTTTTGAGAAGTACTAAAAATAAACACAGAAGGAGTTTGGTTGGTTGTGGTTCCAGTGTGGGTTGGGATATTGACAGTGAAGGGAACAAATCGAGCAAAGATGAGTAAAGAGAGCATCCATCATTGCTGCATGGTGAATCTGACGGTGAACTTGTCAGGAATAAGTCTGTTAGATCCTTGGAGACGGCAAGAAGTGAATGCCCTTGATTCTGATTGCCAGAAGGCTTTTTATGGAATAATTCGCCACTTGACCCTTCCTCAGAGAATAACCACGATACGTCGAGATACGGCTCATCTTCTAGGCTGTCAACCTTCTTCCTCTTTGCCTATTCTTGTGGTTTTTGTTCTTCAATCATCTATATTGTCTCCCTCTTGTCGAAGAACTTGTGTAGACACCCCTTGGAGTATTTTTGACTGACCTTTTGGCCATTATCGCTTGTCCCATCATATCTTATCCCATTCCTTGATGTTGTCTTTACTAGCTGGATGGGCTCTACGATGCCTTGCAATTCTCTTACCAACCCTCGTCCTTCTTGATACCCCAGATTTTCCTTCATACGCCACCCGAGGGTCTTGGTATCATTCTTCTTTCTTTTCCAAACTTGCCTGGGCTGCCTTCCATCCTTCGGCAGATCGAGAATTGTGAAGACCGGTTGATTTGGCAAGCCAGGAGGGAGAGTAACCAGGTATTCCACAGGCATACTTACCACCTTAACGACTTGGCCCTTGAAGGGGAATTTGATGCACTGGTGATTGGTTGAAGCTACGGCCTCTAATGCCTCAAGGTAAGGTCTTCCCAAGATAGCTTTGTAAGTTGGGTCCATGTCCAAGATGTGGAATTTGACAGTAACAACTCGAGGTCCGAGTTTGACTTCGAGTATAACCATGCCATGGGCGGGCCTATTGGAATTGTCATATGTTGTTACGGTGATTTATGATGGCCGAATATCCTCTTCTGGGATTCCACACAATTGTAGTGTTTCTGGTGGCAAGACATTGATGGATGCACCGGTATCAACTAAACAAGACTTGACATCTGTTTTGTTAATGCTGACAGTGATACAAAGTGCATATTTTCTGGCTTCTGGTTCGGCCAACTCTTCTTTTGTGAAAGTGAGGGCTGGGTGTTCACTTCTTGGGGTCAAGACTGATGCAATCTTCTCAAGGGGGAGGGTTTCATTGACTATTACACGTTGTAGATACTGTTGAAGAACTTTATGATGAACCTTGGACCTTTTGATCAGCTCTAGAATGGAAATCCGTGCACGGGTTTTGTCAAGGTGCTTCAGCAAGTCGTAAGATGTCCCTGGCACTGGTTCTTCCGGGTGTTCTTCTTCTTCTTCTTGTGATCGCCCTGGATGACCGGTCTGGGGAAAATTTCTTTGAAACATGCGCCCGCTTCTAAGCACCGTGGCGAGCTGAGGGGCTATGGTTGGTGTAGTAGAGGTGGATGGAGGGTTAGGTCGGATGATGGGAGGCCTCGGTAGGGGCGTAGTGATGATAGTTCGGGTTGTAGGGATGTGGGTAGGTTGTGGTGGCATGGTTTCATGAGGTGGTATGATGATGGGTCCTAATGGTGACGGTGTTTGTGGTGGCTCAACCGGGCGGATCAGGGTCCGACTCGGTTGGAGTTGTATGGCTGGTGGCGTTATGGTTGGTCGTGACTAGGTACGAATGATTGGTGGTTGGCTTTTTCTGGTGGGTATAGCCCGTGGTATGGAGTGAACGGTTCGGTTAACGTGGTTTGGAGGGTTAATGTTCATAAAGGAAGCAGGTCCCTCGATTTGCCAATTTTGGCCTCTATCGCGGGGTTCGTTGGTAGAGGTTAGAATGGGATTAACTCTTTGATTTTCTGGTGCTATCGCGGGTGCGTGCACAGGTAGTGGGTTATGAATGATCCCTAGACCGGATTCCTATTGTTGTTGTTGGACTGGTGCCTCCTGCTGCTGCTAAGGCTGGTTCTTTACTGCCTTGATGTATTTACCCATTTGACCCCAGTCATTACTTCCCTGCTCGTGGAGGTCATAGATATAATCTTTAAACTGAAAGCAATTCTCTACTGTGTGTCCTGGGTATCTATGGTATAAGCAATATCTATCTGTGTTGACATTTTGTGGCCACTCCAGCTTTTCTCTTGGCAATGAAATCTGCCCTGCCGCCATAAGAGCATTGAAAATATCTGTGAGAGAGTATGGTAATGGCGGGTAATAGTTTCTCCTAGGCCCTGTTTTTCGCGGCACATAGGCGGCTGGGGGAGGTGCCTGGTTATAGGTGGTCGGTTGGTGTGCAAAGGTTTGCACGACCAACTGCCGGGGTTGCCAGGGGACTGGTGTCTGCGTTGGTTGATGGGGATATTGATTTGGTGTTTGGTGATGGAAAGGTTGGGGTTGAATCTGAGGGCGAGGTGCCGGTAGGGTTTGGCGAGGGTTCTGTACTGGGGGTTTCTGTACTGCTATTGGTGGTTGTTGGGCGGGTTTCCTATGATGTTGATGTGTTCGTTGGTTACCACGCCTTCGATTACGGGCCCAGTGGTGGTGGTGGTTGTCTTTTTGGTGACTCGGGGCCTAGGGTTTAAGAGGTTCATGATGGGAGAGTCTCGGAGTTGTGTTTGGATGTACTGTGCTCTCTCATAGAGTTCGCTCATGGTGACAGGGTGATGCAATGCCAGTACGTTCTTCAGGGCTGGAGTGGCGTTAGTGATGATCATTTTGACTTGTTCCGATTCTGATAGTGCATTTGTCAGCCTTTTTGCCATCGCTCTCCATCTGTCAGCATATCTTATGAAATCCTCATCATTTCTCATCTTTTCGGCCATAAGATATGTGATTGAATATGTAGGGCCGACTCGATCTTGGTATCTTTGCAAGAATTTTGCTTTGACGGTATCAAAGTTGCTGGCTTCCAAAGGGTCAAGTGAATAGAACCATTCCAACGCGGAGCCCTCTAGTGATCTTCTAAACAAGTATGCAAGGGCTTTCGGATCATTTTTCCACATGACAGACTCATAAAGGAAATCCTTGATGTGAATGAAAGGATTTCGTTATACCGGCGGTAAATGGGCATTTCGGAAGGAGGAAGATGGAACACGGGGAGAGAGGGAAGGGATATCTCAGGGAGAGCTCTCGTGTCGATCAACCGCTTGAGCTCCCGATATTGTTCATCCATTCTGTTGATTTTGTTAAGCACGATTTGATCAACAGAGGATTCTCGGACGAGAGGAGGGGGGAGGACAGATGTTTGAATTGCCGGCATGGCCATTGGATAGGCTGAAGCGGCCAAGCAAGGAGGGTGTATTGGGTGGTGCATTTGTGGGCGGGTTTGATTAAAATGTGCATAGGAGTAAACTGGTGGCCTGAGTGGTGTGGTGTTATTTGGGTTCGGGTGGTTCAAGATGGCCACCGGATGAGGTGAGTTCGGAATCAAGGGTCCGTTATGAGAATGGCGCAGTACTGGTGTACCAGGTTGGTCAGTTACAAATGGGGGGGTAGAAGTGTGGTGGCCACCTTTGGCATGGGTGTGATTGATAGGTGATTTTCCCTTCAAGATGGCCTCAATGGCTTGTAGTTGAGTTGGGTCAGCATGAGCGAATGCCTCTCACAGAGAATCCCGGTGGAGTCGGGGTGAACTGGTTTCAGGGAGAATTTTGGGTTCGTTAACGGCACATACGGCGTCCGGGTGGAGGTTGTCGGCTCCGAAAACGGGTTCCGGATCAGCACCTCAAGAGAAGGTGAAAGATAGAATAGGGGAATAGGAGAGTGAATTGAAAACACTCGGAAAGCAGTAAAGACTCCTCACCTTGGTCCCACACTCACATTGATCCCCGAACTTTCATCTCACGGCATCGCTCGAGCACCGGAGACGGTTCGGGTCATGTGGGAGGAGAGTGAGGAGTAGATGAACTTAAAACATGAAATATGTGGTCGCCAGGAGCCGCGGGCTCCGCTTTATGCGATGTAAATTAAGAGATGAGTTGAATTGACCGTGTACCTTAGCACGGGAGATCGGGATATGGGTTCAACCTTCTTCTTCTTCGGCAGGCTGATGAAGAAGAGTCTCCAATCCGATGCTAGCTTGATAGACCTGTGCAACTAGAACAATAAACCAAGTGAAATAAAACGATTAGAACTATGGGAAGTGTAGTAACTATAGTAAGAAGATGAGAAAGAAGCAATTGGAATTGAACTCACCGGATTGGGGCGAGTCCTAACCCCTTTTTTGTATTTTTGATTATGTAAAAATGATGAAAATGAACTAAAATATGCTTTAAACAGTAAATAAACTGAGTTAAATGAGTTGAGAAAGCTTATGGAATGGATCGGCTTGAGTTGAAGCCGAGTTGGTTGAAGAAGGCCGGTTCAGGTAGCCTTGCACCCTTATAGAGAAACTTTGGTGCAGAGGATACTACGGACGACCCCGATGTAAGAATCTAGTGAAGTTTGTTGGAGTAGACAGAGGACTCAGAGAGGAAGAGTTAATATGTTGATGATTTCTCAGGAATCATCTTGTAGAAGTCTGTAAAAATTATGAAAGTGGGCGGATGTGGAAAACAGAACCTGGATGCGCGATCTCGGTACAGCAATCGCCACAAACGAACGGAAAATCAGAATCAAGTTACGTCAGTTGGAGATGAAAGAGAACGAAGATAGGAACAACTTATATGTTGAAGACTTTTGCAGAAAAAGTCCCAGATTTTATGTATAAGTATATGAAGATGGTTGATGAAGAACGCCCGGAACGAGCCTTTTCCTTCACTTCGGGATCGATTTCTCAATGTCGGATCGCCTTTGGACATCGGGACGGCTTTGGAGAACAGCTTGGATGACCTATGGACGAGCTAGGAATGAGGGATTCACCTTGGGTCATTGAGAATGGCCCTCAATTTATAGGGCAAGGAAGCCGGTGCAAAAATGGAAACTGGACCGACAGCGCCCCCGCTTTTCAAAGGAGACGAGGGCGCGCAGGGCACGCCCTTGGTTTGAGGGAGCGCCCTGCGCGCCCCCCAGTTTCAAAGAAACCGGGGGCGCAGTACGCGTCTCACTGCTAAAATTCGCCGGAAACTTCCGGAAATTGCTAAAAATCAACTTGACATACGTAACGCGCCCCCGAACCGGGGACGCGGTACAAATAATCGAAAATTATCCGCGGAAACCTTCCAAAAATCCGGTTTAGAAGGTGCTAATCGGGGCAATTTCTGATTTAAAGAAACTGACCAAGCCCCCGCTTTTCAAAGGAACCGGGGGCGCGTAGGGCATGCCCCCGGTTTGAGGGAGCGCGGCACGTAGGGCGCGCCCTCCCTTTTCAAAGGGAGCGGGGGCGCGGTAGACTCTCTCTCCTACGCGTGCGTTCCGCGAGCCGTATCTTTCAAACGGGATGTCCGATTCGGCTCCCGTTTGTCACGTTGGAAAGAGGGCCTTCACCCACACCTCCTCAAGTTAGTAAACCAGCCGGCATGACTCCCAAGATGTTTTCATGGGGCTTTCTACCAGTTTACCCTCTCGCGGAAAGCCGAAACCGTGGCGAAGATCCAAAAGAGCACGGTTTCGATCGAGAAATCTCGGGTCAACTCGGGATGACTTAAAATAATGACTGAACAAGTCCGGTACGATCAGAAAACCCGAAATCATCGAAAAATCTGAGATTAACCCGGTAAACGTGAACTGAACATCGGAAAAGCCGGGAAACCCTAAAATTGACCGAACCGGACGTATGGCTATGATTGATGAAAATATTCAGCTAGAATCGACCCGGATGACCCGAAAAGACACGGTGATGACCGGAAAGGCCTAATGCGTGGTCCGAGATAGCCGTGTCAGTACAGATCGAAAAAACCGTAACGAAAGCCGTTATTGACCGTCGCCTACTGAATTGACTTCTCAGAAACCCTGAATGTTACGGAACACATGCGGGAATCTCGAGACCTTCAATTATTGACCATTCAAGGTCTGTCGTCGGGCAGACTTCGTGTTTTCATAGTTCACGTGCAGCTCTCGCTTGAAGGTCACGGCATTGTTCGTGAAATCATTGGTCCATTCTCAACTCACAAGGGGCTCCACCAATGTCCTTAGCTCATCTCCACAAGGTAATCCGGATCAGATAACGGTCAAATAAGAATATCACCTACGGAATAAGAGTCTGGGGCCCCGAATCAGGCCAATTTGGCGTGTCTACAGAGGTAGGATTGATCATACTCCAGCTGCAACGGCTCGTATCCTTGGTCCGTCATCTTGACGACTCGCCCTGATCTCAAGTTCATAAACACAAAGGAAAGATGACGAGTAAAAGCATAAGGATCCCCTTTTTTTAGTTTTTTAGTCTTTTCTCCCCCTTTTTTTGGCTTTGATTTTCGTTTGAACAAACAAGTTATCAAGCAAATTAACCTCAAGCAAAGATTTCTTTTGGTTTTTGTTAAGCGTTTTCATATTTTGTTTTGGTTTTCAATTTTGATTAGCAAACAAGTAACGGCATAGACTTAAAATGATTACCACAAAATTTTTTTTAACCTTAAATTAGTGGCTTGTTAAGAGAAGTAATGTCCACTCAAATAAATGGGTAGGACCCTATGCTCTCACAATGCCGAGTGATCTAAGGTTGTCACTCTTTTCACAGCAATAGGTGATAGGTACTCCGGGTTTTGGGATAAAATGGTACAACCAGCCCAATCAGTGAAGAGGGAATCCTTCATGTCTGGAGACTTAAGGAGGTCTTGATGGAAGCTACCCGGTCCTTCCGAGAGGGAATCCCCGGAGGAGTTGGCAACCACCAAGAGGGGTGTTTGAGTGTGTAGCGCTTTGGGAGGAGAGAGCCTCCCTTCTCGGATGTCCTAAAGGAGTCAAAGAAACCCCAATGCAAACTAAATGCAAGTGGAATATCAAGGAGTGAGAAGCAAACAAGAAGAAAATAAAAGCATGCAATAGACAATGATATGTTGGAAAACAAGTAAACAAGTCAATGATATGAAGTCAAACATGGATGAAAGCAAGTAATAGTTCAACTAAAGATGCTTAGGAAATAAATTAGATTTTTAAGGAAAATAGGCAAATATGCTTAGCAAGATAATCCCTAGGGTGCAAAGTTGGAGCAAGTTTGATAAAACAAGTCTAGTAATTAGATTATGCTTTTCTTCTAAAAGAGAAGGACCAATGGAAAGCAAGTAAACCGTAAGAAACTAAATGATGTTCAAAGGAAGCAAGTAAACAAACAAGCAAGTAAGCAGAAACACTAAGAAAATGTAATAACTCAAGCAAGAGCCAAAGCAAAGCTGAGCATGTTGGACATTCCTTTGAAGGGATGAGAAGAGCTCACTAAAGCAAGAGTAGTCCCACTGTGGTCGCCAAAATGTGTAGGCACCCGGAAATGGCCCGCACGGTGGTTACACCCTCTTCCTTCTTCCTCTCCTTCTCCTCTTTGGGAGAAGAAGAGATGGTGGATGCTGTGTGTAGGTGTGGTCGCCAGAAGCCGAAGACTCCAAAATATGATTAAATGTAAAGCAAATAGAATGAAAACAAGCTTGACTGTCGTACCTTTGGGAATGGGAAAAGGGAGAAATTGTTAGGTTCTAACTTCTCCTGTCGCGCCCCGGATTTTTAACTTGCACAGTGGGATAATCCGACGACGCGATCGGGGAAAATTAACCCCGTAAAAACATCGGTTTGGGAAAAATGAAGACAACTAGGTCCCAGTTTATACATCCACATAATCAAATTAAATACATTGCTATGCTATAATCTAAACAATTCTAGTTACCATCTAAAGTACAAGAATCATCCAATTTGCTTTCTCGGGAATCAATCCATCACGCTTCTGCTGTGCTAAACCTGATTACCTGAAAATTGATAAGAGGATTGGAATGAGTACGACGACTCAGTAGACACCCCATCATCCGCAAAATCGGATAGTTAAAAGGCCCTAGATGTTAATTAAAATAGGTACCCAGACCTACACCAATTATATGTAAATATAGGCTAGTCAATATATTGGATATATGACTTAATCCATGTGTTTTACACCACCAACCAAAGCCTATAATCACACCAACCAGCACCTATATGCACCATAACATGACCTAAAAAGATGGTATGAAAATATGCATAGACACCTACTATATACTCCATATGATGATATCATTATAAATGAGACAAACTATGTATACACCATGCAACACAATATGATAATTGACAAAATGAAATACATCTCTAGACCACCTATACCATACCATGCAATAAGTGCACCTATCCTCTAATGAAGGACCACATTCACACAGATGCACCTATCCTCTAATAAGAATCACACCTTTTTCTTATTAGCAAGGAATGCGTCGTCTTGCCGCCTCAACCAGCTACAACTAGATCTACCATATATAGCAATACCATAGCGCTAAACGAAATCCCATAGTGCACCTAGGCAGTGGTGGCACATAGACAAACCGCGGTATCCGGGATCGTAGGATGCACCGGACTGTTCTAACCTCCATTGCCCTCGGGTCACGACTAACTAGTCTGGTGTAGCTATTTTCATTATAATTTCAATGCATCATGCATCCACCTCAATCATGCCATGCCATGATCATACTTATAAGATAAATGACATACACCATGCCATGCTATGACAAATATACCATCAATGCAAATACCATGACCAACCACACCTAAACAATATGTTCGTGATGCTAGAACCATAAAATGACAATAATACATATGAGCTAGCTAGTATGATATCACCACAGACATTCAATCAAAACATGATATGAACAGACCATATCTTTTGGTTTAATGACATAAACATGGCTGAAATCAAGTAGTTAATTAGGCTAGCAAAACAATATCTAGTTTAGTTACCTATCACCCTACATATACAATGATATTAACTCAAAAAAATAACCAAGGACTAACTAGATATAGGTTATCAAAAAGGGACTATAATCAGCCAGGAACATGATGATTAACATGCTCTAAACAACCTAAAATAACCCCACTACGATCTCTATTACATGCGAAAGAACCAACACTGCTAACCACGACATACAATGCTAACCCGGCTAATTAAATCAATAGTAATCACTACAAGTCATGGAGGATTAAATAGAAATTTAAATTTAAATGATAATAGACACGTCAAGGGTGCCTACCGGAACGGCGCAAGAAAAGACGGGGATCGGCAGCCGAAAACAATACCGGAAGTCGAGAACGCAGCGCACAAATCAAATCACTCAAACAAGACGGGGTTCTCCCTTCTCCAAAGCTGCTGGAAAAACACCCGATCAAGGAAAATATGGATCGAAATAAGAAGAAATAAGGGCTGGATGTATAACATGGATATATGTAAGAGAGGGAGTAAGATAGGATAGGAGAGAGACTCATGGCGGGGTGGAATAGGAGGAGGCGCACTGCGGCGCATGGTGGCCGGCGGTGCAAGGCGGCCGGCGGGCACAAGGCGCCGCTGAGCGCGGCTGGCAGGTCATGCGCGAAGGCGCGCGTTTACCGGGGGGTGGCACCGCGGCGATGCAGCCGGCGAGGCGGCAGCGGCGCTGACTGCGCGGTGGCGGCGGTTGGGCGGCGGCGGCGGCGCGCTGACTGCGCGAGAGGGGGGGCGTTGATGGCGAGGAGGCGCCGACCTGGCATCGCAGGCGGCGGCTGGTTGGCCGCGCGAAGGCGGGGGATGACAAAGGCGGCACTGACCCGCGCAGTTGACTGCGCGGCGACGCTCGCGCGGAGAGGGCAAAGAGAGAGAGGCGAAGAGTGGACGTCGACGCCAACGTCTGTGAGGGCGACACTCGGCGGAGACGCTTGCGACGCGATGAGGAGAGAAGAAAACGATGCTACAACGATGGTTTTCGGAGAGGAGAGAAAGGAGGAGGCGGCAGTTCAACAGGAGACGAGGGCGGCCGAAGGGGGCAGCGGACGGCGCTCAAGGGGAAAGAAATAAGAGAGAAAGAGAGAGAAGCAACGGTTTGACGAGGAGAAAACGGCAACTCCTACGCCAAGCAAGGCAATGTTATGATAATTCAACAAGAAAATTATTAATAAGATTGTAACGTAATTAGAAAATAGAGAGAATAAATAAACATGATTTTATGGAGAGAGAAAAAAAATTAAAGAGATATAAAATAAATAATGAACACCTGTTATAATTAACAAATAACTATCAACTATAAACGATCCACTAAACTAATAAGACATAATATAAATAAAATATAACAATCTATGAAGCTAATAAGACACAATATAAATAAATAAAAATATTTACGTATCTATATATAAACGTCTTAAAAATAATTTAAGCACGCCACGGAAACAATTTAAACACCGCGATAATAACCTAAATAATATTACAAAAATTTGGAATATTACATCTCCTCTCTCGGCCGGCCGAAAGAGGAGAGCTTGAGTGAGCTCTTTCACTTCCAATCGGGTTGAAGCTTTACCTCAATTGGGTTCACCTAAGAATGTCCTGTGGAGAAACACGAAAACAAGTGAAGATCATTAACTCTGGCGTGAGTATAGTATCATGCTTGGTATAGACTCTAAATCATGCAAAAGGGGATGAACTAACCGGATCGGGACGGAATCCCAACCCCTATTTTTGGTAGGTTTTTAAATATATTTGAGGTGCAAAATGATCTAATGCATGCCAAACAAAATGATGAAAAGTTCTAAGATGAAAATAGAAGACAAAAACTCGATCAGATAGGTGATCGGACTCCGAAAAGTGCAAAACCGGCTTCTGCCCCTACTGGTGCCCTGTATATAGGGCGCTAGCTGCAGGTGCCCCCCTTATAGGGTGCGTTGACCAAGGTCAAAGTGCCCTGTATATGGGGCACTAAGTCTGGCTAGGGCAGATTTTCTTCCCCTCTTCGCGAT
The DNA here is from genome assembly GCA_036172225.1 of Cryptocoryne crispatula var. balansae. Classification (NCBI taxonomy): domain Eukaryota; kingdom Viridiplantae; phylum Streptophyta; class Magnoliopsida; order Alismatales; family Araceae; genus Cryptocoryne; species Cryptocoryne crispatula. Next base: position 20,606,814 of record CM069925.1, read on the forward strand.
GCTGCTCCGGAGTGCTGGACGGCTTCCGGGAAGAAGTAGGGGCTCCTCCTTGTAGCCAATATGCAAATGAAGCTAGTGGTGGGTGGTTTGGATGCTGGATGAGAGAGGAGAGACGGATAGAGGCTCTCAAAGTGGAAAAAAAACATGTTTCTGGATGACAGAAACAACAGGATTTTGGAATTTTTGGGGTGAACTTGGATCGGTTTGAACGTTTATGGGAGGTGTAGATGGCTTAGAAATGTGGTATTGGATGAACTCTAAGGTAGTACGGAGTTGGAACCTCCTTCCAGCTCCAAATAGAGGTCTATTTATAGCCCAAAAGAGGGTACTTTGGCCATTTCTGAAAAGTAGTTCCACGTGGCAAAGCACCCTATATATAGGGCGCCAGCATCATGGGGTATGTCAAATCGATAAGACGAGTCCCTGCGAGTGGTCAAATCGGCTGGTCGAGTCAATTTGATCTGGTGCCAGGCGCCCTATATAGGGCGCCTGGTTGTAATATTCTGATTTTATTTATAATAGATTATATTTTGAGAAAGAGATAAATATTAAAAGAATATATTTAATTATACCTACTCTTCACTAATCCTACGTTAGACTTCTAACATCATTCTAACACTCCCAACTCTACTCTTCCGATCGGACTCTATTTTCCCTCTCCCGATCAAACTCTACTTCCCCCTCCGGTCGAACTCTCCCTCCATATATATACGTGTATTCCCTCCCGCGCCCCCGCCTTCTTCCTTTCTTCTTCCTCTTCTCTCCCGTACGCGCACAATAGCCTCGGTCATCTCCCCGTGCGTTGCCTGCGTGTCCGCACGACCGGCCGCCGCCGCATGTTCGCCCCCACGTACAATCACCCGCCCCTGCCTGGTCTTTCCCCCCTTGCGCGTGACCTGTAGTCGTCCAGACCGCCACACGCCGCACTTGGCCGCGCGACGCCGCCACCCACGGTCACTGCCAGCCTCCCGCGCGACCACCGCCGCACTCCTCCACGCCGTCCGCCTGCACCCTCCCGCCCGGATGTCCGCCAGCCTCCCGCGCGACGCTGTTGCCACCCTCCTGCTCGTCCGCCGGCCAGCCGCCCCTGCGGACGTCGCCTCCCTGATGCCGCTCCCCCGTCACCTGCATGCAGCCGGACTCCCGTGTGCTGCCTGCGGCGTCGCCGCATCACCGCCGCCCTCGGCCGCCTTCGTCCACCCCAGTGCCGTGCACCGTCACCCTCTTAGCCGCCATCCTGCGCCCGTCGCGTCACCACCCGCCCGCGCAGCGCATGCGCCACCGTGCGCCAAGCCTTCCACGGGGTACCCCTCTTCCTCTCTCTCCTATCGCTCTCTCTCCTATCGCCGCTCTCTCTCTTCTAGTATATTTGTCCCTTTTAAATTAATTATCCTCTTGTTCCGGCAGATTGTCAAGACATCTATCTGGCTCAATTTTTCGTCGCCATCGTGACCACGGCAGTTTCGTCACCCGATTTGCTTTCCTTGAAATTTCGTGCGCCGTTCGTCGTCGCCGTAAAGGTAGGCATCTCGGCTATTCTTAGCACTCTAATATACTTTATTAAACCGTAAAAATCATGCTTAGATCACCAGGATTAAAAGATTTTAATTAATGGGTTGTTTTGATTTATTAGCATGTTTAGATAGAGTTAGATTAACCTGTTTAAACCGTGCATGTTTAAATTAATTTAGTTATTCATGTATATTGGTCATCATGATAGGTTTTTATATGTTTAAACTTAGCTAGTTTAGCATGTTTGCATCGCGGTAAATCTTAAACATGTATATTCCGATTTGATAAAAAGCCGATGTAAGGTTTAGGCATAGTGGTGTTAGAATTTAGTTTATTTTCTTTTATGTAATAGATAGTTCTGTTTAAGCATGTGTTTGATATGTTTAGGTTGTAACTTGCATGATCCTATTTATATGCATCTAGTTTGTGCTAGATTGTGGTGTAGTATGCAAATATGTGGCGCATAGAACCATGGGTGTTCATCTATGTGTTTCATGTTTGGATTGCCAATTTCATATCAATGGTTACTGTCTGACTTATTTATATGCTTGCATTGTGTGAAATGTGGTTAATGCAGTGAGCTCCATTGTGATAGGAATGTACTTCACCAAACTATGTTAGTGGCCCGTGGGCAGCGGAGATTAGTTGAATCCGGAGCATCCTTCGATCCCGGATACCGCGGTTTATCCTATGTACTCCCATGCCTAGGGGTACTATGGGATTTAGTTATGGGATTTAGTTACTATATGTTACTTCCTACTATATGGTAAATCTGGTGCTAGTTTTGTGATGTGGCTACATTATTCAAATGGAGCATGATATTTACTCAGACAAGTGTTTAGTTGTGCATTTTGGCATAGATATTAGTGGTCTAGTTGTGTCCTTTGGTTTTATGTCAGGTGTATGTGTGTTATGAGCATACCTAGAGTAGTCTAATGTGCATGATATGTTGGTTTTAGTGCGTAGAGTCTTGTTATCATATGGGGTAGTAGAATGACATTGTAATAACTTAATTGAAGATATATAATTAGTTTAAATCCTATGTATTATAATCTGATTTTTTTAGGCTTAATATATTTAATATCAATAGAGAATCACTAATATAGTGGGGTAGTTCGGGTGTAAGTCCTACTGAGTCTGTGGTGACTCACCCCTTCCGTTGTTAATATTTTCAGGATTGCAGGTTTAGCGCAACAGAAGCGTAGTGGTGTTTTGGAATCCGAGGAGTAGGGCTGTAAACGGATGCGGATAAAATTCGGATTCGCTCCGAATTCGTATCCGTTTAGACGGATAATATCCGATTTTAGATATCAGTCGGAGCGGATATCCGGATACGGATATTATCCGAATGTTAATCGGAGCGGACACGGAAATGCCCGCTCCGCTCCGTTTAAGATCCGCTCTGAATCCATCTTTGATAATATATACATAATATATATAGTTATATATTTAAAATCATTATATTTATAAATACTATTAAGTATTCTTTATTATATATTAATATACTAAGTTAATGTCGATAAATATATGATAACTTTAATATTCAATATTTTTATTTCTATATATTTGTATATTATTAAATATATTAATTAAATAATATTTAATTAACATTCCGAAATGGATATTATCCGTATCCGCTCCGAATCCGAAGATTATCCGACTTATAATATCCGATCCGTATTCGTATCCGATTCGGACCGGATACGGATTATCCTAATAGCTAAATGGAGCAGATACGAAAACGACATATCCGATCTGTATCCGCTCCGTTTACAGCCCTACCGAGGAGGTAGTGGATTAATCATTCAATGTTAGTATTTAATTTGTTTAGATAGATGTTTTTTTGTTGTGTTAATGAGTTGTAAAGTTTGGAATTATGATTCTGGATTATGGATTTTAGTCTTATTTGGTTCTAAACCGATATTCTTCTCCGTTACGTCGCCGGATTATCTTCCGCTGTGCTTGTTAAAAATCCAGGTCGTGACAACTTGGTATCAGACCATTAACCCGGCCAGAATGACTATTTTTTCATGCCTGGGTGTATGATATTGGTTTGGATTAGATGAAATTGGAAGGGTTAGTTGATTATTTGTTCAATGTTGGTATTTAAATTGTAATTTCTTAGATACAGTTTGGATAGAATTATTAGAATCATTTATTGGATTTGATATTAATTTTTTTTTGCTCCAAATCGATATATTTCAAGAGTTACGGCGCCGGATTATCTTCCGCTGTGCATGTTAAAAATCGGGTCGTGACAGAAGAAATGACCAAGCCGTCATAGATTTTGTTGAAGGGGATCTCGGGCCCAGTTATCTTCACGCTCAAGGTCTTCAACATTAATGCATATAATACATATTAATGAACCTAACATAACTAAGTGACAGATGGTAGGAGTGATGTGAAATGCAAAATGGAATGCTGGTGATGATGTGAGATTGATGAGAATGTGGATGAAATCTTCAGGCATAATTTATCAACTGCATCGACTGCTTGATTCATCAGCATCTCTGGTACATCCTTGTCTTGCCTTCTGACGAAATACAGCACCACGATAATGTTCAGTTGGGTGGCACTTCCTCTCTTTTTGCCACAAGGTTGGCATGACGTTCCTTGGGGAATACTGATCTAACCAATTCACCTGTTGGACTTCAAAGGTTGCCTAATAGCCATTCTCTTTTTGCCTCTTCTGCTCCTGAAAACACTTAACAAAGATGATTAAATTTTCATCATGACTCATCCCTTTGCCTGTTTATCGTTTGTCTTAATTTTGAGTCAAAGGGAGGAGCCTTCTTAACAAGTTGAAATAAAATAAATGACTGAAATGAAATGGGGGTAAGGGTTAAGAGAACTTACCTGCTATGGCGAGAATCTTCTCCTCTTATATTGAAATGCCTGAAACACTTGATAAAAGGGGATTAGATCTTCACCATGACTCATCCCTTTGCCTATTATGGTCAACTTTGACTTAGTTCAAAGGGAAGAGCCTTCTTAACAAGGTAATTAAAGCAAAATTGGATATGCAATGCAGGAATGGAACTATGCATGATAGTCAAATAAACATGGATGCAACTAAGGCAATGATCATGACTTAGCTAATGAACATTTTTTTTGTTTTCTTAGAAATGTTCATTTTTTTTTGGATTTTCAAAAGTATTCAATTTTTTTTGGATTTTTGAAATATGCAATTTTTTTAGATTTTTGAAATATGCATTTTTTGTGGTCTTTTTTGAAATATTCTTTTTTTTGGGTTTTTGAAATATTCATTTTTTGTGGGGAAAATGTTGGCATTTGAGACAATTCATCGGTCTTTGAGGTTTGTCAAGACTCAAGTGGTGGATGCCATGTGCAAAAATAAAGTTCCCTACCTAGAATCCTTCTAACGTTCTTCCTTTGATCGGCTTGGGTTCCACCTAGATTTGGTCGATTTACCCTACCCAAAGGGTTTAAGGAGGAAGAGTATAGAGGAAGTCCTTGATAGGGTTTGGAGATGTTAAGAGGGATTTCTCTACTCTCACTCAAATTGCCCGTTGGGGTTCAGCCTCTTTGGGTCTTTCCTACTTTTTTGCTCTTTTCTATGTGGCACATATTTAGATAGGTTTTTTGACCCATGGGGACATTGCCCATCTTTTAGTGCCTTTTGCCTTGACTATCATTCTGGGTACTCATTCAGAAAGGTTGATCATTTTTTCTTTTTTTTTTTGCTAACCTGAAGGGTTCATTGTCCATCTTTTGGCACCCTTTTTCACCCTCCGAGATGGCTTCCTACTTGGGTGGCGAGTGTTTTTAATACTACCCCTCTCTAATCTTCTCTCCCTGTCTTGGACCGAGTAGAAGAGAATAGGCTAAGGGTACTCCTTCCGTTTCTAGATTTCTGCCTTGCCTTTCGCAAGTGTCAGGTTGTCTGGATTCTAGGATCGGGAGGTGTTGTGTGTGTAGGATGGTACCTACCCTTGACTTCTCACGAACAACATAGAATCGATGACTTGAGATTATACCAGTGATTTCTCCATTTGTTATCGAAAGTACTTTTTAAGATAAACTCCATTCCAAGGATGATTCAATTTTTCTCCATCTGCATTAGTCAATTCATATGCATTACCTGGATACTTTTTAGTGATTACAAAAGGCCCTTCCCAGTTAGGTTGTAGTTTGGAGCGGGGACCCCCTGGCTTAACGAATATGCGTTTGACTACCATCTCACCAATCTCGAATTTTCTCTCAATCACCCTCTTTTGATAAAACCTTTTAAGTCGATTCTGATAAGTTTGGGCATGCTCGGCGGCGGCTAGCCTTCTTTCATCCAAGAGTTCAAGTTGTGCAAGGAGAGATTCTCGTCTCTCATCAACATGAATATCCCTGTTGAGCTGAACTCGGAGAGATGGAAGTAACACTTCGTAGGGGACCACTGCTTCCATCCCATATGCCAAAGCATACGGGGTTTGTCTAGTGGGAGTCCTTACAGAAGTACGATAAGTCCATAGAGCATCTACAAGCTTATCAGGCCAGTCGACAAATTTGCTAGACTTACAAGATTTCTTGATGATTTTGATTAAGGTTTTATTGGTGGCTTCTGCTTGACCATTGCCTTCAGGATAGTATGGTGATGAATGATGCAATGAAATGCGATACCTGTTGCAAAGATCACAGATCTTGAGAGAGAAATTGTGGCACATTATCGGTGACGATGTCGCTGGGGATCCCGAACCTTGCCAGGATGTTGCGTTTGATGAAGGAGCAGACTGTTGACGCTTTAATCTCCACGAATGCTTGTACTTCATCCCACTTTGTGAAGTACTCTGTTTCCATCAGAATGAATGATTTTGAGTGAATTTCGGAGTTGAGGTCACTCAAGGGGCCGATGATATCAAAGGCCCACATGGCGAAAGGCCATGGGGCATGAATTGGATGAAGAGAAGATGCGGGAAAGTGAATCTTGTCAGCATGGAGTTGACATGAATGACAGTGCCGGACAAAGATGAAGCAGTCTTCTTCTAAAGTTGGCCAATAAGACCCTTGTCGGATGATTTTCTTAGCAAGGGCTTGGGCATTCACATGACCACCACAAACTCCAGAATGTGCTTCCTTCAGCACCAACTCGGCTTCTTCTACATCAAGACACCTGAGTAAGATTCCACTTACGCTTCTCTTGTAGAGCACTCCTCCTAAGATTGTATACCTCTGGGATACTCTTCTAATTGCCTTCTTTTCCTTGGTGGTTGATCCAGGTGGGTATGAATGATCTTGGCAATACCTCGCAATCTCGTCATACCAAGGTCTCTCACCTTCTTCTAATTCTTCCAACTCGATTAAGGAGATTTCTTATTTATGTTCCAAGTATTCCTTTCTGTTGAACCTCTCCTTAACCTTTAGAAAAAGTCCATCCTCAATTGCTGGAATTGTCCTCTTACAGATGTGGATAGTCTGCAATTGCCTGCCTAGTGGGACCGATAGAGATGAAGCTAATGAAGCTAAGGCATCGGCGAGGATATTCTGAGAATGGGGGACAAGGACAAATTTGAGTTTAAAGAATAGCTTTATGTAGCAGGTGGTGAGCTCCTGGTAGGGTTTGAGGTTTGTATGGGAAGTTCGGTATTTGGATAGGACTTGGCATATGATCAATTGACTATCACCTATCACCCTCAGTTCAGGGGCTCCATGGAAATGAGCGGCCTCCAGCCTAGCTAGCAAGGCTTGATACTCAGCTATGTTGTTGGTTGCTGGAAAGTTAAGTTGAAAAGCCTCTGGAATGGTGACACCTTCAGGTGACAGAAGGACAATACCTATCCTTCTACCATGAGAGTTCAGAGCCCCGTCAAAATATAATGTCCAAAGATTGGAAGATCGGACTGACATTACTTCATCATCCGGGAACTCCGACCGGACTGGGTCAAAGACAGGTATGGGATGATGGGCAAGGTGTTCAGCAATAGCATAGCCCTTGATTGCCTTCTATGGAACATAAGTGATATCAAATTGGGATAAGAAACTCTGCCATCGCCCTAACCGATCAGTCAAGACTGTCTTCTCTAACAGAAACTTGATGGGATTGATACGAGCAATGAGCTTGACTTGGTGAGCAAGAAAATAATGTTTGAGTGTTCTGAACCACCCAAGCAAGAGCAGCACAGGTCTTTTCTACCACAATGTACTTCAGCTCACAAGCATCAAACATCTTAGACAAGTAATAAGTAGATCGTTCTTTCCCTTCTTCATCAACTTGTGCAAGGACTGCCCCATGAGAGTTCTCAAGAACCGAAATGTAGAGGACCAAGGGCTTGTCGGGAATTGGTGGTCTAAGTACAGGGGGACTTGCTACATATGCTTTCAACCCATCAAACGCCTCCTGTCACTTCGAATCCCATTTAAACTCGGCCCCCGCCTTGGTTAACTCATAGAAAGGTTTACACCTTTGGGAATGTTGTGAGATAAACCAGCGGACAAATTGTAACCTCCCAATCAATCCATGAAGCTCCTTTATATTCCTCGGGGGAGGCATACCGATAATTGCTCTGGCCTTGTTTGGGTCGATTTCTATGCCCCTTTTGCTTACTATGAACCCAAGTAGTTTTCTTGATGAAACTCCAAATGTGCACTTCTTAGGGTTCATTTTTAGCTTGTATTCTATAGCTCGTTGCAAAACTTTCCTTAGCACTTCAAAATGATCTTCCCGACTCTTAGACTTGATAACCAAATCATCCACATACACTACTACAAATGTGTGCATCATGTCGTGAAAGATAGCCATCATAGCCCTCTGATATGTAGCACCATCATTCTTTAACCCAAAGGGCATAACAACATAGCAATATGTTCCCCAAGGTGTAGTGAACGAGGTCTTCTCTTGGTCCTCCTCAGCTAACCGGATCTGATTGTATCCAGACTAGCCATCCATTAATGAAAGTATTTCAAATCTAGCTGTGTTATCAACCAAAACATCGATATGAGGTAAAGGAAAATCATCCTAAGGACACGCTCAGTTCAAGTCCTTAAAATCTATACAAATCCGAACCCATCCATCCTTCTTCATAACAGGGACTATGTTAGCCACCCATTGCGGATATAGGATGACTTTAATAAATTTTGCTTGGTGTCGTTTGTCTACCTCTCCTTTCATTTTGAGTGCAATATCAGGGTGGAATCTCCTGAGCTTTTGTTTAACCGGGGTAGTTCCAGGTTTCAAGGTGAATCTATGTTCAACCAATGAATTATCTAATCCCGGCATGTGTTCATATGTCCATGCGAACGTGTCCTTATATTCTTCCAAAACTTTGATCAAACATTGTTCTTAGGAGGGAGTGAGGTTTGCACTGATGAGGATAGTCTTAGGATCGTCCAGGGTTCCTAAATTCAGTTCCTTGGTTGGTTCATTCCCTGTGGCTGATGGTTCTTCAAATCTTTTAAGCCCAGATGCATATGCATCGGCCAAGTCCTCAATTTCATCATCAAATTTGGGTTCCGTCTCTGATACCACCTCATATACTCTCAAAGTATGATCTATGTTATGCTCATCCTCATATCGGATTTCATCTAGCTGGATGATATTCTCTAAAAAGTTTGGCAGCTTTGCACACTCTATGTATTTTTGTGCCAATTATTGCAGATACCTATTTGAAACTCGTTTACCTCTGACTTTCCTGTTTCCTAACCTATCCTGACCTACTGAAGATAAAGCTAGAAAGGTGGTATTTACAATGGAAGGAGGATCGAGTAAATCGATCAATGATTCAGAAGGGAGGGGTCCCTGATTGAGAGCACCCTCTGGGATGAGTAGAGACGTCTCCTCGATGGAAATGTGAGTTTCAGAGAAGACATTTTTTTTTTCAAGTAAGAAGATAGAATGAGTCGTAATGACTCGAGGTTTTCTAGAAACTGACTGAATTACCAGAGAGAAAAACTTAAGAACAAAGGGAAAAAGGGGGCTCATGGGCCCAATGGTAACAAAAAATGGACACATGGGTACAAAATTGATGAAAAAAAGTAAACGGGTACGTGGACCCGATCTTAGAAATGAATGGCCATATGAGCCCATGTTGGGAAAAGCCCTCAGTCCTGAAGCTGACGAGGGAAGTAAATGGGCAAGCAGGCCCAGTAAGAGTGGAAGGTTGGAAAGGGTGCATGGGCCCAAAATAAGTTGTTAGTTTGGTGGAAGAAAGTGGGCTTAGAAACGGCACAAGGTTTAAACATGGGATTGTTATGCTCGGGCCTCACGGAATGGTTCTGGCTTGGGTGGTATGCTCAACCAGATGATCCAAGATTGGTCTGCCCTTGAGTGGTTCTTGGTACTCTTTCCCACTTGAGAACAAACGAGTCAAAGATAAGCACAGGTCTTTCAAGTCTTCTTCTTCTTCCTCTAGAGACTTTCTTCTCTTAACAGCTATTATGGAACTCTTGTCATCTTCAGCCATCATCATGGTCTCTCCTTTGATAAAGAATGTATGGAGTCCCATGGCATATCCTGGCTAGAAGACCCTCCTTGGGATGGAATCATCTTCGTATCCCAACCCCTGCCTACATGGCCTTTTCTCAGTTTGAATCAGCTGAGTGATCCCTTGAAGATCCTTGCCTAAACCTTTTCCAGGTTGATAGCCCAATTTCATCATCATCTGCCATCCCAGTGTGTCTAGTAGAGAGGCAGTCATGCATCTGACTTCGGGTAATCCTCTCACTGAGATCTGGGGTTGTATTGACAGTCTTAAGGGCGATGTAAAAGTAGCATCATTCATCTTGTCCCTTACAGGCATGTGTCACCTTGACCACTTGTCCTTTAAAGAGAAACTTTATGCACTGGTGGTTTGTTGAAGCCACAGCTCATATTGCCTCCAAGTATGGCCTCCCAAGTATAGCTCGAAAAGTTGGATCCAATTATAGAACATGAAAATCTGTTGTGACCGTACATGGTCCAAGTTTAACTTCTAGAGTGACCACCCCATGTGCAGACTTCTTAGAGTTGTCATAGGCCGTCACCATGGCACAAGATGGCTTGATTTCTTGTTCAAAAATGCCGCACAACTACAAAGTTTCTGGTGGCATAATGTTGATAGAAGCTCCAGTGTCAACTAAATAGGATTTCACTTCAATATTACAAATAATAACAGCCACATGCAAAGCATATCTCCTGACCTCTGGATCTACTAATTCCTCCTGAGAGAAAGTGAGTGTTGGGTGCTCACTTCTAGGGGCTAACACTGTAGTGATCTTCTCAGGTGGGAAATCTTCATTCACCATGACCCTTTGCAAATGCTGCTGTAGAATCTCCTAGTGCACCTTTGATCTTTTGATCAACTCAAGTATGGAAATACGGGCCAGTGTCTTATCTAAATGTTTCAACAAATCATATGCTGTGCCCGGCAATGGTTCTTCCACTTGTTCCTCCTCCACTAGATCTTGTGGTTGAGTACCGGCTTGGGGAAAGAGCCGCTGGAACATCCTCCCACTCTGAAGCACCAGGGCTATTTGGCGATTGGGTAGAGGTGATGGGTTAACTGAGGTGGGAACAGGTGGTGTAGGTGCAGGTATGGTAGACAATGGGATTGGTGGTTCTGGGATGATTGGGTTAGTGGGTAGAGGGGTAGGATTTGGAGGTGGTAGTGATGGTGATACTAGTGGCCATATAAGAAGAGGCCGGGGTGCAGGAGTGGTTAATGGATTTAATGAAGGTGTTGGTAATGTGGTAGGTTGTGGGATCGGTGGTATGATAGATTGGGGTTTTGGAGTGACAGAGCTCATAGGCTGGGGGTTCAGGTTTGGTGGTGATTGTGGTGGTCAGATGAGCAAGGGCCGGTGTGTAGCAATGATTGAAGGAGGTGTAGTTAAGGAGGGGGCTGGCCTAATGATGAGTCGGCGAGAAGAAGTGGTGGCCAATGGTTGGGTTATTGAGCTTGGTGATGGTTGCAGAGTAGCAGGTAAATGGATTATATGTCTAGGAAGGCTCCTAGCAGGAGGCCTAGCTGGGTTGACTGGCATGGTTGCATTATGGTTTTCTAGTTGCCAACCTTGAGCACGGCTGGCATCTCCCTGGACAATGGAGTGTACTAGACCAATTCCTGGGTTTGGATGTGATGGTGCCAGTGCTGGAGCGAGAGCATGTAATGGGAGCGAATTCTGAACAATCCCCAAGCCAGGTTGTTGTTGAGGTTGAGCCGGTGGACGCTGCCGCTGCTGTTGCCTAGCCTTCATTGCCTGTATGCATTCCCCCATTTGAGCCCAATCAATGCTGCCTTGGTCATTCAGATCGTGGATGTAATCATTGAATTGAAAACACACTTCAACAGTGTGACCAGGGCACCGATGGTAAGCACAGTATCGGGACATATCTGCATTTGCTAGCAAAACCTCTCTTTCCTGGGGCAATTCCAACTATTTCTCTGCCATAAGTACATTGAAGATGTCGGTCAAGGAGTAAAGGAGTTGTTGCTAGTTCTCTCTCCTAGGACCTCCCCTTCGTGGTGCCTGATTGAGTGGTGGTGGTGCCCTATTGTAGGTAGGTCGATGAGGTTGTTGGGGTTGTGCTACTGGCTGAGGGGGTTGTTGTGGTTGTCATGGTTGTTGTGGCCTAACCTGTTGTTGAGGGGGGTAATAGGAAAGGTTCTGTGGTGGGTTTTTTGAACTGGTTTTGACGGTTCCCTCTCTAGTTCTCCACAATGTTTATAGCTTCGTTGTTGATCACTCCTTCGGTTGTAGGACCAACTGCTGCAGAGGGGGTCTTCCTGATGTTCCTAGGTTTGGGATCAAATGGATTTATCATGGTGGCATCTTTGAAGTGGGCTTGCAAGTATCGGGCACTGTCATAGAGTTCATTCATGGTGGTAGGACGGTGCATGATCAATACATTCTTTAGAGCTGGTGTAGTGTTCCCAATAAGCATCTTTACTTGTTCCCCTTCAGAAATAACATCTGTCAGTTTCTTTGCCATTCCCCTCCAGCGATCAGCAAACTTTATGAAGTTCTCTTCGGGCTTTATCTTCTCAGCAATCAAATCTGTAATGAAGCATGATGTTGCCACCCGGTCTCTGTATCTTTGCAAAAATTTGATCTTGACAATATCAAAATCTCCTGCCTCAAAGGGGTCGAGCGAGTAGAACCATTCCAATTCAAACCCTTCTAGTGATCGACGGAACAAGAAGGCAAGAACCCTACGATCATTTTTCCATAACGAGGATTCATAGAGAAAATCTTTAAGGTGAAGAAAAGGATTGCCAGTACCATTGTAGCGGCGATAAATTGGTAGTTCAGAAGGTAGCAGGTGAAGAACCGGCAAAGAAGGAATAGAGATCTCAGGATGTGACTTGGAGTCCAGGCGACATCTCAGCTCTTCATAACGTTCATTCATCTGGGTGAGCTGATCCATGATTGCCTGGGTGAGGGCAGGTTCTTAGTTTACTGGTGGGGGTATGTGGTTAGAGGCATGATTCTGGAATTGAGGAGCATGACTTGGCAAATTCACTGAAGATTGTCCCATGACTTGTTGGGCCAAGGGAGCAACATGGTTGAAATAGGGTAGCTAGACAAATGATGGTTGAACCATAGATGGTTGAACTATAGATGGTTGAACTACAGATGGTTGAACTACAGATGGTTGTGCTAATGATGGTTGAATCACAGATTGTTGAACATTAGGTGGTTGAACAAAGGGTGATTGAATGAGTGGTGGTCGAATTAGAGGACAAGGAGATAAGGCAACTTGGTTGGCTTCAGCCTGATCTGAGGCAATTTTGCCCTTCACCATGGATTGTATGTGGGCATAGGTTTCTGGGTCGGTATAAGAGACAACTCCCTAAAGAGTTGTTCAACATCATGAGGAGCAGATGGTTGAGGGACCTCTTGCGCTTCTGACTCAAACAATGGATTAACATGACCGTCTGACGGAATTGGTTGGTGACCCATCTCGTGCTCTCGATGTTCAACATGTTCCGCCATTCGAATGTGCCTTCCAGACCTTAATTGCATTGTCACCTTTCAACTTCAAGGAGAAGGTAAAACAAACAAGTTGGCAAAGCAAACAAAGAACTCTTTTCTGGTTTTTAGTATCTTGCAAAAAAATGTTAGAGGTTTGAATTTTTGTTTGACAAACAAGTGATGCAAAGACTTGAAAGCAAAATTACGCAATGTTTAGGTTTATAGATTTTGTTAAGAATTGTTCTCTCAACAAATGGGTTAGGATACTAGCTCCAATCTTCAATGACCTAGGTTTCACACAATCTCACCACGTGTAGGTAACATAGGATGCTTCGGGTTTTGGGGAGTGGTACAACCAACCCGATCGTGAAGAGGAATACTCCACGTATGAGGAATTACAGAGGCCTTGATGAAAGCCAACCAAGTCAACTAGGAAGGAATATCCCAGAAGAGATGTCAGAATTCACCAAGAAGGTGTTTTGGATAGGAGGGGTAAATGGGAGAGTGAGCTCCCGCCTCAAAAAATTGTAAAAGAAGGAGGTAGAGAAAAGGAGAAGAGAATGCAATCAAATAATAAAGCAAGTAATAAGCAAAACATAAACTTAAATAAACAAGCAATGACACAAGGAAAGTAACTAGAAACTAGACAAGCAACAAGAAACTAGAATCTAGACCTTGTTTTTTATGTGAGCCAAATGGAGATAGTAAAAAGTGATGGAAAGAGAGGGTTCAGATCTTATAGCCAAGCAAAAGGGTGGTCCACGCGGGGACCAATGTAAGAATAAGCTGGTTCATGTGGGAACCGAGGTAAAAAGTAAAGGTGGTTCACGCGAGAACCGGTTTGAATGATTGAAAGAAGGCCACGTGGGGCCAATTAAAGGTGAATAAGAATCTGATCCAAGTGGGGATATATCTGAAGGAAAGTGGTTTGGTTCACGTGGGAACCTAAGTAAAGAAAGAGATTGATTCACGTGGGAACCAGTTTAAAAGGAAAAGGGTGGTTCACGCGGGAACTGGTTTAAATGACAACTGAAAATAAAAGAGGCTCACGCGGTGAACAATTTGAGGGTAATAACCTGCAGCAAAAGAGGAAAAATCTGATTTGAATGACTGAAAATAAATGTTGGTTTACATGGGAACCAGTTTGTAGAAGAGAGTTGGTTCGCGCAGGAACTGGTTTTTAAAAGCAAAGGTGGGTTAACGTGGGAACCGGTTGAAATAAAATGATAGAAATTAAATGAGGTACTTGTCACTTCAGATCTGATGAAAGATGGGTGAAATCAGAATTCTTTGAGATGGCATGAAGTTTAAGAGAGGTGGAAAGAAGGAAAGGCTCACGCTGGAACCGGTTTAGAACTAGAACTAATTGCAAATAAAAACTAAGCACCCATGGTTGAAGACATTGCTTGTCCCACCATGGTTGCCACAAAGTTGTCAACTCCAAAAATTCGACGGGGCCTCTCCTTTTCAGGGAAGTCCGTGAATCCAGATTGTCACCTCAAGAGGGGATGAGAAAGAAAGGAAGAAAACACGGAAAGCAACTCTCTCCTCGGTCCCACACTCACATTGATCCCCGAACTTTCATCCCTTGGTGTCGCCCAATCACTAAAGAGATGGTTCGGGTCATCTGGGAGGAGGGTGAGAAGAAGGAAATTAAGACATGTGGTCACCAGGAACCACGGGTTCCGATTTATAAAATTAAGATGACCGTGTGCACCTTAGCGTGAAGAGTGTGGGTCAAAGCTTCTCCTTCTTCGGCCGGCCGATGAAGAAGAGTCCTCAACTTGTGGGTGCTTGATTTTCTGTGCAACTAGACAAACAAACAAGTGAAAAAGACAATTAGAACTAAACAAAGTGGAGTATATGTAAGGAAAATAACATGAAACACACAATTGACTAGAAACTGACCGGATTCGGGTTATCTCTTACCCCTCTTTTTTTATTTTCGGATTAACAAACTAAAAATAATGCAAAAAAATGTAAAAAATAATAGTAGGATGTATAATCATGAAACAAAGAGATAGGAAAAAGAATAGAAAGATTCTGAATAGAATAGAGAGAGATATGGCCAAATCTGGGTTGTCGAAAATGCCGAGTAGCAGTCCAGGATCTGTCAGGCACGACTTTGCTTCTGTGCTCATCACGACCAGCCCTGACCTCAGAATCAAGTGTTGTTGATTGAAAACTGAATAAAACTTGGGGAGGAAGAACTTTGATGAAGAGAGCTCAGGCAGCAGACGTCCACACGCTACTGTAGAAGCCGAAGAAGAAAGACCTCACAGATCACCTGCAGACCAGCCTTCCTCTCTCTTGAACCGACTTTTCTCTCTTTAAAAACTCAAAATTCTCTCTCTAAAAATCACAAAATCGATGCAGGAGGGAGCTTGGACATCTTGAGATGCCTGGGGGGTCATGAACACGCCCTTGGAATGACCGGAATCGGAGTTTATTTATAGGAGAACGACAGGTCTTATCAACACTACAAAACAGGGGACCTTGTGCCCTACCCCAGGGCGCATGCGCCCCACTGACGGGTGCATGTGCCTCCGAGTGGGGGCACATCCAATCCATTTGAAATTTTTGGTCTTATCTGGTCCGATCCGTTCAGAGGTAGAGTCTCGGTGAAAAACTGGTTCCCTCGTGCCTCAAGTCAGGGCACAAGGTCACGTGCCTCAGGGGTAGGGCGCATGGCCATGTGCCCTAGGTCCTAGGCGCATGTGACCAGGGACCTGGGAGCATGGGACTGTTTTGCACGTCCTTCTTCCGGAAGCCATTGCAAACACTCCTGAACTCAGAATTCGACGCCGTTTGTTGTGTTGGAAAGATAACAGACCGAAGAAGCTCTCTATAGCATTGGATCAGCAATTACACCATCCAAAACTTCAGAATTTTATCCTAAAGTTAGGATAGTGAACAGAAGATATGATACTGGTCGAAATGACTCCGATGGCCAACCGGAAAGACACGGCATGAAACAAAATTTGTCCAGAGTGTGAATCTGACCATAACCTTCAATGCATGATCATTAGGCATTGGTCATTCAGCCAATTTCCATGTTTACACGATTTACGTGTCGCTTTCGCTCAAAAAATATGGCTTTTTACGAAAAACTTTGGAAAACATCCAATTTCATTCGGCAAAGTTCTAAGTGAACTTTAAAAGACCTGGCATCATTCTACGATCAATCACATATGTTACCCTATAAAACATAAGTTTTATGCTCTGAATTACGCAAATTTGGCGTGTCTACAGACGTCGGCACGGATTTGAACGTCGCGATGGCTTTGGGAGGGAGATTGGACAACCTCAGGATGAGCTAGGCATGGGGGGTAAACCTTGGTTCGTTAGGAATAACCCTCAATTTATAGAGAATGGAAACCGGTGCAAAATATAGAAACTGGCCCGACAGTGCCCCTGACTTTCAAAGGAAGTGAGGCCGCACCCTCCACCTAAGGGATCTCAGAGCGTGCCCTCACCCTGGGGGCATGGTCTGCGTGCCCTCCTATTTCAAAGAAGGTAGGGGTGAGTTATGCGTCCCATTACTAAAAATCGTCGGAACCTTCTGGAAATTGCTAAAAGTCGGATTTGATAAGATGAACGTGCCCCCGACCCGGCGTTGCGGTCAAAATAAACAATAATTAGAAGGGAAAACTTTCCAAAATCCGGTTTAGAAGGTGCTAATCGGGGTAATTTCTGATTTCCTAAAACCTTTCAAAGGGAGCGAGGGCGTGCAGGGCGCGCCCCTGGACTGAGGGTGTGCCCCCAGTGTGAGGGCACGGTGACCGCACCCATCCCATTTCAAGGGGAGCGGGGGAGCGGTACACTCTCTCTCCTATGTGCGTGTTCCGCAAGCCGTAACATGCAAATGGGATGTCTGATTCGGCTCCTGTTTGTTGCGTTGGAAACAGGGCCTTCAACCACACCTCCTCAAGTTGGTAAACCAGCCGGCATTACTCCTGAGACATTAGCAGCGGCTTTCTACCGGTTTACGCTCTCACAACAAAAACCGCGGCGGAGATCCGAAAGGGCATGGTTCCAGTCAAGGAATCTCTGGTCAACTCGGGATGACTTAAAATGATAACCGAACAAATCTGGTACAATCTAAAAATATGAAATCATCAAAAAATCCACGGTTAACCTGGCAAACGTGAACTGAAGCTTGGAAAAGCCGGGAAACCCTAAAATCGACCGAAACGTCCGTATGGGCCCGGTTGATGAAATATATGGCTAGGATTGACCCGAATGACCCGAAAAGACCTAGTGATAACTCGAAAGGCCTAACACATGGTATGGGATAGCTGTGTCTGTTGGGAATTGATCCAATCAGATTTGCGAAGAGGAAAAAATTTGATTCCTCGTATATCATAGTCTTGGTCTCGATCGAAACAGAACAACGTCGCTAAAATTAGTATTCGAAATAATTTCGAACACGTACCTTTGCGAGATTCAAATAATCTCTAAAGACCGGAGAAGATCGAACGTTCTCACGCTCTCCAAGCTGCTCAAGTGTGCGGCCTCTAGTCGTATCCACACAAGCTGCCTCTATAGTCGAGTTCTCCTTCGCGTCAGACCTTCCAACTTGCCCTGGATGAAGTCCCATCGACTCTGGACGGCCTCCAGCATGGTAAAATGTGAAGAAGAGAGGTAGGGACGAATTTTGCAGCCTTGTCTTGTGGAGCTCATGCTCAATTCGCTATCATATAAAGAATTTAGAGTTTTTTCACAAAAAAACCCTCCTTTCTCTATATTTACACCCTTGCCCCCAAACTTATGGATTAACCCTTATGTGTGTGACCTACTAGGCCCAATAGCTCATTTGGTTAAGGCATAATTAAAAGAACAATTTCTTTTAAATTAAATTTATAACCTCATAATAGATTTCACGGCCTACCGATTATGAAGGGTACAAGCCACATCCTATGATCCCAAATGACTTCAGGAATAAACTCCTTTCCAAAGAGCCTTTCCATCATCGGTTACCGCACGGCTTTAAAACTTCGTCCATCCAATGTCCCGGTCGGATAGAGTGCGGCATTGACTGTCAACTCCTAAATATACCGACACTATGGAATCTTGTACTCGTAATTGGATCAATTGAAAATCTCTTTTCCAATTATCCTATCTACCTTGGCCAAAGATTTAGAGTACTATCCAAAGAACATTCTCTCTCTCCTACCGAGAGTGGACAATCCCCTATTGTTCGCTCAATTGCCTCCACCAAGTTTCCTATATACCCAATCTATTAACTATATATGATCACAATACTAAGTGATCCATAAGTCAATAGTCAAAGTACATGGTATGCCCAGTAAGACATCTTTGGCGACTCAGGTCAAAGATTCAACCGTGCAACCGTGATGATAGAATACCCTGATTGTCAGTTCGGTAATATACCATTCAGGGATTCTATACTGGTCAGCTCAATGAACTCATTCCTCTAATGAACACTTGTACATGTATCTCAGTGTCCCCACATTGATGACCAATGAGATCTGTCATTCTCATCATATGAGAAGATATCTTATACACTAGTCTTATCGAATCCTTGATGTCCCGTCTTGAGGATCCTACGACTAGGAACATTTAGAGTACTTGCTTCTAGATGATTGATCTCATTATCATGATCTCATCATAATTCAATCATCATTACATGCAACCTATGACTTCATTACGATAGACGCATCTAGATAGTGCAAGTAATGAAGATTATGCCATTTATACTGAATAAGATATTATAAGAAATGTAAAATCATATCACATATGATTGGCTTGTAGGGCATACATTTCTATCAATTTTCCACTTGCACTAAAGCCAATCACCCACATGTATGATCTCCATCAGCCCAAGGTGACCCTCAAACACACTTTGAGTCAAGGCCTTAGTTAGTGGATCTGTAATATTTATAGTTTAAGATACTCTATCTTTAATTATATATTCTTGAGTTGCAGCCACTCTGATCAAGTAGTATTGCCACAGAAGTGCTTAAACTTCTGATGAGATAAAGGCTCCACTACAAAAGTAATGATCCATCATTTTCACAAAATAATGGTACATTATCAGAGATATTAGAGACAACTCCTTAATACAAGATGAACTCCTTCATCTAAACTACTTCATGAGCAGTCGGCAGCAATTATAATTTATAAAATCTACAGTGTCTATAGCATGGAACTTTTCCAGCTCACTACACCACCATCTAGGTAAACATGTACCATAGTTACCAGGCATATGTAACTAGAAGTTTAAGTCTAACTCAAACTTTCAGTCTCCATACTTAAAATGCATCCTTGGTACTTCTTAAGTACTTAAGGATATACTTCTCAACTATCCAGTGACTCTCACTTGGATTTGCCTGATGATTACTCATAACACTTAGAGTACTTATCACATTACGCTATGTACATAGTATACATGATAGACCCTATGACTAGGGCATAAGAGACTATATTCATGTATTATATCTCTCTATAAAAGAGATAAACTCCATATCTTATAGGCAAGACACCTCTATAGGAGTTTTCATGTCAAACCCTATGACAATGGTATCTATGTACAACAAATGGGTCAAGCCAAGCATCCCTTTTAGATCTATCTCCATAGACCTAAATATTTAGGAAGCTTCTCCCAGAATAATTATGAAGGATTCATTTTATAGTTAGGCTTCACTGATGATAACATGCCTACATCATTCATAATGAGTAATACGCCATCAATATAAAATGTCTAGAATACAATAGCACTCCCACTAGCATTTTTATGCACACAAGGTTCTTCTTCATTCCAAATGAAGTCATAAAATTCAATCTTATCAAATCTTATATTCCAATGTTGAGAATGTTGTTTTCGTCCATGAATAGACATTAACAACATATACACTTTCTTTGGATGTTTTAGGACTCGCATCCCTCAAGTTGTATCATATACAACAAAGGTTGTATCATATACACCTTCCCTTAAATTTCACCATTGGAAAAATATTATTTTAACATCCTTATTGACATATCTCATAGTCAAAGTGTACACCAATAAAATCTAAATGGATTAAATTATGGAAATGGTTAAAAGATATCATCATAGTCAACTTCTTAACTTAGATGATGCATTTTCAATCATCCATGCCTTGAAGGTCTTGATAGAAATGTATGCCCTTCAAGCCAATCATATATGATATGATTCGACATTTCTAGAAATATCTCATTCAATTAAAGAGGCAAAACTTCGTTACTAGCTTTTATTAGAAGCGTATATCGTAATGAAGTCTTTGATCACCTGTAATGATGATTGAATCACGATGAGATCATGATAATGAGATCGATCTTCTAGAGGTATGTAATCTAAATGTTCCTAGTCATTGGATCCTTGAGACGGGACATCAAGAATCCGGATAGACTAGTGTGCGTGATGTCTTCTCATATGATGAGAATGATCGATCTCATTGGTCATCAGTGTGGGGACACTGAGATACACACACAGGTGCTCATTAGTGGAATGAGTTCACTGAACTGACCAATTTAGGAAAACCTGATCGGTATCTTACCGAACTGTCTATCAGGTTATTCTTACATCTCAATAGCATGGTTGGATCTTTGACCTGAGTCGCCAAAGATGTCTTGCCAGGCGTACTATGTACTTTGACTATTGACTGATGGATCACTTAGTATTGTGGTCCTATATACTTAATGGATTGGATATATAGGAAACCTAGTGGAGGCAATTGAGCGGACAATAGGGGATCGTTCACTCTCGGTAGGACAGAGAGAATGTCCTATGAGACAGTACTCTAAATCCTTGGCCAAGGTAGATGGGATAATTGGAAAAGGAGTTTTCCAGTTGATCCATTCCTGAGTACAAGATTTCATAGAGTTGGAATACTTAGGGGTTGACAGTCAGTGCCGAACCCCTGACCGACCGGGACATTGTATGAACGAGGATTTAAATCCGTGTGGTAATTGATGATGGAAAGGCTCAATGGATGTTATTTAACTCCCCAAAGTCATTTGGGATCATAGGATGTGGCTTGTACCCTTTATGATCAGAAAGCCGTAAAAACTGTTATCGGATAACGGTTTTGATTTAATTTAAAGGAATTGTTCTTTTAAATTAATTAAGGCTTCAACCAAATTGACTATTGGGCCTAGTAGGTCACACACAATAGATCTGGTCAATAAGATGAGGGCATGGACGCAATTTTATAGAAGTTTTGGGTTTTTGTGAAAAATTCTATATTCTATATATAAATGGTTTATGAAGCCAAACCCTAACAAGCCATAGGGCTGGAGCACGTCCCAAGCCTCCTCTCTTCTTCCTCTCTCCTCTAGAAGGTGATCTCCCATGGTCAAGCTTGGATCTGGAAGGTTTCTAGAGGCCTGAAGGAAGAGAGAACTCGTCTATTGAAGCAGATCGTGTGGATACCCCTAGAGACCGGACACTTGAATGGTTTTCAGCAAGGAGGAATGTCCTCTCTTCATCCATGGTGAGGTATTTTATAAATCCTATGAGGTACTCTCGTTCTACTTCATATTTGGTTCCCGGTTTTACTCGTTCGGCATCAATCAAGGCAAAGATCATGATTTTATAGAATCAAAATTTTTACGCTATCATGTATTGATTACTTACAGTGGTATCAGATCCTGGTTTAAGCCTTGGTCGAAGTTGAATCGAAATTGGCTTGATTTCATGTGATTTCTTGCTTTCCCGAAACTGTATACAGAGCAGTTTTGATTTGATCACCACAGTTTATATAAGATTCCAAAATGTGGGTGGTTAGTTTCAATGGATTATCTTGGATGAGATATTTCCAATGCCTCAAATCTCATGAATTTTGGCCATCCGGAGAGTCCGGAATGAGTTCGGAAAGTTGCTAAGATGATCATATCCGAATATCCGGCCGAAATTAGGGGAGTTGATGAACTTACCTATTTGGAGTCAAATACCTCTGTCTAATGACATAGAAAGATAGGAAATTAAGTTTTCTAGAGTTTCCATTAGTTATTGGACACTCAACAGCCCTTGGAGGTGCCGGATTTGAGAGATATTTGCGGTTTGGGTTAATTGCGGCCGTGGCAACTTCCTCCATAAACTGCGCATTGTATAGAATTTTTCATGATATAAAATTATATAAATAGAATCCTTATTATTTAAGGATTCCAACGCATATTTTTCTGGATTTTTTTGACTCCATTTGACCCCCCAAATAAGGCTCGAAAGTCGGGCATTTTTTAGGGTTTCCGCAGTGCTGCAGTAAGGGCGGAGGAGACGAGTCCGGATTGGATCCGGACTCGGCTGCGCGGGGGTACGTGGCGGGTGCACAGCGTGCCGGGGCGGGGTACGCGGCCGCGCCGCGTAAGGCCCGGGGGCGCACAGCGGCGCACGCGGGGGCGGCGTGCGGTGCGCGGCCGCTGGCGTTTCGGCGCAAGTCGCGGGGTACGTGGCAGAGCCGCGCTGAGCCCGCCGGTGCCGTGGCCAGCACTGATTGGCCGGCGCACTGCGCCGCCAGTTATTTAATTCGAAAATGATTTTTAAATAGTTTAAAATTCATTTTTGATCCGAAAAATTGCCATAAAATTCCAGAAAAATTCTGAAAAATTGTAGAATTTATTTAATGAGTTATTAAAGTGTTTAATAACTTATTAAATATATTTTTACTATTTTTGTCATTGAATTCTATTATTTTTATTTTGAAATTGTTTTAAGATCAAAATTAATGAAATTAATGATTATATAAGTTCTGAGAAATTATTTAATAGGTTTTTAAAATGTTTATAAACTTTTTAAATAGTTTTGGACTATGGTTGCCATAGAATCATTTTTTAAATGATTTTAAAATTGTTTTAAAATATTTATTGACTAAATTAGTGTTCAAATAAATTCTGAAAAATGTTATTTTGAAGAATTATGATTTGGACATTAATTTATTGCTCTGAGAAATTTTGTAAAAGCATGAACCATCTGAATATTTTGTATTGCTTGTCTTATGCAGTAAATTGTTTATATGTGCATTTCATGTTATTTATTTTATGAAAATTTGACAAGCATGAAATTTGGATTTTCAAAATTACAGTATATAATTTTATGATGGTATATATGATATATATCATATAATTATCACGTATGCGCTCTATGTTCATGTGATGAATGTTGGTGTATGTATGGAGGTGATCATGGACTTAAATATGCTTTGCTTTTGATTGCTTGGTTAATTAAGTTGGTTATGTTATTAAATGGGGTCTGCGTGTGCCTCCTCTCTCTCTATACAATCTGATTGTACATTCTACCTCCCCCTCATTTGTGTACTCCCCTTGGTTGAAACCAAGGTTTCTTATGATGAGTTGTACATTTGTGGGTTTGTGTACCCTTTAGCTACTTGTAATGGTTAGAAGCCGGCTCGTGGTAGAATGGAGAGCGGGACCACTTGGAGAATCACCCTTCTGAAGTGGGAGCATGCCAACTCAAGCTTCTGAAGCAAGGAATTGCACCTATAGTGGTGCCTTAGGTGTATGCTTAGGGTTAAGTCCATGATCACCTATGTTTTAATGCATATTTGATATGTGGTGTGTGCTACAGATTATACCTTAAATATATGATATTCCAAAGGTATATTAATATTTATATGTAGCACCTATGTTGATGAGACTAAAATAAAATCCCTCCTAGTTTTAATTAGGTTGATAAACGTGAGACATTAAGAATGACTCACGTAGCCTTCCGTTGTTATGGTCTTGATGAGCCAATCTTAGATTGGATGGGTTTGTTGTGTTTCCCACAAGACTCATTCAGCAAGGGATTGGTGATCATGGCTAAGGCATTTGCCGAACTTTGGGGTGGACCATTGCATGGCCTTGTTGTGTTTTCCACAAGGGCTATGTTAAGAATCCATTCTCATAACGTAACAAGCGGATTTGACCTAACTAGAGTATATAGCTTTTTGTGTTTCCCACAAGGTTATAACTCTAGAGGATGAATGACTAAGAATTGCATGAGTTGCAATTGGTAAAAGTTACCTGCCTATTAAGTATGAGATGACTTGTTGTGTTTCCCACAAGGTTATCACCATAAAGTTGGTAGGGTCTTGGTCCCCACTAGGATGTTATCGTGATATCCCATCTTTGCATAATGAAGGTTATGCAAATTCGTCAAAAATTAGTGGGAGTATAAATTAGGATGAAAGATCATATCTTAATTTTAATGAATGTCTGTAATGTTAATATAATTACATCTCTGTTGTAGAATATTATAAACCACCATTAATCTAGCATGCTAGATGCTAAGTATTTTAATGGCTCACACTTCTTATATTAGTTTAGAACTAAGAGAATAGTTCTCATACTTGACCTATTGACTATCCTACTTGAAAAGTAAGTATCTCCTACACTATCTAATGAAGTGAGAGAAGATAAGATCTTATCTCATTAAAATGATGTATTGATTGCCTTATGTTAGCCTCTATCAGATAAAATTAGTAGTGGCAACATGGATAGATGGATTTGATATCCATCATTGCTCATGGTGATGAGCTAATTAAAGGCAAAGAAGAATAATATATCTTGAATACTTCTTATTGGTAAGACCAATAAAAATAAGTAAGATCATTAGATAGAAATAGATGGTGATAGTTAAAAGTCAAAGAAGTGAGTCAAGATATTACAACCCAAATTTGACATAGCATTCTTCTACTATCATGATGATGGTAAGTAGAAGAAGAAGTGCAAAGTGTATTGCACATAATGCAAAGGTGGAGCTTGAGAAGCTCCATGTATCTATGTCATTAATATTTACTTGTCTTATATACACATTTGATAGTATAAGATACTATGTATGTGTATTCTAGTATAAGATATTAGGAATGCATATAATAGTATGAGATACCAGATATTCATCATATATCTACAAAGAGTTGTAGATAATAACAAGTAAATGAAGGTTTAAAGAAGATTGTTGACCTACATATGAAATGGTACAAAATGTTGCATCATTACTAGTGGGAGATACAAATTTTCTATACCCTTCTAGAGTTGTTTTAACTATCCTTCTAAAAGAATATTGTTTTCATTTCCTAGTTGAATAAATGGAGATTTATTCCATGGTATGAAAATGATAACTGATAAAGTGTTTACTAGTGGGAGCATAATAAAGAGTTTATTCATATCAGATATGTATGCTCTTATAATATGTGAGAATAATCCTCATTAGGTGAAGTAGATTGATATTGATCAATCTATTGTTTAGTAGTATGGTCATATTTATAAGAGAAGACTTAAGGAGTACTATTCGGATAGTAACATATAGGTAAATGATTTAGAATCATTAACTATATGTAAGTCTTATCTTATTAAGCAAAATGACCAACTCTTCATTTGTTAGACATGGAGAGAGGGCTAATGAGTTTATAGAACTCATGCATCTAGATGCATGTTAGCCCATATCTATTAAAGATGAAGGATAATATTTCAACTTCATTAATTTTCAAAGATGACTTCTCTAGGTATGGACATATGTACTTTATGAAGTACAAATCCAAAACCTTTGAGAAATTATTTGAGATTAAGAATGAAGAAGAAATATTAATGAAAAGAGTATTAGAACTCTTTGATGAGATCAAAGAGGGGATACTTAAGTAATAATTCACACATAAATGAAGGATAGTAGAATCTAATTTTGATGGACACCTCTTATACATTTTAGCTTAATTGAGTAGCTAAAATGAGAAGTCATATTGTGTAGGACATAATATGGATAATGACAACCTTTGCAAAATTCTTCTTTGTCTATTTAGGGGTTAGCACTCAATATAAGCACTTGATCTTAAATCGGTACCTTTCAAAGATATTCCATTTATTTCATATCAGATATGGAAAGGGGTTAAAGCTTGACCTTAAGCAAGTTAAGGTTTCAGAATGTCTGGCTTGGTAAAGAAGTATAACCCTATCAAGTTGGAATATAAGACTATAAAGTGTTGGCTTGTGGGATATCCTAAGCAAATTTAAGGATATTAATGCCTCCCATAGGGAGAAGGGTATGAGTTGCTCATCTCTCCATATTTCTAGAGGCATAGTTCCTTCTTTAGAAAGATAGTGGGAGCAAGGTATAAATGGAAGGTGTTCCAGTCCCACAATCCATGGACACTTTTATTAAGGTACTAGCTTATATTTACACAAGGACAAATCATAGATCTTTTCTTGTGTCCAATCAACCTAAGAGATATGTGAGACATATCTTTGATGGAAGAAATGAGACATAAGATAAAAGGATAATGATCCTAAGATCTATATTGAAGCAATATGAGATATTGATTCAAAATGGGAAGAAACAATAAAATCCGATATAAACTCTATCTATTTTAATCAAGTTCAGAACTTGATTGATCCACCTAAGGATTTAGTATCTATAAGGTATAAATGGATCACTAAAGAATAGATTGAAGTATATTAGAAGGTAAAGACCTTCAAAGTAAGGATAGTTAAAAGGGATATCATTTATGTCAAATAGTTGACTATGATAAGACCTTTTACCTATGCCATGGAATTAATCCATTCGGATTTTGATTGTTACACACTATGACTATAGGATATGTCAAATGGATGTTAAGATAGTGTTTCTCTATGTTATTTTGAGAAACAGGTGTATATGATACAACCTTTGGGAATCAAGTTCCAAAACATCCAAATAGTGTGCGCATAAGGTCCATTTATGGACTCAAGTAAAACTTCCCATAGATGGTAGATAAGGTTTAATGAGATTAAATCTTATAACTTCATTGAGAATGAGGATATGCCTTGTGTTTTCATATAAGATAAGTGGGAGTGCTATTATCTTCTTGACATAATATATGTATGACATACTACTCATTAAGAATGAAGTAAGTATGTTATCATAAGTGAGCCTAGTTATCAATTAATCCTCCAAACTTAATATGGGTTTTAAGATCTATGGAGATATATCTAAAAGGTTTCTTGGCCTTACCCAATTCGTGTGCTTATTTACCATAGTCAAAGAGTTTGACATGGCAAACTCCAAGATAGGTTTCTTACCTATGTAGTGTGGAGTTGATATCTTTAAAGAGATGTCTTTGCAGACTTTTTAAGAGATAAAGAAATCACATTAGTATAACCCTTATGCTTTTGCAATAGGACCTATCACATTTGTGATGCTACGCGCATGACTTCATTAATGCTCTAAGTGTTATGAGCATTCATTAAGTAAATCCTTGTAAGAGTCACAAGATAATTTAGAGATGTGTCCTTGAGTACTTGAGAAGCACTAAGGATATATCTCTAATGTATGGAGGATAAGACTTAAGGTCTTGTAGTTTTATGAACACAAGCTTCTAATCAGATAAGTCTAATAATAAGACAAGCTAATGGTGGTGCAGTGAGCTGGAAGAGTTCCATGCAAGAGAACACTACTAATTCTACAACTAATCTAAAGTAGATTGAATAATGACTGTATATTGCTTGAGAAGCTGACTAGATGAAGTTGTTCATCTAGCTTATGGGATTGTCCCAACCATCTCTGAAAGTGTATCATTGTTTTAGGAAAACAATGGGGTAGAGCCAAAGTCTCATTAGAAGTTTCAAACTTCTATGGCAATACCATAGAATCAGAGAGAATGCAGTTGATAGAGATATAATTAAAGATAGAGTATCTTCCATTAATAACATTACAAATCCACTAACTGAAGTAGTTACTCAAAGAGTGTTTGAGCTTCACCTTGAGCTGATAGAGATCAGCCAGATGGGTGATTGTCTTTAGTGCAAGTGGGAGATTGATAGAAATGTATGCCCTACAAGTCAATCATATATGATATGATTCGACATTTCTAGAAATATCTCATTCAATTAAATAGGCAAAACTTCGTTACTAGCTTTTATTAGAAGCGTATATCGTAATGAAGTCCTTGATCACATGTAATGATGATTGAATCATGATGGGATCATGATAATGAGATCGATCATATAGAGGTATGTGATCTAAATGTTCCTAGTCATAGGATCCTTGAGACGGGACATCAAGAATCCGGATAAACTAGTGTGCGTGATGTCTTCTCATATGATGAGAATGACCGATCTCATTGGTCATCAGTGTGGGGACACTGAGATACACACACAGGTGCTCATTAGTGGAATGAGTTCACTGAACTGACCAATTTAGGAAAATCTGATCGGTATCTTACCGAACTGTCTATCAGGTTATTCTTACATCTCAATAGCACGGTTAGATCTTTGACCTGAGTCGCCAAAGATGTCTTGCCAGGCGTACTATGTACTTTGACTATTGACTGATGGATCACTTAGTATTGTGGTCCTATATAGTTAATGGATTGGGTATATGGGAAACCTGGTGGAGGCAATTGAGCGGACAATAGGGGATCGTTCACTCTCGGTAGAAAAGAGAGAATGTCCTATGAGATAGTACTCTAAATCCTTGGCCAAGGTAGATAGGATAATTGGAAAAGGAGTTTTCCAGTTGATCCATTCCTGAGTACAAGATTTCATAGAGTTGGAATACTTAAGGGTTGACAGTCAGTGCCGAACCCCTGACCGACCGGGACATTGTATGAACGAGGATTTAAATCCATGTGGTAATTGATGATGGAAAGGCTCAATGGATGTTATTTAACTCCCCAAAGTCACTTGGGATCATAGGATGTGGCTTGTACCCTTTAAAAACTGTTATCGGATAACGGTTTTGATTTAATTTAAAGGAATTGTTCTTTTAAATCAATTAAGGCCTCAACCAAATTGACTATTGGGCCTAGTGGGTCACACACAATAGATATGGTCAATAAGATGCGGGCATGGATGTAATTTTATAGAAGTTTTGTGTTTTTGTGAAAAATTCCATCTTCTATATATAAATGGCTTATGAAGCCAAACCCAAACAAGCCATAAGGCTGGAGCACGTCTCAAGCCTCCTCTCTTCCTCCTCTCTCCTCTAGAAGGTGATCTCCCATGGTCAAGCTTGGATACAGAAGGTTTCTAGAGGCCCGAAGGAAGAGAGAACTCGTCTATTGAAGCAGATCGTGTGGATACCGCTAGAGACCGGACACTTGAACGGTTTTCAGAGAAGGAGAAATGTCCTCTCTTCATCCATGGTGATGGATTTTATAAATCCCATGAGGTACTCACGTTCTACTTCATATTTGGTTCCCGGTTTTACTCCTTCGGCATCGATCAAGGCAAAGATCATGGTTTTATGGAATTAAAATTTTTCCGCTATCATGTATTGATTCCTTACAGTTCTTACCTTCAAATTTTCTTCTATCCATCTTATCATATCATTTACACCTAATGGATACTTTATACCCTCAGGTTGATCTACCAAGTTCCAAACTTGGCTAAAATGGATATTATTATAGATCTTATTGTCTCCTCCTATTTTAGAATCAATATCTCATATTGCCTTTCATAGGTCTTTGAATCAGCATCCTCACTTTATTGTGCTTATCTTCTTCCATCAAAGATATGTCTCATATATCTACAAAGTTGAATTAGCACAATTAAAGACCTATGATGTGTGATATTATCAATTAGTACCTCAATAAAAGTCTCCTTGGGTTGTGGGTTTGGAACCCCTTCCAGAAATTCCTTGCTCTCACTGTTTTCTTCAAGGAGGAACTCTTCCTCTAAGAATACAGTAAGTTGAGAAACACATACCTTTTATCTCATAAAGTGGTATATTTTAATATCCTGAAGTTTCCTTAGGATATCCCACAAGTCTACACTTCCTATCTTATATTCTAATTATTATGGGTTGTACATCTTCATCATGGTCGGACATTCCGAAATCTTAACTAGTTTAATATCAAGCGTTAACCCCTTTTTCTATATCATATATGAAATAATAATAATAAATTTAGAAGGTACCAATATTGAGTGCTTAGCCTAAATAGACAAGGAAGATTTTGCAAAGGTTGTCATTATTTGTGTCATGTCACACATAACACAATCACCATTGTTTCTACTACTCAAGCAAGCTAAGGGTTATAAGGAGATGTCCATTAAGACGAAGTTGAATTATCCTTCAAATGATGTGTGAATCTAATATTTAAGTATTTCACTCCTTGATCTAATCAAAAAGCTCTAATACTCTTTCTATTTATTCTTTACTTCATTTATAACCTTAGACAATTTCTCAAAGGTTTATATTTGCACTTCACAAGCACACATATCTATGACTAGAGAAATTATCTATTAAAGATGAAGTAAGAATCTCCATCTTTAGCCTTAATAGACATAGACCAACACATCCAAATGTACGAGTTCTAATAACTCCTTGGTCCACCCTCCATTTCCAGTAAATGGAGAGTTAGTCATTTTTCAATGAGATAAGACTCATATTTGGTTAATGATTCAAAATCATTTGCCTTCATGTTTCCATCTATATGAAACTCCTTAAGTCTTTTCTTATTGATATGACTATATCTATATTAAGATAAAGAAATAGATTGATCTATATCAACCTATTTCCTCCTAAGAGGAGCATTCACACATACCATGAGAGCTTCCATATCTCATATGAGTAAATTATTTACTAAGCTCCCATTAGCAAACATTTTGCCATTCATAATCTTAGAACAATTATCATTTACATAACTCAAAATAAATCAATATTTATTCAAGTAGAAAATATCGATAATGTTCATATAGAAGGATAAAACCAACAATCTTCATCATAAGGACACCCAAAAAGGCTATTAAAGATTTGTACCTCCCACTATCAATGATACAACTCTTATACCATTTGTATATGTAGGTTAATCTTTATACGTCAAATCTTCATTTACTTGTCATTATCTGCAACCTTTGTAGATATAAGATGCATATTTAATATCTCATACCAATAAATGCATATATAACATCTTATAGAAGATATGTATATCTAATATCTCATACAAGATACACACATTTGTTATCTAATACCATAAGACATATATTTAGTATCTAATACTATAATATACACAATTAGTATCTTATACTTGGTGTTTATGTGTATGACAAGTAAGTCAATGACTGAGATGCCAGAAGCTTCTCAAGCTCCTCCTTTGCAATATATATATATATATATATATATATATATTCACTATACTTTTCACCAATCCTCATCATGATAGTAGAAGAGAAATCCTATGCCTTATTTGGGCTTAATATCCTCAACCAACTTCTTGACTTTTATCTATGCCTTCATTTTCTCATCTAATGATCTCAATTCTTTTTATTGGTCTTATCAACAAGAAGTATTAAAGATGTATTGTTATTTTAATCTTGCCTTAAATTTGCTCATCACCATGAGCCATGATAGATCTCATATCCATCTGTCCATGTTGTCTCTAAACTTCATATAGAGACTAACATTTAGTGTAAGGCAAATAATACATATTTCTAATGATATGAAGATCTCATAATTCTAAACCAGTCAAGGAAGTTAATATAAATGAGCCTAAGGACTTTAAGTATGCAAGAAAACTGGTGGTTAAGAATTTAATTCTACAACAGAGATATGATTCAATTTGAAAAATATTGCAGATAATCAATGTAAATTAAGATATGGTCTTTTATCTTAATTTATGCTCCCACTAATTTTGACGAATTTGCATAACCCTCATTATGCAAAGATGGGATAACACAATGATATACTAGTAGGGATTGAGATCCTATTAACCTTATGGTGACAACCTTGTGGAAAACATAACACGTCATCCCATACTTAATAGGTAGGCAACTTTTGCCAATTGCAACTCTTTCAACTCTTAGTCATTTAGCCTCTAGAGTCATGATCTTGTCGGAAACACAACAAGTCATATATTCTAGTTAGGTCAAATCCGCTTGTTACGTTATGGGTCTGGATTCTCAACATAGCCCTTGTGGGAAACACAACAAGGCCATGCCAATGGTCCACCCCAAGGTTCGGCTTTAAGCCTTGGCCAAGATCACCAATCCCTTGCTGAGTGAGCCTTGTGGGAAACACAACAAACTCACTCAATCTAAGATTGGCTCATCGAGATCATAACAACAGAAGGCTACGTGGGTCATTCTTAATGTCCCACGCTTATCAACCTAATTTAAACGAGGAGGGGTTTTTATTTTAGTCTCATTATAGTATGTGCTACATATATATATATGAATACCTTTGAATACCATATATCTAAGGTATCTAGCACACACACATACATATCAAATATGCAAATTTTAAATAGATGATCATGGACTTTCATCATATTAATGCATGACCGGAGCTAGATCGGTATGCATTAAAGGATTCATCATCCTATGCCGGTGTTGGCAAGTCATTATGCCTTGAAGAACCCTTCTCCTTGCATCTCGCTCTCTCCACTCCACCTCGAACGGTCTTCTTGTCATTACAAGAGCACTAAGAGTTCACAGACCCATAAATGTACATTAATAAAATAAGAAATATTGATCTTAATCAAGGGGAATACATTTTTAGAGGGAGGTAGAATATACAATAAGAATTGATAAAAGAGAAGATTAGGCACACAGGTCCTTAATTACAAGCCAGCATCAAATAAGCATCATCACATGACACACATTCTAAGTCCATGATTATCCAAGCATTCACACATATCATCACATAAACATAGTGCGAATACGTGATAATAATATGATATAACTATTATATCATAAAAATATACATCATATATTTTGAAATTCTCAATTTCATACTTGTCGAATTATTCATGAAGTAAATAACATGAAATAACATATAAACAATTTATATGATATAAACAAGCAACTCCAAACAATTTGGACAATATATGTATTCTCAAAACTATACAATGTGCCAAATCAATGTCATATTCATTATTCTGAAAAATCATATTTTATAGAATTAATTTAGACATTAATTTCTCAAGTTAAGTCATTAAAACAATTTTAAAAACTTAACAATGAATGAATCTATGACAATAGGGCTCAAAACAGATAAAATATTATCAAACACTTTGATAATATATTATATGATATTGTAAAATTTTTCACATTTTTTATGAATTTTTTTTGGTATTTTTTAGATTTTATTTTGATTTAAAACAATTTTAAATCAAATAAAATGGCCTTGACGCATTGCGCCGCACCATCCCATTATCACTGCGTCGTCCGTGCACCCTAGGCACCGGCGCACAGCGCCGTCCCACGCGCCGCAAGCGGGTGCGCCTGCGAGTGTTGCGCACCCACGCGCATTCAATATTTTTTATAATTAATGTGCGCGCCACGCGCGCGCTAACAGCAACCGCAGTCAAACCGCGTAAGCGTGGTCAAACGGCATTAATGAGCACTGGATCCAACTATCGGGTCTGGACTATCCCGTCTTCTCCACCCAATAAGGCGTGAACAGTAACCGCGGAAGAGTGCTCCAAGACTTTCTTAAAACTGGACCTTCCAGCCTTCGAAAAATACCAAAAAATAGCAGGTCGATCCTAAATCGATCAAGGAATCGAAAATTACAACTTTATTTTCATGAAAAAATCCCAATCAATGGGAAAATAGGAAAGAAGTTCCGCCGGCCCTAAAGTTTCTCCCCGTCGAAAAAACTCTCAATCGACCTTCGACAGCGCCGTTCAAAGCCAAATAACTATGGGAAACTATTGGTAATCATATTACCTATCTTATAAATCATCTATTAGGCATCAAATGTCTCTATGGAAGAAAATCTCAAGAAATCCCCAAATCAAACCGGTGATTTTCGTAAAATGAAATTACTGTTTTCAAACCCTCTACCGGATTCTCTGGTGGTCCAAAATTCGAACGGTTTACGGCGTTGGAAAGCCCTTTGACATGAGATTCATACAAAAGCAACCAATCTCCAAAATGTATATCATAAAATTTATGGTTGCATCATCAAATGGATGTTTGTACATATTCGGGAAAACATGAAATATATGAAACGACGTCGAAATGACATCGGAATCGAACAAGACTTCAACCTGGCTCTGATACCATTGTTGGGAATCGAACCAATCAGATTGGCGTAGCAGAAAAATTTAGATACCTCGTATATCATAGTCTTGGTCTCGATCGAAACAGAACGACGTCACCAAAACTGATATTCGAAATGATTTCGAACATGTACCTTTGTGGTATTCAAATAATCCCTAAAGACCAGAGAAGATCGAGTGTTCTCACACCCTCCAAGACACTCAAGTGTGCGGCCTCTAGTCGTATCCATACGAGCCGCCTCCATAGTTGGGTTCTCCTTCGCATCAGACCTTCTGACTCGCCCTGGATGAAGTCCCATCGACTCTCGACGGCCTTTAACATAGAAAAATGTGAAGGAGAGAGGTAGGGACGAATTTTGCAGCCTTGGCTTGTGGGGCTCATGCTCAATTCGCTATTATATAAAGAATTTAGAGTTTTTTCACAAAAATCCCCTCCTTTCTCTCTATTTACACCCTTGCCCCCAAACTTATGGATTAGCCCTTATGTGTGTAACTTACTAGGCCCAATAACTCATTTGAATGAGGTCTAATTAAAAGAACAACTTCTTTAAATTAAATTTATAATCTCATAATAGATTTAACAGCTTATTGATCATGAAGGGTACAAGCCACATCTTATGATCCCAAATGGCTTCGGGGATAAACTCCTCTCCAAAGAGCCTTTCCATCTTCGGTTACCACACGGCTATAAAACTTCGTCCATCCAATGTCCCGGTCGGATAGAGTGTGGCATTGACTGCCAACTCCTAAATATACCGACACTATGAAATCTTGTACTCGTAATTGGATCAATTGAAAATCTCTTTTCCAATTATCCTATCTACCTTGGCCAAAGATTTAGAGTACTATCCAAAGGACATTCTCTCTCTCCTACCGAGAGTGGACAATCCCCTATTGTTCTCTCAATTGCCTCCACCAAGTTTCCCATATACCCAATCTATTAACTATATGAGATCACAATACTAAGTGATCCATAAGTCAATAGTCAAAGTACATGGTATGCCCGGTAAGACATCTTTGGCGACTCAGGTCAAAGATTCAACCGTGCAACCGTGATGATAGAATACCCTGATTGTCAGTTCGGTAATATACCATTCAAGGATTCTATACTGGTCAGTTCAATGAACTCATTCCTCTAATGAACACTTGTACATGTATCTCAGTGTCCCCACATTGATGAACAATGAGATCTGTCATTCTCATCATATGAGAAGATATCTTATACACTAGTCTTATCGGATCATTGATATCCTGTCTCGAGGATCCTATGACTAGGAACATTTAAAGTACTTGCTTCTAGATGATTGATCTCATTATCATGATCTCATCATGATTCAATCATCATTACATGCAACTTAGGACTTCATTACGATAGATGCATCTAGATAGTGCAAGTAATGAAGATTATGCCATTTATACTGAATAAGATATTATAAGAAATGTAAAATCATATCACATATGATTGGCTTGTAGGGCATACATTTCTATCAGTGTCAACACGGATCGAAAAGCCATTATAGACCAACGCCTACCGAAATGACTTCTCGGAAACCCTGAATGTTACGGAACACTCGCGGCACTCCCGAGACATTCAAGTATGCCATTGAAGGTCAGTCATCAAGTAGGCTTTATGTTTTCATGGTTCACGTGCGGCTCTCGCTTGAAGGTTACGACATTATTCCAGAAATCATCAGTCCATTCCCAACTCACAAGGGGCTCCACCAACGTCCTTAGCTCATCTCCACGAGGTAATCAGGATCAGATAACGGTCAAATAAAAGATATCGCCAATGGAATAAGAGCCTGGGGCTCCGAATCATGCCAATTTGGCGTGTCTACATCAGCTATGCCAGCCAGTCCATAAATGCCATTAAATGTGCCATACGCCGAAAGCAGGCGCGTGCGCCAACTGCCACTACTACAGTACTTGATGTATTGATGACGAGACATCACCATACTGTACATCATTTGAACATGGGTCAAGTCTGCATAGCCCAGGGGTCACTTTGCTCAGGTCATACATTATAGTACCTGACATCAGGTACTACAGTACCTGATGTATTGATGACGAGACGTCACCATACTGTACATCATTTGAACATGGGTCAAATCTGCATAGCCCAGGGGTCACTTTGCTCAGGTCATACATTATAGTACCTGACATGTCAACAAGACATTTTTCATACTTGACCAATCAATAAATACCCACCTACCATGACCAGATCTATCTGGTTTATGCGAGAATTAGGTAATGTCATGGTTAGCAGGTCTTCTAACATCTTGGTCATCTGGTCGTCAGACATCCCTGGGAACGGGACGTCACCTTGCCCAAAGACCTATTTTGCCTATTTTTTGGAAATTCTATTCATCAATCAGAAACCTTGAGTATTTCTTAAGAAAACATAAATCTTGAGCTCCATAACTAGGCCAAATTTGCTTGTCTGCAGCGTGTGCCTTACACGTCATTGAACTAAAAAATTTTTAATAATTTTAAATTATTTTAAATTAGGAAAATTTATAAAAATTGCCATAAAATAAAAAATAAAGATTTATTTTAAGCTATGTTGTCACATAGTCATTCAAAGTTAGATCTTGAAATTGTTTTAAAATCTTGAGTTATAAAATTAATGTCTAAATTAATTCATTTGCATAATGGTGATTTGGAAATTAATTTGGCACTCCATACAATTTTAAGAATGCATGAATGGTATAAATTATTTAGATTTGCTTGTTTGATTAATTAAAAATGTTTATATATCTTTTTCATGTTATTTACTTCATAAAAATCAAAACAAGTTTGAAATTAAATATCAAATGTTTAAGTTATAATTTTATGGTATACGTTTTATATTATATAATTGTCACGTATTCGCATTATATTCATGAAATAATTGATGGTGTGAATACATGGAGATCATAGATTTTGTGTAGTATCATGTAATGGTATTTAAATTATGTGGATATGTTTATTAAGACTTGCATATTTCCTTCTCTATTCAATTATGATCGTAAATTCTACCTCTCTCTATTTATGTATTCCCCTTTGGTTAAAACTAAGATTTCTTATTAAGATATGTACATTTGTGACTTTGTGTACCCTTAAATTGCTTGTAATGACAAAAAGTTTATTCATGGAGGAGGAAAGAGCAAAACCACTTGAAGAATATTCTTCAAGAAGTGGAGGCACATCTACATTAACATCAGATGTTGTCTCTATTTTGTACATCATTATGGCTCCAATGTTGCACAATCAAGGTTAAAGCCTATAAATCTATAATCATTTATTTTAATTCTTGCATATGTGATATGTAGTTAATGTGCTATTTAATACATCTTAGGTATATGATATTCCAAAAGTATGCATATATAGAAATAACACAAATATTAATGAAACTAAAGTAAAATATCTCGTTTGAATTAAGTTGATAAAAGTGACACATTAAGAATGACTCACGTAGCTTTTTGTTATTATCGTTATGGTTTTAATGATACAATCTTAAATTGGATGTGTTTGTTGTACTACATTAAGACTCATTCAGCAAGAGATTGATGATTATGGCCAAAATATTTGCAAAATTTTAGGGTGAACTATTTACATGGCTTTGTTGTGCTACCACAAAGATTAGGTGAAGAATCCATTCTCATAACATAACAAAGTTTGACCTAATTAGAGTACATGATTTGTTGTACCACCATAAAGTTATAACTCTATAGTCTAAATGATTAAGAGTTGAAAGAGTTGCAATTGCTAAAAAAATTTTACCTATTAAGTATGGGGTGATTTGTTGTGCTACCACAAGGTCATCACTATGGTGTTAATAAGGTCTTAGTTCCCACTAGGATGTCTTCATGATATCCCGCATTTACATAATAAGGGTTATAAAATTTTGTCAAAAATTAGTAAGAGTATAAATTAGAATTAAAAAAATATATCTTAATTTGAATGAATGTCTACAATGTTATCTTGTAATTGTATCTCCGTTATAGAATTAGATTATTCACCAATAATTATGAGGCATGCTAGATGCCAACAAGCTAATATCCCAAACTTCTTTGACTAGTTTAGATCAATGAAATTATTTTCATGGTTGACCAAGTAACTAACTTACTTAAGAAGTTAGTGCCTCCTAAAGCATCTAATGATGTGAGATGTGATGAGATCTACAACTTACAAAGAAGATGCATTGTTTGTCCTATACTATATGTCAATCTCTACTAGTAAATAAGTTACAGAGACAACATGAATAGATGGATATGATATCTATCACGGTTTATTTTGATGTGCTATTTGACAGCAAGATAAAAATACAATGCATCTCAAATAGTTCTTGTTAGTGAGACCAATGAAAAGAATACAGTTCATTAGATGAGAATAGAGGGTACAGTTAATAGTCAAGAAGGTAGTCAAGAAATTAGCACCCAGATAAAATAAAGAATATTACTCTCATAACCATGATAACAAACATTGGAAGTTGAACTGCAAATATCTTGCAGTCAAAGCCAAGGTGGAGCTTAGAGACACTTTAAAGTTTCTCATCATTGATATTTGCTTGCCATACATACATCTACATCGTGATATTAGATACTAGATGTGTATATTCTAATATTAGATACTAGAGGTGCATCTGGATATGCATTTTTAAAGAGTTGCAGATGATAACAAGTAAATGAAGACTTAATAAAGAAGAAGTTGACCTACACATAGGAATGAGTGCAAAAGTCGTATCATTACCGGTGAAAAACCAAACCTTAAGTAGCATTTTGAAGATGTCCTAATCCCAGGTATTGCTATTGTATTAGGGATGTCAATGGTAGCGGATTATCCGATTATTCG
Source organism: Cryptocoryne crispatula var. balansae (assembly GCA_036172225.1). Taxonomy (NCBI): domain Eukaryota; kingdom Viridiplantae; phylum Streptophyta; class Magnoliopsida; order Alismatales; family Araceae; genus Cryptocoryne; species Cryptocoryne crispatula. The sequence goes on from CM069925.1 coordinate 20,646,008, forward strand.
ACCCCTTCATTAACTTAATGGATGGTTAAAGGATCATCAAAAATTTTCGAATAGGGTATCCTTAGCCGTTTACCGATTATCCATCTTTTTAACGTATACGGTCATGGATACAACATAAACCGAACCCGATAAACCGTTTCCGAACTCGTTAAGTAAAGCTTGATCCAACGGTTGAAAATATATCAACATTTAACGTTCAAGAAATATGTCAATCTCAAAAACCCTAAAATTAATTTGTGAGAATCCCCGAGTCCGACCTTTCAACTTCTGCTTGTTCCATCTTCCTTGCCCAATGCCCTACCTGTTGCATCGTTGCACCTTCACCTTGACGTGGCGGCCGGCGGCTACATCATGGGCCTGTTGGTTTTGGGTGGCCGGTGTGACCTCGGCTGCACTGTTGCGCCTGGCGACGTCCGCGTCTGCGTTGTGCCTACGAGGCTCCCAACTCTCTCTCTCCTCTGGTTCACCCGCAGCATTGTCACCCCTCTCTCGCTCTCGTCTTGGAACATTCTCATAAACTTGACAGACGTGGGCCATTGTATGCAATCATCCATGTTACTTAGTTATTTTGGATCATAGGTCAAGTTCATTCCCTATTTTTGTTGCAAAGGTATATTATTCGGCAAATATTTACTTCATGGTGCTAGTATACATGATATCTCTGTGTTATCTTACTACGATATTTAAGTATACATGTTAAGAAAAAGCTAACATTTTTTATGTATATTAGGTACCTTCTAGTAATGCTTATATATTCGTTAATTGACTGTTAACCAACCGTAAACAGTTTTTAAGCGGATACTACAATGTGGTTCACGGATACACCCATTACCGATAGTTAACAAACAATAAGTGGATACTTTTTTTATAGGATACGAATACGGATAATACTCTTATTCGACCCGTATCCGACCCGTTGACATCCCTATATTGTATTATTCTAAAGTTAAGAATATTATTTATATTTTCTATTTGAATAAATGTTAATTTATTTTAAACTATGGAAATAATAATTTTTTATGACTTTGGATGGCAAAGTATTTGCTAATAAGAGTATGATAAATAGTTTATTCGTATAAGATATGAAAACTTAATGATATGTGTAAATGTTCATTCTAGAAAAATAGGTTAGTATGGTTCAATCTATTCTTTAATATTATAATGTGTATTGAATATTTAAAATTTTATCAAATTTGATTCCAATTCTTATGATGTAATTGAAATCAGATTGACACGAGAATATAGTAATTTCAAATATTGAAACTGGAATTAAAATATCTTAATTTTTATGGAAATCAAAACAAAAACACATGTGATTCGACTACTCAATCCAACCCGCTTGCAACTCAAAGGTGGTGTTTGTTTTCGCTGAGTACGAAAATTCAACCTCTTAATCCTTCCTCTAACATCTTACCTTGTGATAAAAAAGTACTAAATTTGATTAATGGGGAGTTTAGTTGTATTTATTTTTTTATATGATTTCATGACAAAAATTATATTATAAACATAAATATGACCAGTTTTAAAAATGAAAACTATAAAATTATTGTGTTCGGTAAAACTTTTAAATTTTTTAAAAAATAATAAATTGTATGATAACATTTTAAATTAAAATGAACTGAAAATAACTCTCTGCCAATCCATATGAATTGAAGTGTATACGTGAATCACCTGTAATCTTGTTAAAATCACAACAAATGCTACAAAACATGCGAAGTATGCAAAGCACAAAAAATAAGTATGCGTTGAGAGTCTTTAGTGCAGCGATGAATGCAAAGATTTGAATATAATCGATCCAAATTACAGAATAACATCATCTAGCAGTAATATGACAGGTGGTCATCCCATCTACCTTGTAAGCATGAGACATCGAAGAGATTGGAAGAAAAGGGGGATCGAATAATGAAAGGAAAATCTGTTGGAAGGATCAACAGGGTATCTGGCCGATGAACCACCTAATAACCTTGACATGCAGCCTTATCAAACCCCATCGCCAGGTTCGCCGGCCCTGCACAGCATGGGCTTATGCAACTCAAGACGATCCTACGGCAAGGGAGAAATGTGATCGGTCAGAACAAGGTGCCAGATTATGGTGTTGATAAGCAAAAGGAACAACATGAACACTACAAATGGCAGGCCTACCAAGAAGCCGATAGGCCTGCAATCCTCCATTCTCCACCCTGCACCCTCTTCTCCTCTGCACGATCCCCCTTTTCCCTTCTGCTCCTGCGGTGGCGGAGGCTTCGAGACGGTAGGGGAAGTGCAAGCGAGGGGAGCAGGATTCAGAGAATGTTGTGCACCTTCGAGTATGATCCAATGCCATAGACCTTGCCGAGCTCGAAGACATGGATGGTGAACTACTCATGTGGCGCGCGAAACGAAATGCTATTCGTCCTCTACGCTACCACCGCCTCCAATGAGGACTACAACCTCTTCAACGTCGGCCTCTTGGCCATCCTCTTCCATTTCTCTGACTTTGCCTTTTGCCCCGCTCACCTCGCCATTTCCCTCCTCGTCTCCACCTTGCCGACTACATCGCCAAAACCAAAGTCATCATGCGCAGGGTGCAAAAACGAGCAGATCCGAATAGTATGTTATTCAAATTCAACTCATTTATTTTACGTATGATCAAGTTCGAACTCGAGTTTTAACGAGCATGTTGAATCTTTATTCAAATTTGATTTGTTTATTAATCGAGCCGAGTCGAACTCGAACTCGAATAATAATTGAACTAAAATTTAATTCACATTCAAACTTAAGTTATATACAAACTCACTTACAAAACTCGAAATCAATCAAAATTTATTTATAAAATTTTATATTTAATTTATTTATAAAACTCAATCTAAATTTAAAATTAAAATTTAAATTATTTAATATATAATTATTAATATTTTTAATTTATTTTTTTAAAATAAATATATAATAAAATATTTATTCGATTGATTCACGAATTTATCGAACCAAATATAAGTAGGGGTGGCAATGGGCCGGGCCGGCCCACGGGTTCGTAGGCCGGGCCGGCTGCGGGTCATTTGACGGGCCAAAGATTTTGGCCCATGGACTTTAGCCGGGCCGACATACGGGCCGAAGCGGGCCGACGCGGGCTAAAATGGGCCAAATAACTTTCAATTTTTATGTCAAAAACATCATTTTTACTTATTAAAAATATATTTTATTTAAATTATTATTAATTTTATAATATTATCTTAAATAATTAAATTTATCATATTTAATAAATATTTATTTATAAAATATATAGTTAGGTCGGGCCGGGCCGGGTCGGGCCAAGTCAATAATTTTTGCGGGCCGGGCCAACAATGTAGTGCGGGCCGGGTTGGGCCGGGCCAATATATTTTGGACCGGGCCCTAAGCGGGCCGACCTCGGGCCGGGCCAGACCCGGCCCATTGACACCCCTAAATATAAGTCTATTTAAACTCAACTCGTTTAATCATTCAAACCTTAATTTTTATTTAAATTTATTTATTTAATATAATAAATGAGTCAAATTAAATTTTTATCGAACCAAATTTTGAATTACTTGTCTCAGTGTATTGATACGTTTGCACTCCTGCTCATGCGCTTGCGCTCTGCCACCGCGTAAACCCTCGCTCATCGACTCGAGACCATTCTCCGCTACCACGAGACTGGGGACCTCGGGCCATGGCTTATGGGGTGTTTGGTTGCATGATAATTGAGGTTTTTATTTTAATTTTTAAAAATTGTAAGAAAACTTGTTAAAAGAGGTGTTTGACAACCATGACAATTTTATGTTTTGAAAGTGATTTTCTTCTTAAACAAAAAAAGAGGGTCTCACCTCTTTCTTTTTTCTTGTGGTCCCCCACTTTATTTGGTCATGTGCGGTGGTTACTCTTTTTTGTAATCACCTCCCTCCAAACATGATAATTTTATGTCATGAGTTGGTTCACTTTTTATTTTAATACAATTTTTATCATGAAAATGTACAAAAAATTATCGTGCAACCAAACACCCCACAAAGGGTTGGGTTTGTCGGGGGGAAGAGAGCACACTTTCGAGAGAAAGGCTAATACCTCTTATTTGTTCAATGATAAATTGGATGGTAAGAAAGTTTTTAAAATAAAAAAATTTAAGATTTCTCAAACACTCTTAAAGTTCACTTTTACTATAATTTTCGAAAATTTAAAAAATAACTATCTATTATCATGGAACCAAACACCTCGTAAGACAGTGGCGAACCACTCAATAGGGTCAATGACCCCACTAAATTTTAATAAATATTTTAAAATTTTAAAATTTTTATTAGACGTACGCTGAATTAGAAAACATGATTAAGGTATAACACCACTAAAATTTCAACCCCTTAATTAAAATTCTTGATATGTCACTGCCATATGTTATAAGAGATAAGTTTGTTTGATAAAAACTCTAATTAAGATCTTATATGGAATTAGTTCATTTCAAGATAATGTGAAGTATACATGAGAGCATAAGCGTCCACACACTTCATATAAATTTTTGATGTTATAATATTTAATAAAAATATTAACGCATATAAAATATTCTGAATAGATTAAAAATATTTTCAAAATTATTTTAAGCAAAGAGATAAATCTTGAAATAAAATGTTTTATCAACCAATTTAAATAATATGTAAACATTGTTCAAAAGTTTAAAATCCATGCTTCAATTAAATAAGTTATGAATCAAAATAATGTACGTTCACACACTTTAATATAGTTTTTGGGTAATGCATGTTCACAAACCTGTTGTTCATAGGAATAGTATTATATAACATAATATCAAAAATGTTAATAGACATGTATTTTATACAAGTCAATCATATTTAATATAATTCAATATTTTCTGAAATATCTCATTCAATTAAGTTGGTATATCTTTTTTACTAACTTTTTTGGATATGAATATTGTAATTAAGTTTTTATCATATACAATGATGATTAAATCATGATAATGAAATCATTTATTTTGAAATACGTGATTAAAATATTCTTATTTATAGGATCTTTGAGATATGACATTATTGATTAGGATATAATGTATGTGATGTCTTCTCGTAAAATGAGAAAGGCGAATATCATTAGTCATTAGTGCGGAGACATTAAGATATGTACTCATTAGTAAAATGAGTTCATTGAAATGATTAAATTAGAAATTTTGAATAGTATATTACCCAACTGTCGATCAAGATTTTATATCACCATGGTTAAATAGTTGGACCTTTGACTTAAGTCATCAAAGATGTCTTACTAGTTGTCTCTTGTGCTTTGACTATTGACTTTTAAATCATCGATTTGATAGCCTGGTACAATTAATAGATCGGGTACAAGGAAAACCTGGGAGAGGTAATTGAGTGGACAACAAGGAATTGTTTACTCTCAGTAAGTGAGAGAGAATGTCTTATGAGATAGTACTCTAAATATCTGGCCAAAATAAATAAGATAATTAAAAAATAAGTTGTCTAATTGATATAATTCCATGTATAGGATCCTAAAGTTTCAGTATATTAAGAAATTGACAATCAATAATGTATCCTATCTGATCGGGGTATTAAATGGATGAAGGTTAATATCTGTGCGGTAACTAATTATGGAAATACTCAATGGAGAAAAAATCACCCCCAAATTTGTTTGGGATCATGAGATGTTATTTTAATTAGGTTTCAAGTAAATTGACTCTTGGGCCTAGTAAAACACACACATATAAGAATTGATCCGTAAGTACGAAAGCATAAATATAATTTATAAAATTTTTAGATTTCATGTAAAATTTTAATTTTTTTTAAAAATCTAAGTGAATTTGGCCAAATTCTACCAAGCTAAGGGAGCCAATTTCTTGACCGATCTCTTTCTACTCTCCCTCTCTCTTTCTTTATCTCTAGAGCACTTTTTTCCATGGTGGAGCTTCATCTGGGATGAGTCGGAAGGTCTAAGGCACAAGAGAACCCTTCTACAGATAAAGTTCATGTGGATATCACTAGAAGCTATGCACTTGAGCAGCTTTGATGAACATGGAATGTCTTATACTCATTCTTCTTCAGTCTTGGGGATTGGTAAAATCCCATAAAGGTGTATTCGTTTAAATTGAATCTAATTTTTTGTTTTCGTCTTTTAGTTCCAATTAAGACAACAACTATAAAATCAAAAGAATCATCACTTCCACTGCACTAGATTTTGTACAATGATTCCTTATAATGGTATCAGAGCCAATTGAAGTCTTGGTCAAAATTCGAGTTGAATCGACATTATTTTATGTATTCTTGAAAATGTATGAATCTCAATTTTGATGAAGCAACCATATATCGTATGTGATGAGATTTTGAAAACGGTTGACTTTGTTAATTTTTTGTGACATGGGATTTTTGAACATCATCATCTGTTTGAATTTTGGATCACTGAAGTGTCCAGTGTAATTGTAGGCACCGGATGAGCCGGCTCGGCTCGCGTGTGTCGGTGAGAGAGAGAGAGAAGAAGGAGAAGAAGGGGAGTGTGTAGTGAAAAGTGAAGTGTGTGGTCGCCAGGAGCCGAAGGCTCCAAAGTATGATTAAGTGTTAAGCAAATGAACTAGAAAAAGAAAGAGTTTGACCGTCGTACCTTGGGGATGTAAACAGGGGGGAGATTGTTGGGTTCTAACTTCAACTCTCTCGGCCGACCGAGAGAGGAGAGCTTTAGGGAGTTCTTTCACCTACGATCGGATTGAAGCTTCACTCCGGTCGATTTACCTAAGAATTTCATGCATAAAACATGAAGAAAACAAATGAAGATCATTAGCTCTGGCACGAGTATAGCATCATGCTTGATAAAGACTCTGAATCGTGCAAAAGGGAATGAACTAACCGGATCGGGACGGAATCCCAACTCCTATTTTTGATAGGTTTTTAAACATATATGAGATGCAAAAATGATATGATAAATGCCAAATAACATGATGAACAATGCTAAGACGAAAAAGGAAGACAAAAACTCAATTAAACGGGCGATCGGGCTCCGAAAATGGCAAAACGAGCTTTTGCCCCTGCTGGTGCCCTATATATAGGGCGCTAGATGCAGGTGCCCCACTTATGGGGCGTGTTGACCAATGTCAAAGCGCCCTGTATACGGGGCACTAAGTCTGGCCCGAACAGATTTTCTTCCTCTCTTCGCGACGCCGCTCCGGAGTGCTGGGCGGCTTCCGGGACGAAGTAGGGGCTCCTCTTTGTAGACAATATGCAAATGAAGCTAATGAAAGATGGTTTGGATGCTAGATGCAAGAGGAGAGACGGATAGAAGCTCTCAAAGTTGGAGAAAAAACATGTTTCTGAGTGACAGAAACAGAAGGTTTTTCGGGTTTTTGGTGGACGATTTTGGATCGGTTTGAAAGGTTATGGGAGGTGAGAGTGGCTTGAAAACGTAGTCTTGGATGGGCTCTAAGATGGTACGGACTTGGAACCTCCTTCAAGCTCCAAATGGAGGTCTATTTATAGCTCAAAAGAGGGCACTTTGGCCATTTCCGAAAAGCAGTGCCACGCGGCATAGCGCCCTATATATAGGACGCCAGCATCATGAGGTCCGTCAGATCGACAAGACGAGTCACTGCGGGGGGTCAAATCAGCCGGTCGAATCCATTTGATTTGGTGCCAAGCGCCCTGTATATAGGGCGCCTGGTGCCCTATATATAGGGCGCCAGGTGCCCTGTTTATAGGGCTTCTGGTGCCCTATAAATAGGGCGCCAGGTGCCCTATATACAGGGTGTTCGGCCCGGCTGATTGTTCTATTGATCCCCTTCGGACTGTGCCAAAAAAATTGATCCGTCCAGAAAACACGATTTGCTTTAAATATTCTCCATGAAAACAAGAATTTAAACTCTCCAACTAGGCCAAAATTGCGTGTCTACAGCTTGCCTCGCCTTGGCGTCGGCTTTGTAGGGGACTGACACGGATGTAGCGTAGTCGAATGTAGTGAAACGTAGTGAGGTGTAGCAGAATGAAGTGGTAATGGACTGAAAAAGTGACGCCAAGGTGTAGATTTAGACACACCTCCCTTAGCCTAGTTGAGTGGAATGAAACTTTACCGAACTCCGAGGTTGCCTTTTGTCTTATCGGAACCTTCCCTTTAGTTGATTGATTGTACGGAAAACTACAACTAAAATCCCACGTGGGGGAGAATTGTCACTGGCCAGGACCCGAACTGCATGGTGTTCTGGACTCGGTAGAAAGTAAATTGCAAAAAAGTAAAGATGAAACCAGTAATCAACCAAGGTTGGGTTCTTCAAATTCATCGGGTCTTTCTCAGGAATACCGGTGTGGTTTGAATGGAATATCTTCTTATTTTGATGAAATCATCACTGAAACACGGTTGAAATCGGGTCTTCCGGGCAGACTAAAGCCCCCTCAGAAAACCATAGAAAGGCTGTGACGGAAAGGTCGGCATAAGTATGATGATGCATGAGATGACGATGCATGATGCATGCTGGGTTTAAAGAAATACAAATAAATATAGGAAAATAGTTGAAGATATAGGTCAAACGTAACGGGTCAGGATATCCGTGAAGACACCGTCGTCCCCGTTTATTTGACTTTGGCTTATCCGCGGGCCTAAAAAGTGACTGAATCCTTCATCGATTTTGTTGAAGGGGTTCTCCGACTCAGCCCTTTTGGACCCGAGGTCTTCAACGATATATATGAGAGACTATGCTAAGAAAATGGCCCTATAAACAGGGCGCCTGGTGTGCTAATTACAGGGCGCCAGGTGCCCTGTTTGTAGGGCGCCTGGTGCCCTGTTTACAGGGCGCCAGGTGTCCTGGTTATAGGGCGCCAGGCGCCTGGCACCTTATAAGTGGGGCACCTGCACGGACTTTAAGCTCGCTCCTTCCCGAGGCAGCCTTTTGATGCCTATAAGAAGGGGGACCCCCCCTTCTTCTCCCCACACCAGCTACAGTACTCTTCCTCCTATTGCTCTGATGGCATCCTCCTCCTCCCGTCTGACTGGTTCAATCGAGATGAAAATTTTTTTTGAAGTCCCGTGCCATATCCGGAATCGAGTGTCCATGGGAGTGGTAGTGGCTTTGTTAGGCATCCCTTTTGTTTTGTTCTGAAACTCTCTTTTCTGATCACATGATTATTCTTCACATTTCTGAACACTTTGAAATGATGCAGATGACGAAGAGATCTCGTGTTGAGCGTGGCGGTGCCTCCGGCACTGTCGGAGCCTCTTCTTCCGCTGGCGCTTCCTCTTCTGCCGACCCTGGCCCGTCGTAGCTTCCTTCCCTCCATCCTCCTCCGACCGTTTCGGTAACCGAATCTTGACTTCCCCTTTCGAATTATTCTTAAATTGTTGTTCCTAACATGATTGTTTGTTTGTGCAGGGGAAGATAAAGTCCCAGATATCCTGGGAAATGGTCTTCCATGCCTACAAGGGGTTGAAGGATTTCCAGAAGGCACGACTGGATGCGATGGGTTTTGGCCCGTTGCTCCGCTGCTCTACCTTCTGGGAAGACCTCCCCCTGATCCAAGCTTTGAGGGAGAGATGAGATTCTACTACCCATTCCTTCCTCTTCCCCTGGGGACATATGGTTCCCACCCTGGATGACGTTTCCCGGATCACGGGTCTTCGCGTCCATGGTCGCGCCGTCACCGGCAAGACCTACCGCGATTACTCAGCTATGGTTCGGGACTTCCTGGGTCATCCGATCCCACACTGCCCCGACGGACTGCGCGTTATGAAGCGCACAGACGTCGGGAACTTGCTCGGTCTGGGCAATGCCAGTGTGGGGAAGGATGATCTGGTGGCGGATGTACTCGATGCGTTGACGAAACGCGTTGAGTGCTACTTGGTCGGTGAGGAGGGCACCGTCCAGGCCGACCAGGATCTCCGCCGGTTCCTCCTTTTCTTTCTCACCCATCTTCTGCTGGCCTCGAAGACGGATAGGGTGCACTTGCGGTTCCTCCCCTTTCTTGCCGACCTGTCGAAGGTTGGTGAGTATGCATGGGGTGCCACTATGTTGGCACATTTTTTCTCCTCGCTGGCGATGGAGAGCGGTCCGGTTTCGGTAGCCGGCTTTACTCCATTCCTTCAGGTATGCCTTGCTCCTTTGTTCATCATTAATTTTGCCTTGTTTTTTGATGACTAACTGAGCTTTTATTGACAGGTATGGAGTTACTACTACATTCCCTTGGGTCGTGCCTTGCTGAAGGCTGACCCCGAGTACCCGCTCATCAGCAGCTGGGTTGCTACTCAGTCTGCCTCTTCCCACCCTTACCAGGTGGAAAACCTGAGGAGGCAGCTGCTCTGCTTCCTCCACCATGAGGTATTATGCTACTTTTCCTTTTCAGCCTCTCGATTCTTCGTATTCACTGTCCTACCTTGCTTCTTCAGGTGGTATGGCGCCCATATTCAAACCTTCATCTGGATCGGCAACCGTGGGTATTAGAGGGTCGTCCGATTTTTGGCTGTGACACCTTTCTGATTTGCCTAAACGAGATGGAGCCACTGTGGGTGCGTCTCACGATGCGCTCATTGGGGCTTCACCAGGAGTGGGTGGACCACCCCCCTTACCCTCGCCTGGGTCGTTCTACCCGCGGCCTGATCCAGGAGATCGACTGGAAGAAGGAGGGCCAGTTCGCTGTTCGGATCTGGAAGAGGGGTGGCACCCCAGTGACTTCTAGTGCATCTGACAGTGGTGACTATCTGCGTCGCTACATGGCGACGTTTGCTCATATTTTCACCGAGGGTGGAGAGATATGCACTTGTTGTTTTTATTACTGTTCCTCCTTTTCTTGATGTCTAACTGTATGCTGCTTTCAGAGTATTCAGGAGGAGCTATCTCGCTTGAGGGCAGGGACAGCATCCTTGGAGGCTGAGCTGGAGCGACAGGTATTTTCTCTACTTTGCACCTTTCCATTGCCGGTCAACTGATCCTTATTTTCTTTCTTTCAGCGACGTCGCTATCAAGGTGCACGCCGACAGCTGCGTGGGCGTGACGATGAGGTAACGTTCCTTGCCTTTTCTTTAATATCTTGAATGAATGTTGTTGACTGTTTCCCTTGCCTCTTTTCATATCTCACGGCTCCGCGAGCGCGTGGCCGAGCTGGAGTTGGGTTCCCACCCAGCTGCCCTTGAGCCGACGGTCTTCGACGAGCCTCCAGAGGCCCCCTTCGAGCCGTTTGACTTCGGCCAGCCCATGGGTCCTGAGCTTCCTCCTCACCATCTGCCGGTCGATCCTCCTCCCTTCATACCTACCGACCCTGGGAGCAGTTCTTCAGAGATGGGCTTTCTTCTTGAGGTGATCATTATTCCTTTCTTATGGTGTCTTATTCCTTTATTTTTCTTGCTAATCTTTTTCTTTTTGCAGATTGCCCAGCTGAAGGAACGGGTGCAGGCCCTTACTACTGAAGTGAATTTCTGTGATTTTCTTCTGTTTTACTTTGCTTGATTATGACATTCTTTCTTCTTGCAGAACAAGGATCTTTGGGTGAGGATCTCTGATCTCTCTGCGGGAGGTGCTCCGCCTGCCACCAGTGATCCCACGGGCCTTCAGGACAAGGTACATGTTCTTCTACTTTGTTTGTCATCGTTTTCTTTCTTTCCTGACATTCTTCCGGTAGGTGATGGAGCTACAGAGGGAGCTCGAGCTCGAGCCCCTCGTAGGCGTTCCGGATCCTGGTCCTTCTTCTTCCGAGGTGCGACGTCTTTATTAAGATTTTAAGCTGGGAATTCATGGACTGACGCTTCCTTTTTGTTCTACAGACCGCTCAGAGGATAGAGGAGCTGACACAGGAGGTACAAGTTTGATTCTTTTCCTTAAACTGCTTTTTCTGTAGCTGATACATCTCTTTGTCATCTTGTAGGTCGGGAGACTGGAGGCTCGCGTGGTCGAGCTGTCATGACCCGAGTCTGAGCAAATCCTTCATCTTCGTCTTGAGCATTCTAGAGAGCTCAATCGAGTGGAGGCAGAGCATCGCCAGTTGATGATGTAGGTGCTGCAGTCTCAATCTCGGAGCCACTCCCACCGCTCTGACTCCCGTGGGACCACGCTGAGGGGACCTACTCACTCGGGTTCCTCTCAGACTAGTAGTCATAGGAGGAGAGGTGAGGAGAGACTTGCCATGCCACCTCCGGGTGATCAGGCGCCAGCAGAGGGAGGTGGCGATTTGTGATGTGCCGGCCCCTTTTATCTTTTATGTACCTTTCTTTTCATAGTGATAGTTGTTGGTTTCTCCTGCGTTTACTCAAAAGGTGATTAGAACATTATTTAGGCTTAGTTCCTTGCAAGAAAAGGGTGAAACTGCCTTGATCTTTTGTCAAGGGACATAGGCCTTATCAAAGTAGAATAACGGAAAAATATAAGTATGCACAAAAGGAAACATGCAAGACTGAAATTAAATATGAATGCAAAGGCAACTAGTCAATTAGGAAGCAAATTTTTAGGTGTTTTGGGATTTTTTGATTTGTTTGGGTTTTGATGATTTTATAATGTTTTTGGTATTTTGGAACTTTTATGATTTTTTTTGGTGTTTTGAATATTCACTTTTTAGGATTTTTGATTTTATAGATTTGTTTGGTGCTTTTTGAAGTATTTGATTTTTTTGTTTGGTGTGAAGGACACGATCATCTCATCATTTGCTTTGCTTGCCGTAGGTGCCTCTCATTGTTACCTAAGGGTTAAGGGTAGGCATCACGTGTAAGAGAGTGCCTAGTCTAAAATCTTCTGACCTTCCGTCTTTGATAGGCTATGGTTCTTCTTGGGTCTAGTCGGTCAACCTTACCCGCAAGATTAAAGAGGGAAGAGGATTGATGGTAAGTCCTTACTAAAATTCAAGGGTGTCGAATTTTTTTTTCTACTGGTGCCCGCGTTGCCTGTTTAGGATTTGACATCCTCAGGTCCTTCCTTCTAGCCCTCTTTCTTCTGACGGCCCTCATTCGGACAGGTCTTTTCTTTTTTTGCTTGATTTTGACCTGAGGAGTTCATTGCCCATCTTTTGGAACCTTTTTCTTTTGGGCTTTTGTTGGTACACATTCAGATAGGCCTATTCTTTTGCCGACCTGAGGGGTCATTGCCCATATTTTGACACATTTTTCTTCCTTTTAAGAAGTCAGACCTTCAGAGGCATTTTCCAACTAAGGCAATGGGCACTTTCGATACTCCGCATTCTAACCCCTTTCATCTATTCTGGACCGAAACGAGAAGAGAATGGGATCAGGTTGACCTTCTTTTGCCAAGCGTTGCCCAGCTTTCTCTCTGACTTCCGATCATCGGATCTCAAAGTTAGGCGTGTAGTGTGTGTAGTATGATGCCTATCCTTATTTCCCTAAATGACAAGTTGGTGCATCGAGCAAGCAAGCGTTAGATGTTATCATTATACTTTACACCTTTGGATTTTATAGATTTTTGTTTTTTTGTGATTTTTTTAAGGGAAATCTTTTTTGAGGTACACACCATTCCAGGGATGAGCTAGTTCTTCTCCTTCTACATTAGTCAGCTTGTATGAATTACCGGGATAAACAGCCGAAATCACATATGGACCCTCCCAATTAGGTTGAAGTTTGGAGCGGGGACCGCCCGGCTTAATGAATATTCTTTTAAGCACAACCTCACCGATTTCAAATTTTCTCTCCACCACCCTCTTCTGATAAAATATTTTAAGTCTATTCTGATAAGATCTAGCATGTTCGGCAGCGACCAGTCTCCTTTCGTCCAAGAGTTTGAGTTGCGCGAGAAGAGAATCTCGGCGTTCATCCATAGTGATATCTTGATCAATCTAGACTCAGAGGGAAGGAATGATCACTTCGTATGGAACTACCGCCTCCATCCCAAATGCCAAGGCATAGGGGGTCTGACCCGTTGGGGTTCGAATAGAGGTGCGGTAGGCCCATAGAGCATCAACTAACTTATCTGGCCAATCCGCGAATTTGCTAGACTTACAAGTTTTCTTAATGATTTTTATCAGGGTTTTATTGGTGGCTTCTGCTTGACCGTTGCCTTGAGGATAATATGGAGATGAATGATGCAATCTGATGCAATACATGTTGCAAAGGTCACGCAGCTCCTGGGAGATGAATTACGGTCCATTGTCAGTGATGATCTCACCCGGGATCCCGAACCTGGCAATGATGTTGCGTTTGATGAAGGTGCAAACTGTTGATGCCTTGATCTCCACATATGCTTCCGCCTCCGCCCACTTGGTGAAGTACTCCGTTGCCGTTAGGATGAAGGATTTGGTTTTGTTTGTAGAGTTTGGGTCACCAAGGGGTCCGATAACATCAAAAGCCCACAGCGAAGGGCCATGGGGAGTGAATCGGGTGAAGGGAAGATGCGGGAGAGTGAATCTTGTCGGCGTGAGGTTGACATTGATGGCAGTGCCGGACAAAGATCGAGAAATCTTCTTCCAGAGTAGGCCAATAGTACCCTTGCCTGATGATCTTCTTGGCGAGGGCTTGAGCATTTACATGGCCTCCACATACTCCAGAGTGTGCTTCTTTAAGCACTAATTCAGCCTCTTCTTCATCTACGCATCTTAATAGAACACCGGCCAAGCTCCTTTTATAAAGTACTCCACCTAAGATGGTGTATCTCTGGGAGACCCTTCTTATGGCTTTCTTCTCTTCGGCAGTTGATCCTGGTGGATATATCTGATCCTGATAGTAATTTGCAATCTCATGATACCATGGTTTCTCACCCTCTTCTAATTCTTCTAACTCAACCAAAGATACTTCCTCCTTTTTCTTAATGTACTCTTTCCTTTCAAACTCTTCTTTAACCTTTAAGAATCGTGCATCTTCTACTGCCGGAATGGTATGTCGGCGGACATAGATCGTCCTAACCTGTCTACCTAGCAGGACAGATAGTGAAGATGCCAGAGAAGCGAGAGCATCGGCAAAAATATTTTGAGCACGAGGAACATGAATGAATTCGAGTTTGGAGAATAGCTTGATGTAACAGGTGGTGAGTTCTTGGTATGGTCTGAGCCCGGAATGAGATGTGCGGTATTTGGCCAGTACTTGGCGGAGAATCAACTGACTATCACCGATCACCCTTAATTTAGTGACACCATAGAAGTGAGCGGCCTCCAGTCCAGCTAATAAGGCTTCATATTCAGCTATATTGTTTGTTGCTGAAAAATGGAGCTAAAAAGCCTGCGGAATGGTGACACCTTCGGGTGATAGAAGAACAATCTCTATCCCTCTACCCTGGGAGTTTAATGCCCCATCAAAATACAAGGTCCATAGATTGAAAGATCGAATGGACATCAATTCTTCATCAGGAAATTCTGATTGGATAGGGTCAAAGATTGGGATAGGATGATGGGCAAGGTGTTCAGCAATTGCATAGCCCTTGATTGCCTTCTGTTGGGTGTAGGTGATGTCAAATTGGGAGAGAAAGCTCTGCCAGCGTGCCAAACGGTCAGTCAGGACAGATTTTTCAAGAAGAAATTCGATGGGATTCATGCGAGCAATGAGATTAACCTCGTGGGCCAGAAAGTAGTGTTTGAGCTTCTGGACCACCCAAACCAGGGCGGCACAGGTTTTCTCCATGGTTGTATACTTCCGCTCACAAGGATCAAAGAATTTGGATAGATAGTATGTTGCTCGCTCTTTCCCTTCATCATTTAATTGTGCCAATACTGCTCCCAGGGATCCTTCCAAAACTGAGATGTATAAGATCAAGGGTTTGCCGGGAACCGGAGGTTTGAGCACAGGTGGGCTTGACAAATATTTCTTTAAGCCATCGAACACCTCTTGACATCTTGAATCCCATCTAAACTCATCCTTCGCCTTGGTTAACTCATAGAAAGGTTTGCACCTTTGGGAGTGTTGCGAGATAAACCGGCGAACAAACTGTAGCCTACCAATTAACCCTCTCAGCTCTTTTAGGTTCTTTGGTGGAGGCATGTCAATAATGGCTTTGGCCTTGTTGGGATCGATTTCGATGCCTCTTTTGCTGACGATGAACCCAAGTAACTTTCCAGATGATACTCCAAACACACATGTAGACACGCAATTTCGGCCCAGTTAGAGAGTTCAAATTCTTGTTTTCATAAAGAATATTTAAAGCACATCGTGTTTTTCGGACAGATCGAGTTTTGGCACATTCCGAAGGTGGGTCCATCAAGCAATCAGACAAGCCAAATGCCCCGAGAATAGGGCACCTGGCGCCCTGTTTATAGGGCACCTGGCGCCCTATTTATAGGGCACCAGGCGCCCTGTATATAGGGCACCTGGCGCCCTGTATACAGGGCACCAGGCGCCCTATAAACAGGGCGCCTGGAACCAAATCTGATCGATTTGACAGGCTGATTTGACCCCCCGCAGTGACTTGTCTTGTCG